>BGPR01000390.1:171162-673135 GCA_013235015.1 Araneus ventricosus | reverse complement strand
AAAAAAAATGGAAATTTAGGATATCCAGAATTGTGATGAGGATGAAAATATTAAATTTAAAATAATCATCTTAGAAATGTATAATAATATAGTATGAATTAAAAGGTTTTTAGAGTACTGAAATCATTATGCTTCCATGCAAATTTTAATATTTTATGATTATTTTGAATGTGTAAGCAAATCCAAAGTTATTTCATCTGTTTTCGAATATAGAATGTCTAAGTTATTTACAGAAATGTGTTTGTTTGGAATGATTTGACATCAGTAAATGTGCATCTTTGCTATAAATAAATCAAATTTATGTTGTTTAAAAGTAGTGGTAACATTTATTACCATATGAAATATGTTATAATGAAATGATATATACATATTTAGTAAAAATACGAATAGTTGGCTGAGAAAATATTAGTAATAAAGATCAGAGAACCTATTAAGAAAAAGCAAGAAATAAGCTTTAATTTATATTAGAGATGGCCACTCATATAATCCTAAGAAATGATAAATTTTGATATTTTAGTAATTGAATAGGCAGCTAGGAAAAAATTTGGAATCATTAATGAACATTTAATTAAAAATCTGTTTGAGAAAGGGTCGACCCAAATACTGATTACTTATTTTAAAAGATTGTTATGGATGTCAAGCGTTGAAAAATCTTAAATGTGTGTCGACATTATATGTGTATGTTTATGTGAAAAAGGTAACTTAATAAATTAATTAGGTTTAAAACTTGGCTTTGTTTTTCCTGTCAATATTTAAGCACTGAGAAAGAAATGAGATTTTAGGGTTATTGCAGTTTTAGACTCTTCTAAAATTAACACAACGCATTAGGTTAATCACTTACTAACTTATTTTTTTATTTGTGGATGTTATTAAAGGATATTTGAGATAGAGTTGAAAAATGCATCTTATACCTGTTGCTAAGAATTTCATTAAGTGGAGATATTAAATGGTGGTTTGTGAATTTGTTTGATATTAATTGATGTTAAGGTTATGAGATTTTAAGATTACTGATATGTGTGAATATTCATCGTGAGATTAAATAGCAGTGAATTTTGAGTTAAATAAGCAACAGGTGTAGTAACATTCTAAACTATTGATAATTCTAATTTTTGAATGAGTAAATATATTAAATATCTTAGTGAAGTGATTTGTTTTAAATGAAAGTTCTAATATAATGTTAATAGTTATGAGTGTTTGCATATTACAGCAAAAACATAAATAAACTAGTAAACACTATCAAAATCATTTACAACACTGCACTTCAGCATTCAGTCTATAATTCTTACGCGGTTGACCTTCCAGTAGCTGCTGCAGGAAAACGCTCGTGTGGCCGTAGACTGATGATGTTGTAATAATAATATCTGATAAGTCTTTGAAAGTGCATTTAAAAAAATAAACCTGGAAATAAAGCATATACATACTCGGTATCCGTTTTTCAACAGTTCTGTGCAAACAGCGGCTCCAATGCCTTGGGCACCCCCAGTAACAATAGCAACAGGAGAGACGGACATATTGTTTGCGACTTTAACAAACGTCAAAGTGTTTCTTATCTATAATTTACATAATACTTTATTCCTAGAAATTGTCCGCCTATCTTGAAATAATCAGCTCGCAAGTTTGGATTACCATTTTGGCTCATTGCCATTCCATTCAGGCTTCTAGATCGTTTTCCTAGCGCTTTCTACGTTCATAGAACACATTTAGTATGCTTTTTAAGAGTTTCACGATTCATAAAAATATAGAAAGAAATAGAAACAAAAGTTTAAAAAGTTTTTTTTTATAAATAATTGCAGAAAATCATATATTAATATTTTCCGCCGATTCAAATCGGCGGAACTCTTGAATTGGTTTGAAGTCTGAAACAACGAATTTTTTTTTGAGTTATAGATCGTTTGAATTAAATAAGTTTGAGTCGTAAAGTTTGGATTAGACAAATGAATGAATGTGTGCTTAATACTGAATGTCCTTTTTAGGTAAAAGTTTCTGAAAAATTGGTTTATTCATCTCTCCACAACTCAAATTTTCTAAGTTTTAAAAAACATAAATAACTATCCAGAGAAAAATAGTATACCTTCCTTCACTTAATAATAATTGGAGTGAGTGTGTTTTCATGTGCGGAAGCAATATTTCGTTTAAAAAAGTGCATGTTTGAGATTTTTCTGGAAAAAACGATGTTTGAAAATTTTGAAAAAGGCTATCTCATCAATTTTAAAATGCTAAGGGTAGATAATTATTATGAGTTTTAATTTTGAATTGTTAATATGAACATGTTTCAAGCCACTTTTTTCTTTAAACTCTCCTTTTTTAGCTAAAAGGTTGTGAGATGGGTTATGTCATTCTACGACAACTATAATTTTTCTGAGATTTAAAACACAAATGACTACACAGAGAAAAACACTATATCTTTTTTTACTAAATAATTATTGGAATAAGTATATATACATGCAGGGAAGCTTTTCTGAACTGCATTTTATTGTATAGAGGGCATATTTGAAATTCTGGTAGAAAAGGCAAGATTTGGAAAAAGGCTTCTTATCAGTTTTAAACTTAAAAGTTTGGTGGAATGAAGATATGTGGAAATAAACTGTAAAAGAAATAGTCAAAACTATATGCCAAGAAGTTTTAAATGACTGATTTCTGATTGATGAAAATAATTTTGATTTTTAATCATCTTTGAATTATAAATATTAACATTCAAATTTCTTTCTAACATTTACATCTTAATATAAATAAAAGTCATTTTGGGTATGTATGTATGTTTGTTCCACATCTCCTCCTAAACCACGGCGCTTATTTCAACCAAACTTTGCAGACTTATTAATTAAGACAAGGGGAAGATTACTGTCAACTTTTCAAGGTGAAAATGTTAATTAAACAGTCAGTTAATTAGAAATTAACTGGAACCGTTTTCCGCAGTAACTTCGAAGCAAATTATCCCTCAAAAATTATTTTTTTACTTTTTCAATGATACCAATTTTATGTCTGCGACATTTTTCTTCAATTTTTATTAATTTTTCAAATATTATTAAATTGTTAATTACCTACAGGCGATATTGAAACAACGCAATTTTATAGCTACTCCGTTGCTAGGCAACAGTTGGACTTTTAACTAATTTACCTTTATTCATGAAATTTTTGCTTATTTTTATAAATATAATTTTATATAAGAAGAGAGAGATCATCATCAGCTTTTAAAAGCCCCAATCTTATTAAAATTTCAGTTAATTGGAAATTAAGAAAGATATGGCATTTTTCTTGATATTTTTCGAAAATATGTATTATGTCATAAAAACTATTTTAAAGTTACATGAAAAAAATATATTTTCATGACACAAGTTTCATTTTCGTTCAATTCGTTGTCCTCATTTTAAAAATTTTTCAAAGATTAAATTGTGTATAAAATTTACAATTTGTAACACTTTTTTTTATTGGTGAAGAACAAGAATACATAAGAAGAACTGTTGCTATCTATTAGAATTCTTGATGAAGACTAATTTTATTATTTTTTTATTCATATTTATTTCAACGGTTTTTTTTTCTTAATTAAAAATTTACTATGTAATTAATTGTCCCAAAACATCTGTTAAAATCTTTCTTATACTGCAAGATTTTTGAACAAAATTTTAAATATCTATGCAACAAATATTAATAACTTTTGGAGAAAATTAGCTATAGGCGATTTTTAAAAATCTTCTGGTTCAATTGATATTCTCATTTTAATTTAAAAAAACATTTCAAACGATAAAAAAAATTTGGGGTATTATAATTTTCTATACAAAAGTAGTTTCTAAATCAAAAATATTAGACACGAAAGTATTTTAATATATATATATATATAGAAAAGAATCACAACGTGCTTTTTGGGGGTTGGCGAGCGAAACAAGCAGGTGGTGTAATATATATATATATAAGATTTCACAACAACTGTTTTCGGACACGCAGTTTCTTCATTGTAGCAAGCGAAGCGAGCAGAGTTTGTGTAGCAAACCTCCTGGGAGTTGGCGAGCAGGAGGCAGAGCCCCCTAGTTTAATTTATATTAGTCATTGCGTTTGAGAATTATCACGTTTACATGTACGCAAATATACAGACAGACGATCAACCCTTGCACGGATTTGGTCCAAAATTTGATACTTATCTACAAATCTGGTGATAAAACAGTGTACCAAATTTTATCCATCTAGTTATTTAAATTTTTTAATTATTGAGTTCACATGTACACGGATCGACAGATTTGCCGTGGTTGAATTTCATACAAAAGTTGGCAAAAAATATACAAATTTTGTGTAAAGGCCCCATACTAAATTTCATTTGTCTAGCTCAAACCGATTTTGAGTTATTTGTTCAAAGACAGGCAGTTTTAGTTTAGTTTAGTTCTATTAACGTTCCGTTTTGAAGCAACAGGAGGGCTAAAGAACAGAACGCCGGCCCATGCCCCGTGCCTGATGCCATTGCGGCAACCGAACAAGTTGGATGGACACATTTTTTTTTCGGACTCTGAGAGGTCTAAAACGTGGAAATTCATCAAAATACGAGGTCGAATTTTTTGACGATTATTATATTTTCTCAATGCATACTTCGTATATGAGAAAATAAAAATACATTTCTGATGATAAAGAAGAACGGGAGTAGGAAACACGTGTTCATTTGATTAATGATTCTAATTATAGTTCGGATATTGAAGTTTTTTTCGTGAAAGTTCAAAATCTAACTGCATAATTATCTTTTATATCTGTAATAAATTTAAATTATAATGCAAGAATTAATGTACACCCCGCGAATTAGTTAGCAAGCAATTTTTTTTTCAGTTTAATTTTGCATGAATAGATAAATTTTGTTGCAAACAAAACCAAGAAGAGAAAAAAACTTTTTAATTATTTAAAATAACTTAATTAATGTAATTAATAACTAAGAAATTTTAATTTCTGCCTTCAGCTGCCATCTACTGGTTGCTACCGGAATTAATTCTTTATTCTTTTGAATACCACCATGAAATACGGCCATATTACGAAGATTATAAGCTCGATTAAAGCCGTATTTTCAAGTACCGTCCTGATATAGAGTTAAATTATAGTTTTGCCAGGCTTAATTAAACCTAATTCAGCATTCCTTAGCAGAATTATAACATGATTAGAGTCTAATGTCTGATTATTGAGCAATGCATTTTTCACTCGCTGTTTAGGAAACCAGTACCGTAACATCAAACACTTCCTTTAATGGTTATCAGTAGTTCAGCCAGATATTTTAATGCACTTTCAGCATCTACTCCGATTATGGAAAGTCAAATCATCTACTCTGAAATAATCAAATGAAATCGAATGACTACGATATGCAAATCAATCGAGTGCTCTTTTTAAAACGGATTGCCAGCAGACAGATAAATAAAAATGATAGCTTGAATTGCAAATCATCTATTACTTTGTTTTTGAACAATAAGAGCCGAATTTTTATGCCCTCAAGGCTGACATTTTTAAAGCAAATTTTACAAGAACGTTTAATAGTTTCTAATATACTGATCGTTTCAAAATGCCAAGACTAGCACTTTTTGACGATTTAATGCCGGAAAGGGCTGACAGGCAATGAGTAAGCTCATTCCGGGCTCATTCATGAGCTCATTTCCGGATTTTTGTTGTTTGGTCACGCTAAATAAAATGTAAATATCTCCCCCTCCATTTCTCACTTCACCCCTATTTTGGTGAAATCAACTCCGCCTGGCGAATGCGCAAAAGCGAGGAGGGTTCGGAATCCGAGTATCATCTATATTGGTATTGAAAACATTAGTAAATCTGCATCACGTAAGAGGATTATTCATTTCGACCCCGTATTTCGTAAATTATATTTTAGTAAATTTTACTAATATGAAATAAAGATTAGCAATATACTAAAGACAGATTTTCTCCGAAGTTGTACGAGATAGCCTTCCCCTTTAACAGTTCTAGAATATTAAAATTCCTCGTCAGGATCAGTATATTGACTCTCGCAGTAAGAGCTTGCTTACTTTTACACTGATCATTAAAGAAAAAATACTCCAGGAAAAGAAAATAACGAAATTTCTATAAACAGATATAATATTAGGGAATGGTTATATTTTGAACTTGCGGAAATTTTCATGTGGTAGAGTGGTGAAGAAATTTGGGGATGTATAAATACCAGCGGTCTTAAAAGGTTTACAAGATAAAATTATTCCAAAGCACATTAATTGTCACACTTTTTCACTAGCATTTCCTTATAAATTTCCAATCACAAATCAGAGTAAGCAATATTTTTTAAAATTATTGATTCATATGCAAATTCTCATACAACAACAGAAAGAGAAACTTTTTCAGAAAAATAATTAAAGGTAAACTGCATATTTTTTCCTACGCTAGACAGAAGCCAAAATGCACGCCAAAAGTGTCACGTACAGCAATTTTGCACAGCAATTTTAGGGGAAAATCGTAAGTAAGTTATTGTAAAGCAGACCATTCATATCTCTTACAAAATGGAAATTTTGGCACACTGAAAGGAAAAAAACAAGTGTCAAGGTCGAAAACCTACGGAAAATACCATAGCAGCTGGGAAAAGTCGGATTTCCAACCAAACCAAATTCCGGTAGTTCGTGCACAGAATCTTTAGTGGGACCTTTTGCGAGGGTAGTCGGCTCTTCAAACGATTTGACTAGATCGAGACCCTGCTACAAGGGTAGGAAATCTGAAATCCGCTGAGTGGGGGAAGGAATGGGGGATCGAAGAGCAGCTGTAGAGGAGGCAAAGAAGATCGCTCTCCCCCTACTGCCAGCGTACTTTGGAACTTCAGATGAATTGACGTGCCTGATTTTTCGACTTGAATGGGTAGGGAACAAAAACAGTGTTGGGACAAATGGATAGAATGGAGTACAGATGAATTGCCGGCTTAAGATTATTGTACGTGTCAAACTTGCACACAAGAACTTACGAATTGATTTTGAAAACAAATGTGTATGAAAACTAGTGGCTTAGCAAAGGTATTCAGCAAGGATGTAACGAATATTCGGCAGCTATTTGGTATTAGGCCCTTTTACCGAATATTTGTCCTGTCCAAATACCAAGCAGATATTCGGCCGAATATATTCAGAGGTAAGTAAAAAAGAATAGAAACAAAAATACGAATTTTTAAATTAATTTTAGTGAGTTCTGCAACTCTGCAGACCTAAAGGACGAGTCGCCGCTGCGTTTAGATAAAGCTTATTAATACGCACAACGCTAAGAGAAAATAATTCGGTATTCTGGTTCAATATTAGGCTATTTTCTTGTTATACGTTAAATTTTCATTTTCTCAAGTTGTCCTTCCATTCTTTATCAAGTCGATAGTTGCAACTATCTGCAAATGAAACTGAGTGACAGTTTGTGTCATTGGCAATTGATTTTCAATTCGTGGTGAGATTGGCTGATATACTACCTTTTTTATTGCCCACGCCGACCCTGCTTACCCAAAGGGTGTAAAGCATGTGACGAGTCGATGGGAAGAAAAATTCCAATACAAATATTAAAGTAGTACAATACAAAAAATAGACATACTACTTCATAAATATTTGCATTTTGCTGTTTTGAATAAATTTTCATTTCTGCAATAAACATCTCTATATAAATTTGTGAACAGCCCCTTGAAATTTAAAAGTTAACATATCTCCGTAAGTTTTGCAGACAGAATTATAAAACTTAGTTTATGCATAGATAAGTGTAAGAGGGACATTTCACTCATTGACATTTTTGCTCTGTGGCGCACGCATAAAAATTTAATTTTCTTAACTTTTTATTTTCAACTTCCACAGAAACCAAAATGTTTTCCCACAAATTCTTACCTTATTTGATGAAACTTTGTAATTAGAAGTATATGTCTAAAATCAATATTTAAGGAAATAAACGCTTGTTCCACATTTTTGGGACACCCTGTATATTACCAGCTTCAGGAAATAAACAGCCACTATACAATACTTGCAGGTTCTGAAAGATGTTTTCTTTCTAAATTTCCGCACCTTGGAAATCTTTCCAGAATTTTTTCCACCAATTAAGTGGACACTCCATCCTACCTATTAGAAGTTCTTTATCAAAATAGGAATTTAGTTCTAGTAATTTTAATTTATCTATTCAATTTTCTTCTGTGTTTGTCATTGTCATGTTCTGCAATGATCACTCTTTCATTTCTTTCTAGCAACTCGAAAATGGAGAGTGAAGAGAGTTTCTCATTTCTTATGATTAGAATTAAGGTATTTAAAATATCACAAATATCAAGGTATCAACATTTTCTAAAAAATATATAAATAATAAAAACTCAACTTAAACAACTTAAAATTTTTTCATTTAAAATTTTAAAAATATTTCATTTGCAATCAAAAGTGAAATGTTTTTAAAAATTTAGTATTCGACCAAATCACTATTCGTTACATCCCTAATGTACACCGCTCCCTCCCTCGCCTATTAATTGCTACACCATTGATAATATCATGTTAGAAACAATATCTTAAGAAAAGTAAAAAATTATTTTGATCTGAACATCAAGGAGTCAAAGCTTTTGAAGCGGGGCCGGGCGAATTTCGAAGCCAATTAGGAAATTACTCCAATTTTCCTCAAGGCGAAATATTTGCTATAGGGTTGGGTAAACAATTTATTCAGAAAGAAAAAATACAAAATGGCTTTCTATAGTTATAATGAAAAAGTAATATTAATCAAAATTGCATATAAGAAAATTAAAATTACTGTGTGAATAATATTTTTGTTTAATTACTTAGGTGTGAATTATTAATAACTAGCTGAACCCTGCAATGCTTTGCTAGATTTCAAAATATATATAGATTAAATGAACACAATTGAACGTTTGATATCAGTTACTATATTTATTTAAAGTTGGATATCTGTCTGTATATAAAAGTCAGTGTTCGTACGTGTGTTTAGATGTGTGTGGATCGATTTACTTGATCACTTGAATTTCCAATAAAATATACTTGCAAAAATTTGCGGTCAGCATCCGCAAATGGTAACAAAGAGCCTGCTGTATGATATATTTGTCCTTGAATCTTGGCATATAATTATCAGTTATTATATTCATTGCACCAAACAAAGTCATTTGAAAGAATGTGTTATAATTTCGTATATTATTCAAAAAATGCTTCGATTGTGTTGTAGTACCAGCGACCAATGAGAACAATGGCTCAAGTAGTGCCTTCGATGGTGGCAATTTAACTTTACCATTCAAACAACACATCCCAAGTGCTTCATTCTTGAATTTTAATACCTTGAAATTTGTGCAAACTGAATTCATACTTTCAACAACCACAACTTGATGCAAGCTACATTCAATTTCCGAATTATACTGAAATGCAATACGATAAAGTTTTACCAGCTGATTTAATTGATTCATTTGTATGCGTAATCGAGTATTGCCTGGTTGTTCATTTCGATCACTATATAACAAAGATTGGCTTAATTCTCTAACTCTTACTCGACTTGCTTCATTTGGTGCTTAGTGTTGTTGTAATGATTCAGTAGCATGTGACTGTGGCATATGTAATCTGTTTCCTTCATTTCGTTGTGCTGTTTCTTCTTCTGTTTAATTTTTTCTCTTGGCTGCAGTTGTACGATGGCCAATTTTTTGTCCTTTTGACGCCATTTTTATCAACACCAAAATTTCAATGTCAGAAGTACTATCTCGTGGCGCCATCTACATTTAAGTTAATAGTTCTGTTACTATTGATATTATATTTGTGATGTTTGTCTTTTGAAAGAAAGACACCAGATTTTAGAAAAATATATCTATTTGGACATAGGCAATTATAAGACAGACGACACACATAGAAATTATAGTGCGGTACGTTGCTAGAGCTATTTCAAAAATAACAACCGCAAATAGGCTTAAAATCTCACCTCTCTTCCTTCGGTCGAAGCCGAAAAACAACCCTGTTTACAAAAAGCAACCCTGCGCCTGCGTTAGGAAGAAGTTGCGCCAAACGTTCCCTCTACCATCGCCAACGGTAGCCAAACATTAAAATATTATTTGGCCCCTAACTTTCTTTCTAATGGTCAGATTGAGGATTTCAATAGCCTTAAAACTTTCCCGGACAACGTGGATCATTTTTCAAAAGACCGCGAGGAAATTGGTCCGGTAGTTTTTTAGTCTATAACGGACAAACATACGAACATTGCCTTTTATATATACACATAGCAATCTAATTATTCAAGGAAAACTCAGAAACAATTCAAGTTAAGTTTAATGTTTCGTTTCGAAGCCAAATTTTTGTTTCCTTTTCTAGTAAACTCAAAATATGTTTGCTTTAGGAATCAGGGTTTCCGATGTTCTCTTTAATCGCTGCGTTACAAAAATCTGCGGAACAAAATTATGTATATATTTACAAACAAATAGAACAGTATGTAGAAATATTTAGCAAAGAGCTTAGATATTGTATTTGGACTACTGTCTGTCCGCCAAGAGAACTCTACTGGCCAAGTTGTCTCGTTGACGGCTGTCGCTATAGCAACTGGTTATGTTAGGGAATATCCATTTCAAATAGGAGGAATCCCACGGAAGTCGGAGTTTTATTTTATTCTTGGCACCAGTTTCTGGTGTAAAAAGAGTACATCTTTCGTGAACTTCTACCAATTCCATCAACGATAATCTGTTTCTATAGCGACCGCCGTCAACGGGAAAACTTGGAGAGCAGAGTTCTCGTCGCGGACAGACAGTATTTATCAGAGCATTTAGTGTATTTTAAGTCATATATAAGCAGGTAGAAACAAAAATATCTAAATTTTCTATTGAATTTTTAGTCAATATTTCACTCAATACATTATTATTCACTGCGTATATTTTTTTCATTTAAATATTATTCCTTTTAAGTAGTTCCGTAACTTCTTTTTGAGCTTCTATGTACCGATACTCTCCAGGAATAACTGTTAACACTGAGCCATTGATCTTGTCTTCCAAAATTTTCATATATCCTTTGGCCACGAATTCAGGTCTACAAGAAAAGATAATATAAGTAATTAGACTCATTAATAAACATTTTAAAAACACTATGCTTGCACCAAAATAAACAGCATTGAAACTCATGCATTCCAAATGTGAATGCACGTTTGTAGATGAGATAGTTCCGAGTGCACAAGTTTTAGAAATGTAGAAATAGTTGTGTTGAATAATTGTTGTAAGAAATGAATCTTTCGAAGGAGAAAAGTCATTTATATTTGAACATTTTTTCGCCTAACTCAAATGTTGCTAAAGGAGGACGAAGTTTGAAAAAAAAAAGTAACACAATAAATCTGGGAAAAACTTATATGCTGGCACCAAGTAACACAATTATGGTGCTATGAAATTCTACTATTCTATGTGAATTCTTTTTCGGTGGAAAGAGACGTCTGGTTGCTACGTAATAAGCTATGATGTGCTTGTCTCAACACATTGTATATTAGGCACCTGAGCCTACATATTAATCTTTCCACTTCACTACTGTACATTACCGATAAGAAAGGCCTTTTCTGTCGTCCCAGAATGTTATAGGTGCATGGTGACCGCATAATACCAAACTTTACAGGAATAGGGACAATGGAGAAATTTCGAGAGTGCTGATTGGTTGTTTCAGCAGCGTCGCGTATGATGTCATAAACTTACTGACTAGTTACCTTATAGTGGCGATCAAAGTACAAATCCCAAATTTTTCCGAAAGTGTTTTGCTTATAACATACAGAATTTTCATTCAAATCAAACGAAACTTACCGAAACCTCGTCAATATGTTACAGAAGTATTGTATTAAAATTTGAAGTAAATACGTTTGATACTAAAGGAAATATGAGTATTTGTACTAAATAATTTCTCACTGCTCAAGTGCGAGACGTAGATTAATACTTCTTATATAACTTCAAAGCCAGAAATGAAGAACAACTTCCATAAAAATTTCAGTTGAATTCTATTAAAATTCAGAACGAAAATGGCATTTTAGTGAGGTGAAATTCAATTTCTCTTTAAGAGAAGCTAAATGGTGAGGGTTCTTGCACAAACTGATATTTTGTAAATTTGAATATTAGAATGGTTATCGATGAAATGCAATTTAAATAAGGTGCTTTATTTATAAGTATGCATGGGTATTCAGGATATTCAACTTTCCTATAATTCAATGCTACTGTACGAAAATTAAAGCTTCGAATGTAATGGAATGGATTACATAAATGATATAAAGTTCCAGTGCTTCACGCTTTTATTCTGACGTAATTACTGCATTGCATGCCAACGGTTCGGAACCTATGGGCCGCGGGTCCACTTGGCGGATTAGTGGGCGTTAGTATTAAGCGATACCTCGAATGACGAATTAGTGGGCCTCAGAACGCTAGTCCAGAGTCGAAGTCAGAGAAGTTTCGTCACTTGTCCTTTTGCTTTATAAACAATATATTTTTAATCTTTTTTACAGTAAGCTTTACTAATTGCGGACATATACGTGCATATAATATATTAACGTATTATATGTGTATGTATTTTTTTACTTGTACATTTAGTTAGTGGGCCGCAAAACATTTTTTATACAACAGGTGGTCCGCACAACCCACAAGGTTGGGAACCCCTGCTGTATACCTTTAGAATGTCAAGAAATTGGGGAGGGGAGGGATGAGAATTTTCCTTATCTCTGAAACAGATGAATCGCCAGTATAAAAATATGCCATGGGTTAATTAATTAGAATTAAAAAGATATTATAAGAAGAGTTTGGAATTTTTGTGAATTAACTTGTTATGACAGTTTCAGTGGTAGAACTATTTTGGTTCTCAATTACGGATATCTTTGAAGGTCTGAGTTTGACCTAATGAGACCTTAGACCTTTCAAGAAGACCTAAACTGCAATGAAATTGCTTTGGTTATTATGAATACCGAGAAACAAGTTTCTGGATTTTTACAGACTAGCCTTTTAAGCATAGGTCTAAGAAGATAGCAGTTTCTAATAAGACGAAGGGTATTTGTGATAATGCGAAGGATCTTGTTTTGGAAGACTTGCAATTCTATTTTGTTGATAGCAGAACCAAAATTGGAACTGCATATATTAAAATTCAGAAAAGGGTTTTTTGAAATAGCAGAAATGAAGGGCGGTGAAAATTGATACTTGTTTCGGTACTTTCAATCATTTTGGTCCAACTTATAAAGATTTCAGGTAGATAGGTTTTTATCGAGGAATCTAAACGAACTTCTTATTTTTATTCTTAGTTTTTGAATTAATATTATTTAAATTCGTTCTAACTCTATACATATATTTTAAATGCGTTTTAACTCTATACATATATTTTAAATGCGTTCTAACTCTATACATATATTTTAAATGCGTTCTAACTCTATACATATATTTTAAATGCGTTCTAACTCTATACATATATTTTAAATGCGTTTTAACTCTACACATATACTAGAAAATCACCCGTCATGGTTTGTCGGGTGCAAATTGTCTCTTCATTCAAGAGATTTCCCTTCAAATTTGACGTGTTTAAAAAGTTATATATGCGAGAGAAATGTTTAACATTGATTGAAAACAAATAAAATTAGCATATGTTTTATGACAGGAAATATTTTTTATTTACATATTATTTAAATATTTCTTTATTCAAAAAACCTCTTGGTAAACAACATTCCGTGTGAAGTATTTTTCGTTGTTTAATAATTTTCCTTGTACTTCAGATGTCTTTGCGTAAATTTTAACATGATTGGGAATCCTAGACATTGAATGTGCAACATAGAGCTGTCCATGTGAAAAGACAGGCTCATCGAGGTAAATTCCAACATGATCGAAAGTTCGCCCCTGCGATTTGTTGATAGTCGTCGTGTAAGCTGAAATTACGGGAACTGACGGAGCTTGAGAACGAATGATAGATTCACGTCACTGGTGGCTAATTTAATTCTTGGCAAGAAAACAATATCGCCACGATTGCATTCAGATATAATTTGGCGTCCAAACTATATCACGCGCATGATATACCACTGACGTAATTTATTACTTTCTATTAAAAAACGGAAATTAATTTCAAATATAGGATTAATATAATTTTAAATTTCTCGAGAACTATTGATCATAGCAAGATAAATTTTATATCAATCATAGAAAATTTTATTTCACTCTTTTAGAGCTATTAAATTTGAAATTACAACGACAATTACTCTTTTAAATTTAAAATTACTGAAATTTTGGTTCTCTAGCAATGAAATAATGCAGTTTAACGTCTCGCAGTGCTATGGCGCGAGTTTTATTGTTGGTGACGTCAGAGCGTTATCGGAGGATCTGGGCTATTATATTAGTAATTTTAAATGCGTTTTAACTTCAGGATTTTTTTCTAACTTCCGTTCAAGTATTATTCAACTTTTCTGAAAATGTAATCGCATTTACTATGAAAGACTCTAAGTAATTTCGGAAGTTCTATCTCATGCCTTACTTGCATTTATTAACACTATTCAAAAACGCGGAATTTCTGTAGGAACATGAAAAATAAAAGAAATAACACTGCTTATGAAGCACTGAGTTCGTCTGAATTTTCTACATTATTAATGGTAACTCCAAGCGATTGTAATTTGGTAACATTGCCTGGCAACCGGAGAAGTTGGTAATGTGGATTTCGACGGTGAAAACTTTGAGATGAGATTGTAAATATATTCTGTAAGTAATCCTTTTCATGTTTAATTGAAAGTGTTTTGTCTTTACCAAGAGATCCTTAGAGTAAGATTTGCCACACTACCCTCTATGTTAACTATCAATTCACAATAAAAAAACTACATAATACTGGAATTTTAATATCTTTAAAATATATTCATCATAATTACCTCATTAAAATATGAGAGTGAACCTTGGAGATATCATAATCTGGAACAAGAGTTTTATTGACTGATTTCAGAATATCTGTATCAATCATATGAGGAGCCACACAGGCGAATATTATTCCGTCCTTATCAAAATGGAGAGGGAGCTGTGGATTTAAAATTAAACATACGTAAATGTCGTATATCATATAATTATCAAATGAATGGTAATAAATTTACAATAGACGTCATTTCATTTTCAAAATGTTAAATTGGGAAAATAGCATTTTTTCCCTAAGCTCCTCCGAAAATGATTACAGTAAAATTTCGATTAACCCTTTGAGGACAGGTACGGCGTATAATGTGCGCCACGGTTCACCGATTTCGAGATTGAGGTGTAGGAAATCCAGTTAATCGAGAGGATAGCAGCTGAAATTCGGGCACAAATGTGTATATCATCCATCCATTCAAACCCCTAATCTCACATTAGAAAAAATGAAGTTTTATGTAATTAAATAAGCACAGAGTTGGAAAAAATGGGATGGCGTATAAAGTGCGCTGACCTGATCTGGGTATTCTAAAAAGTCACCTGTCCCCAAAGGGTTAACCGTCCAGGGCTATGTAGGATAACAGAATAGATGGATAACAGAAATCTCTTAAAATGTATAATATACAGTAACTTGATTTCACTGCTAACTTGGAACGAAAATGAAAACAAAATCCTTTAAAAATGAATAATATATATATGTGTGTGTGTGTGTGTGTGTGTGTGTGTGTGTGTGTGTGTGTTGTATTTAATTTTACAAAACGACCAATCTAAACTTCAATAAAAGAGTAGCAACGTACACACAAATGTTTTGTAATGCTATAGCGACTGATTAGTGATGGGTTTGAAGCGCCAAATCAATGTCAACTCCTTCGACACCGACGATTAGTCATTTCCGCCATCATACAATACAGTCACTTTGAAGGTTTATACAGTAGGGTCTAAAAGTAATATTTGTATAATTTTAAAGATGTCTGTTTGTTTACTGATGGACGATGGATAACAGAAACTCATGTTTAATCGAAGTTTTACTGTTTATCAAAAACTTATTATAACCAGGGCCATCTTATCCAATGGGCTAATTGGGCTGTAGCACAGGGGTGCCATTGGAGGCATCTACAAATTTTCTATACTGATTTTTATTTTAATTTTGAAGCAATATATTTATTTAATTATTATTTCAATTATGGAAGGGCTCCGATTTGCTAAATTGTAAGATGCTACAGAGAGAGCGACTCAGAAAACAAGTAACTTTTATTTTATTTATTTATTTATTTTTGCACATATTTATTTATTTATTTATTTTAGGTTCAGCCCAGGGCGATCAGATTTGTTAAGACGGTCCTGATTATAACATGAATAAAATCAGGTAAAGAATATTTTTTGCCATCATCTATGTTTGTCTATCATATATGTTTTGAAAGGAGATGGATCAAAAAATCAAAAAATACTTCAAAAGTATCCCAAAACTCCTGTGAATGAAGTACCAGAATTATTAAGTTCTGCGATTCGTGTCTTTGTACAAGTCCTGTACAGAAATTTTCAGATGGCATGCTAGCATCTCCAGAAAATGCATTTTAGTTTTGAGACATCAGACTTAAGACACACTTTATATGTCATATTTAAGTAAAGATTAGGGTTTGTTTTAAGACAAGAAGTCATGATACATTCTTATTTATGAAAAAGGGAAAAAAAATTCTAGTACTTCAGAAATGTTCTCACCTGTGGTAATAAAATCATTTCAGAACCATTACCGTGATGCCATTACTTTTTCTACAACTCTCCAGCTATCACTTTTTTTATTAAATTTATCCATTTTCGAAAAGAAAAAAAATGTCATTGAAACATAATGCAAGGTAATCAGAGGTAGTAACTGCGATAAGGATTTCAGGAATAAGAAGTAGAGTAACTTATGAAGAATGACTCTTCAAGTACCAGCATTTTAAAAGAATATAAAATATCGCTTCTATATATTCTGAATTCGTTATTTAAGCAAACATTTGGCATATGTCCGAATGTCACCCAAGCCAAAACTTCTTGTCTCCAATAGCACATTTCTTATGACTGAAAATAAGATGTTGAAGGCAAAGCCCTGTTTTAGTTTTAAATCTTAACAATTTAGTCAATTCATACTCACGTAATACACGTCAAATCCACCGCTCTAATTTCATTTTGGAATCCATTAAGCATTTTGCAAGAAGAAAAAGGATGGGACGCCATGGTGTATCGTAAGAAAACGCACAATTGGACGTTAAATAATATGTGCAATTACGTTCGTCAGGTGACATGACGTTATTACGCAATGAAATATTTTTTATTGCAACTTTGCCGTAAGATTTAACACGAATTTATTATTGTCATATTGTAGTTGTAATTATTCACTTACCCCGAAGCTACGAGTCAAACCAATTATACCATGTTTAGATACAGCATAAACAGGATTTTCAGCAGCTGGCAGGAAACCTGAAAAGAAAGTTTTGAGTGACTTTATATCTTAAATAACAATGAAATGAAAAAAATTAATGAATAATTAATGAAATCTACGATATTCTACTTATAGACCATTTTGAAACATTACAAAAAAGATCAATAGACTGGACTTTTTTTTTGTATGAGTGCAACAATAATATCGGTTAATTCCTACACTTTAAAAAACTTGCTAAGGAAATAATGTTTTGAAACTAGAAAAAAAAATTGTTCGTATATGATCGATATATGTCTTTGTAATTTTTATAACATTGGCAACTTTTATTTCAGAAAATCATCGACAGATGGCACTGCAATACTTCCATTACGAAAATGCATTGCTACTCGGATCCTCTGAAATACTTGGAAACTTACGAAATTTTATTTTCCACAGACTACAAAAAATTCCCATGCATATTCTTGAAATCCATTTCTGATCAGTTTTGAAGGATATAGGCTGTGAAATCATTTCCATAGCTTTTGAAAATACGTTTATGAGTTGTTGGCATATTTCTGCTTGATCTTTAATATAACAGCTACCACTTGACAGCTATCGCTGTAAAATATTCTAAAACGTGATATATTTATATGATCGTGAAATTTTTGCTATAATATCTTGCTTGCATGATAATGGTCATCAGGGATTATTTGAAGTGTAAATGTTTCTTTACAAAAAACTTCGAACTCCAAGTCAGACCTTTGAATATTAATACTCCAATTTATTAACTGCGCAATTGAAAAATTATCAGATCTTTAGGAACACTTTTAATAAGTAATATTTCTACTCTTTTCCCATTATTGATAGACTTAAAACTGTGTCGCAGTTTGAACTATCTTGCGAAAATCAGGAAAATGCATATCCGATTGTGACAGAATCATCGCTTTTGTTCAAATATATTTATTTTATAATTTTTCATCCTCATTTTTTACGTATATGTACCGTATAGTTTTCAGCTGTTCCCGTAAAAAAGAAAATACACTGCCTAATGTAAAATACAAATGTGTGAGATTGTTGTTTGTAACATACGATAAATCCATTTATTCCGCATTAAAATACTAGCGCCCGATCACAAAATGCTCTATAATATTCATACGATAACTTTACGATGTTGTGTGGCATTCAGAATATCGTAGCAGCATCTTAGAGATATCGTAAAATATCTTCTGCTGATAGGGTGGTCACCAGGGTCGCCGAGAGCCGAGCCGAGCCGGGCCGGGCCCCTGTGCAAAGGGCCCCTGTGCTGCCCATACGGGCCCCTCACACTGGCCACGGCACACACACCCCTTCAGAATTATGACTGTGGTGACCAATCAGTGAACTGGAAACTCTCTTCCAGTTACACGGTCACGTCGCATATTGTTGCGAAAATCTCACTTCTAGCCACCTACTGTAATTTCAATTAATATAATGAGAATGTGTGGATTTTATATTCAGAGGAAACTAAATGTAAAAATATAGTTCAACTCATACCGCGCCCCATTTGTCATAGATAAAAATAAATAATCTTGAAAATTAGGAAAAAAAATATTTTCCCTTATCCCGGAATGGCTGACCCCAGGAATTTCCCCCCCCCCTCGGCGGGCCTTCTGGTCACTTTTCATCGTTCTTCAATCTAAAAAAAATTAGTAGGAACTTCATTTACCTGCAAGAGAAGAGGTGTTGATTACTACACCTCCATTTCCTCCGTTGCTTTTACCCATATATTTAAAAGCCGTGTAGCATCCGTAGATAGGCCCCATCTAAATGATTAAAAAAGAAGTTGTGGGACATTATTTTCACTTATCATATTCCTCTCTGTTGCGGTGTTTGATTATCTACCCTAAATACTGAAACTTACCAAATTAACATCGATGGTTTTACGAGGATTTGATTCCAATAGAATCCCAGCATTGTTTATTAAAACGTCTACCCTCTTGAAAGTTTTGATGGTTTCTTCGAAGACTCCTGAAAAAAGAAAAAGAATGCATAATAAATTTTGATTCACTGATTAATATAAAATTCTTACAGTGATATCTGGTTTATGTTTATTAGAACATTATGATCTAGGTTTCAATGAGAGCATATTTGTGATAGCTTACTTATGTAATCAGATTCTTTAGATACATCACAGTGCGAAGCTGTGATACTTTCTTTGCCATAAACAAGTTGCTGTTGTTTCGCGAATTCTTCTGCTTTCTCTCCTTGAATGTCAACAGCGCATACCTGAAAATTATCCATAGAAAATGAAAAGTATTAATTAATTAGTAATTAACAAAACGATTTCACATGCAATTTCCAGGACTGCGATTTAGTGAATACCATATATTAAACTCCAAATTATTATATAAGGTAAAGTTGTCATATTTAGACCACCTGGAATTTTTTTAATGTGCAATGATAGAGAAGAAATTTTAATGAAAAACAAGCAGTAGAATTTTTTTGTTATTTATCTTCAGAGAAGATTATTACCTTAAGCAAAATTACAGAAAAAATATTTTTTTGGTTTTCAGATTCTCACCAATACACAATGCATGATGCTCAAGTATGGCATTTTATGCGCTGTATCACTTCTTCTTTCTTTGTCTCCTCACAAGAGATACAAATAGCTTGTCCCACTTCCAATTTATAAGGACTACTAGAGGTGATAACTGTTTTCTGAGCTATTCCTATACTTCAACATAATAATCCCATTGATTTAAACAGTCCAATTTAGGCAACTTCTGGACAAAAACAAAAAAAAATCACCTAACCTTAAATTTAAACTATTTTAATAAACTGATTATAGTAAATTGCAGTTAAAAATTTTCTATCTAAGGATATAATAACATAATTTCCTACTTATTTTAAAACAGTATATGTGTTTTTTTTTTTTGTCTTTTCTTAAAATTATTAATTGATGATACCTTAATCTAAACTCTATAGTTCTCAGACTATAACCACGTAGAGCTTCCTCTAAAAGTTATTCCATAAACCGCATTTAAATCTTTGCAACATAAGTGCCCATTTTATGGATTATATATTTAATATAATTGAGGTTACTTTACCAGTTCAATCTAAAAGATGGTCCAAATTTATATATAATATTAAATAATCATAATATATGTATTATTGATAATTTAACTAGAGGCAGCTCTCCTCTAGTTATTTATTTTGAAATAAAGCCGTTATTTCAAACTGAGATTACTCAAGCATTAAAAACAACTAACCAAAAAAAACCGAGAATAAATAAAAGTTAAAAGAGTAAAATGCATCCAGGGTAACTAACTAAGCTATCACTTCTTAAGCAAAAGGAAAGCTTAAACTTATAATTTATAGAAATGACTTCTATAAACCAAGTAAAATGTTAAAGAAAGAAAACCGAATGGAATTTTTAAATATTTCAAACGCACAAATACACTTCAAAAGACAGAGTCAAACATAATTCCTCTGCAATTCATACGAGAGTTGTTCATTAAAATCCGTGCAAAATCTAAGACCTTTTTGAGATTATTTACAGTTACCGGTAATTCTTGAAGGGTATCTATCACACAAAGTTTCAGTCATATAAAGCAATTTGACGCTTATTTGAATCGATTAATTACCGTGATTTCTGAAAGAAGGATGACAAAGAATTTTGTGTAGTTATGAAACATTAATTTCTGAATAGGAAAACTTTTCAGGAAACCAAAGCTAAGCTTGATAAGCATTATGGAGACTCTGCACCTTCGATTAGAATACTAATTCTTAAGTGGTAACTTTCGAAGCGGCCATATGAGCACATATGACGCTGAACAACCAGGACGCCCTTTTGAGGTTACGACTCAAGATATTGAAAAACTCCACAAAGTAGTGATTGCTGAGGGAAGAGTGAAGTTCCCGGACAATACTAAGACTAGGGCATCTCAAATGGCCATGTACAGAGTATTTTACATAAACATTTACAGATGAGAACACTCCCTGGAAGGTGGATGCCGCGATTCCTCACGCTGGATCAAAAAAGTGTTTCTATGAAAGTTTGAATATGATTCAAAGGATTCCAAAAGAATTCTTACGTCTCTTTGTAACAATGGGTGAAACTTGGATTCATCACTTTCAGCCTGAGTTAAAGGAACAGTCAAAACGATGATTTTTAAAAGGTATTCTGTCCCCAAAAAACCGGAAACCCTTCCTTCATTTGGAAAGATTATGGTCACTGCTTTCTAGGTGTGTTATAACGTTTTTAGAATTTGTGGGTAAAGGCAAAACTAGTGCCGGTTCTAAAAGGTGCGAGGCCCAATTAGAAAAAAAATTCAACAATAACATTTTTTTTTTTAGTTTTCTACTAAGAGAAGTAAACTGGAGTGTTCTTTCCTCAAGTACAGAATTTTCTTTGACGGTTTTCGTCCAAAATTTGTTAGAAATCTATAATTTTGGTGCTATGACAAAATACCAAATTTTATCTGTCTAGCTAGCAGCGTCTGTCTGTTATGGCATTCACAGACCATAACTCCAAAAATGTTTTTTTTTTACAAATTCAAGGATATCTAACACGTGAAGATTTTCCAAAATCTCAAGGTCGAACTTTTTGGCGATTACAATGTTTTCTCTCTTTGCGCAGGGCCCTATTAGAAGCAATCGGTACACTCAGCTAAAGGCCGACCCTGGGCAAAACAATTATCGAACAGTATTATGCTTCTTTGCGGAATCATTTTTTTTAAAAATAAAGTAAAGGGGGAGCGACCTCATCTAGCTAAAAAGAAATCCTTTTTCAGCACGAAAATGCACCAACTCATATTTCTGCAGTTGTTAGCTAAAAACTACAGGATTCACTCTATCAAATTCTTCCCCGTCCGCCCCCCCCATTCTCCCTATTTGGAACCTTCGGATGACTACCTGTACTCAAATATAAAAAAATGGCTGTCAGGAAAGAAATTTTAATCGAACAATGAGCTGATTGTCGAATCAACTCCTTACTTTGAAGGACTGGACAATTCGCAGTACAAGGACGGATTTAAAAAAAAAACACGAAAACATCGTTGGACTAAGTGTATGAGCCTCAAAGGAGACTATTGAAAAACCAGCGGGAGTGGTCTCCCCTAAACTTATTCGTATACTTTCTAACAAGGGAGTCCTACCAGACCCCTCCCCCCGCCTAAAAATTTCGGAGTGCCTCGAATGTTATTGATATTGTCTTCGCAGAACGCTGCAATACTAAAGGGTCAAGAATGCAAGCGAGATAAAATTCGCCCAAGTCAATAAAATAGCGCCAATATTTTTGCGTCATAGTAAGATAAAGAAAAGGGAATATGCAATTTCAATGCCTTTTACGAGGGTCATCCAGAAAAAAAAGACCGTTTAGTTATACATAATGCAAAACACAATATTTATTGGAAAAAACAATTCTGTGACATATCGGAAGATTCCTACACTTCTCTGCATAATCACCTTCTACCTTTAAACATTTGTCGTATCTGTCCACGAGCTTCAGAATTCCCATGTCATACTCTTGTCGTCAGTTCATTAAGGTGGTCACTGCATTCTCCAACTCTTCCAAAACGTTTACCCCCAGAAACTCTTTCAGCTTAAGGAAAAGATGGAAATCGCTAGGAGCAAGGTCCGGACTATAGGGTGGATGATCAAAAAGAGGAGTGAGCTGCGCGGCGGAGATGAGCGAGCGATCTTTTGTTTGAATACAGTGAACACCTGGCTTAATGAACTGGCGGCAGAAGAGTATGACATGGGAATTCTGAAGCTCGGGAACATATACGAAAAATGTTTAAATGCAGGAGGTGATTATGTAGAGAAGTAAAGGAAGCTTCCGGTATATAACATAATTGTTTTTTCCAATAAATATTGTGTTTTTCATTTTGTATAACCAAACGGTATTTATTTTCTGGATGACCCTCGTATATAACCGATTGAAACCAAAGTTGGACGCAAGTCTACAATCTTGGTTAGAAGACCGCATAGCAAATTTCATTTATCTAAATCGTTGCGTTTAGGAGTTATAACGTTTACAAGCATGGGATTATACAGACCGACAGATAGTCAACCCTTTGACGGATTTAATTCAAAATTTGAAACGGATCAACATTTCTGATGAGAAAACTGTGTACCAAATTTTATCCATCTAGCTATACAAGTTTTTGAGTTATAGTGTTCACATGACGAAGGACAGACAGACAGACTTCCCTTTAACGGACTTTGTCCAAAATTTGATAGAAACCTACAAATTATGTGTAAAGATCGCATACCAAATTTCATTCCCGTAATTCTAATACTTTTCGAGTTAACGTATTCACAGACACACATATAGACAGATAGACAGACATAATTCCAAAATTGTGCTTTCGGACTCAGGGAGATCTAAAACGAGGAGGTTCAACAAAAACTCGAGTTCGAATTTTTTTGGCGATTACAATACTTTCTCTTTGTATACTTCGTATACGAGAAAGTAATAAATATTGTTTATCTCGAAAAAAATTAATTTTCCGACATTTTGCATGGACTTCTCAAACAACCCTCGTATTCGTATGTATCCAAAATCAGTCAGAGAAAAGAGGTGAAATGTTCAGCTTCGGATATTCAAAATTCGGTCAAACTTTGAAGCAACATTATCTGGAAAGTTCCTTGTGGGCCCATTTGATTTTTTTAGTTTCTTTTGTCGATTTTCAGTGCAAGTACACTCAGAAACTAAGAAATAATCTCCCACATTGCAACCGGTTACAAACTTAGTGTTTAGATTGTTATGAGAGTATGTTTACCATCTTACTCCGGGCAACATGAATAACATGTACTTTATAATAAACGATATCGAGATTTTGTATCATTATGCTCAATGGTGTAGTATTGAAATAAGCAGAACCAGAACGTTCTAACCTGGGTGAAAAAAATCGTGCTGTTTTAAGGACGTTTCAACAATTTTTCTTATTTATTTCTGATAATAAAAAAAAGATTGCAGGAACGCCGTACGAACTACACCCTTGGGTACAGTGGTGCTGGAACGCCATTCTGGCACTGCTTTTTTTTTAGAGAGAAATAAATAAGAATAAATTATGAGAACGTCCTTAAAACAGCGCGATTTTTGTCACCCAAGTTAGAGCGTTCCGGCTCTGCTTCTAGAGCTCTGCATTGCTTATTTTGCGACTACACCACTGATTACGCCCCTGATTATGCTCGACTATGCGCAATGAAGAGCCTGACGATATATAAGGTTTTTTTTCTCTCTCTCTCTGGACCGTAAATCCATGGTAGACTCAGTGGGCCGATCCTTCAGCAGACCACCTGTACTAATTGCACTCCTCCCCTGCACTGCACTGTTAGGAGGGAACTATATTTTACGACCTTGCCAGCGAGGGGAGTAATCAACTCATTGATTTCATTAGATCGCAAACGGCACATCATCCTTTCAAAAATTTGTAAAATTTCTAAGTATTCTATAAAATTTAAACTACGAGTAATATCATTAGAAAGACGATTGTTTGCATTTTAAAATGATATAAAAACCATTCTCGTGCGATAATTCTTTCAATAAATATTGACAAAAAATTAGGCAAAAGTATCAAATTCCTGCTCAATTTCTAGTTAAATGAATATTAACTTTTGCACTTTGAAAAGCTGACAGTATTTTTCTCTTATTTTGAACAACACCAAAATGTAGATCGGCAGAACGTATAGATTTGTACAAGGAATGAATTCACACACGCACATTCAGCTAGATGGTCTCAAAATAGAGAAATAGATAGCCTAAAATTATGAGTCAAAACCAATAAGTAATACCAATCTAAAACTCAGGATTATTATATAAAATATCGTATGATTATAGCGAAATTTTCACCATAACTGAAATGTTTTATAACGCATATGTTAAGATTTTATTTTACACAAATAGTCTAGAATACATTTTTAGAGAAAAAATATGAAAAATACTTTCATATAAGGTTATTTTCTTACAATTATTTTCCTACAAGTATTTTTAAAATTTATAATTTACTCAACTTATAGATAGAAAAAAAAATTCATCTACTCAGCTTTGCTACTTAAAACTCAAGATAAAGTTAAAAAATTGAATTTTAAAATGTTCACATTAGATTTTATTGAAAATAATTTCAACCCCGAACTAATAATGGAAAAATTTTGCGCATACATACTCTATATCCTTTTTTCAACAGTTCGATGCAAATAGCGGCGCCAAGGCCTTGGGCACCTCCTGTTACAATTGCAACGGGAGAGTCGGTCATATTGCTGAAGCTTTAGCTAATGTCACGAATGTTTCAAAACACTTTCTCAAAGAAATTTTATTATAATCTCAAAGCGCATTTATCTTTTGCTCATAATCTCAAAAACCTTTAAAGACAAGAAACGCCTTTTTAAGAGTTCTTTCTAACGGAGCAGATTTTTCCGTTTTGATAAGAGTCGTTTGAATTGTTCAAAAAGATATTTACGTCACACAAGGACACTCTTTCATGTACTTCCTCAGTTATCTCAAGCTCTTGAAACTGAATATCGCCTGAATATCCGAATAAACAATGCAAAGAAAAACATGTGGAAAGTGACAACTTCTTTTATGCTTAGTCACTTAGGAGTTAGCTACAGAAATCAAAGAAGAGATGCCTAATCTGGAGTATTTATACAGAAAGTAGCCAACTTCAAATTACCGATGTTGAGATACAGATGTTTTGGCGAAGCGTTAACGAAAAATTCTGAAGCCGCATCTTTTCCAAAATTAACAATTGCATTATTAATAATCTGTTATGCAATGGGAAACGGGTTCAGTTTGAATGTCTGATAGACACCGAACCACTTCACTATGAAAAGTACATAGAGGGTTACAATCCGAGTACCTATACTTATAAAAGGCAATGTTTGTGTGTGTGTGTCTGCGATGTCCAGACGAATCTATCGCACTTACAGCTATGAAATTTGGCACACAGGTAGTCGTAATGGTGACTGAATGCATCTCGAAGCCGAAATTTTAAAATTTAATCTAGAAAATTTTTTTATTTAATGTTTTGTGTTGTTTTGATTGATTTTTCGCACTAATTTCTCAATAGAATGGTTTCGAATAATTGTACACAAGAATAGATACACCATCGGAAAGAGCACGCGATTTCCGTTCTAATGAAGTTAGTTTTGAATTTCTAACGTAATTTACTGAATTTTGAGAATTTTTTAAAAAATACCCAGTTTTGCCATCGAGATGTTACTTTTGTTTTTAAATTTGGTGCATCCGACTTTCTAATAACACTATTATTTTCAATTTTTTTCAGTTTATAACTAGAACGGTTCTGTCGGATTTAAAACAAGAACGGTTAAAATATCTTTTCCCGTTTTTCTTAATTAATTTTTTTCTGGCTGGTTGAGAGTTATTTTTCTCGATCGAGTTCCTCCCGTGGCACTTCTTCGGAACGTTGCTGGCAATTTTGATTGGCGGACGCGCAGGATACGTCATGACCTTCACCTGAATGAATTACTTCGATTATTATGTTCGAATTCGATTTTATATTTCTCTTGCTGTATAATAATCATTTTCACGTTGCAATTTTTTAATTTTGTTTTGTATTAACGTACTCTGTACTGTAGCGCGAAAAAAAATAAGCAGGAAAATCAAATAATGTGTATCTTTTGTTTTGATTTTGTTTTCAAAACTTTGTCATGTCATTGTAAGTGGTTTTTTTTCCATTTTGTTAAAGTCCTGATTCCACTGGCAACGCCGCGCGCGTGCTGCTAGTAGTATATATTTTATATTATACTCGGATAGTAACCCTCTCCCTCTATGTACTTTTCATTATATTCTTCTTTGTTCATGTATAATTATGTTACCTTTTATGTGTTTTTATACCTCATGATGTTTTTTTTTTTTTTCCTTCAATAAAGTTTCACACATACTCATCCAACCGACAGGGAGCCGTTTAGGATCCGAGTTCGGGGGAATGCTGTGGTGTTATGTTACGCAATCGATTCAAATGATTCGTTTTGCACGGCAAACACCACACACATAAGTACAGTTTTTACTAGCAAACTCAAAATCCAAAAAATAGCAGTTTGTTCCGATTACATAATTCCTTCAAATTTTCAAACAAGATTTGGAACAACTGAATTTGGATATATCTGAAAATTCATTAAACAATTCAATCATTAATTTTTATAAATATGCGTCTATCTGCTTTTTATAATAGACTAGCTGAACCCGGCAATGCTTTGCTATTGCTAGATTTCAGAATATATATAGATTAATTGAACACAATTTAACGTTTGATATCAATTATTGTATTTATTTAAAATTGGGTATATATATAATATATATATATATATAAAGACAGTGTTCGTAAGTGTATTTAGATGTATGTGCATCGATTTACTTTATCACTTGAATTTCCAATGAAATATATTTGCAAAAATTTGCGGTCAGCATCCGCAAATGGTAACAAATAGCCTGTTGTATGATATATTTGTCCTTGAATCTTGGCATATAATTATCAGTTATTATATTCATTGCACCAAACAAAGTCATTTGAAAGAATGTGTTATAATTTCGTCTGTTATTCAAAAAATGCTTCGATTGTGTTGTAGTGCCAGCGACCAATGAGAACAATGGCTCAAGTGGTGCTTTCAATGGTGGCAATTTAACTTTAGCATTCAAACAGCACAGCCCAGGTGCTTTATTCTTGAATTTTAATGCCTTGAAATTTGTGCAAACTTAATTCATACTTTCAACAACCACAACTTGATGCAAGCTACATTCAATTTCCGAATTATACTGAAATGCAATACGATCAAGTTTTACCAGCTGATTTAATTGATTCATTTGCAAGCGTAATCGCCTATTGCCACGTTGTTCATTTCTATCTAATGCAGCAAAATCATCACAATTAATATTGAACATTAAGAAACTTGCGAAACATTAAAAAATTGAACATTAAGGAACTTCACAAAATTTAACAGCAGCACTCGAGCTTACTTCTACGGATGCGCGACAACATTTCTTACCTTGTGCAGCTTAATGTTCTATATTATTTTTCAATGTAATTACAATAAATTAAAAGTTCTTTCATGCTCATAGTAAATGACTAACAGTAAAAAGACACCCTTAATATAAAAAAAAACTGATTTCAGACTCGTAATATATGGCTGAGTTTCAAAACGTGATAAAAAAAAATATCAAAAATGTACTGCTCTTAGTTTCGATGTTATTTAAATAGTTGAAACCCAAAATTCAATATGCTGCGTCGTTATAAATATTGTTTCTGAACGCCTTTTTCTATCCCTTAAAATTGACATTAAAACGTTTGTTAAATTGCCGGAGATGAGTATTTCAATCAATACCGAAATTACAGACATAAATGATTTTTCTTCCTTTTTCTTAAAAAAAAAATCTGTAATGTGATGTCCTCTTTCCATTCCTCTCTCTCTCTTTGAAAAGAAAATCTTAAGCTTTTGTGTGCGAGTTTTTGTATAAGAATTCGATTATGAAAAGAAACGAATAAAAACAGAGAAAGTGTTTCTTATATACTGTGCAGAGACAAACACTGTTACCGCTAGAGACATTCTGACTAATACATTCTAAAGAAAGGTGACAGAAACCTTTCTTATTCTGGAACTACTTCGTTTGACAGCTCATTGTGGGCCATTTGAAAAGTGTCATATCAATAGTTTATTTTAAAAAATCGTAGAATTATTTATTACAAATCTTTCTAAAAGTCATAAGCTAAAATAAAGCCAAAGAAAGGCCAAATGAAAATTCCAAAGGCCAAGGGCTTTGAAGAAAGACAAAATTTCCAGAACTTGGTCTTAAAATGGCCAATCTGGCAACCCTGCCTCTGTTCCCGATGTCTACGCTACACCAAAAAACAACCCTGTGTTAGGAGTTGCGTCAAGCATTTTAATCATCGCCAACAGTAGCCAAACATTAAAATATCATTAGGTTCCTAACTTTCTTTCTAATGGTCAGATCGAGGATTTCAATAGCTTTAAAAATTCCCCGGACAACGCGGATCATTTTGCAGAAAACAGCGCGTAAATTGGTCCAGTAGTTTTTTAATCTATAACGGACAAACATACGAACATTGCCTTTTATATAGGGAAATATATAATTGCACTTCAATTTAGATAGAATGCACTTGGTACATTGAACTATAATTCAGATACTTTGCCCTATAATTTGAATACTGTGTACTATAATTCGGCTACTTTTCACTATAATTCGAATACTTTGCACTATAATTCGAAGACTTTACACTATAATTCGAATACGTTGCGCTATAATTCGAATGCTTTGCACTCAAAATCAATTTTTATGGCAAAGTTTCAAAAATTTTAAATTGGGCAGATTGCTTACTCAAAAAAGGAAATAAAAAATATAGATATTATAAAAAAGTTTATTACAAAAAATGAAAAAGGTTTTAAAATGTATAAAGCATGAGTGAAAGTTACTTTAGGTACAAAATAAACAAACATAATTGAGAATACAGAAATTATAAAAAATAATATAATACTACACAATACTTATTATATTAAAAGAGCATTCTTGGCTTCAGTGGACCGACCTCTCTTACGTTTCTGCCCAAGAGATAAACATTTAGATTCGTTTCACGCTTTCTCCTGCCCCATATGTATTAAGATGCCTAAGCTATGTTTACGAAGATATTTTTTTGCAAAAACAGGACAAGAGTATGTGAAAACAGAACCGTAACTGCCAGGGGTAGATACTGTCACTTTCCATACACATTTATTGTATTCAGTTTTATATTCATCGTATGAGGTCCATATGAGATATGCACTTTCATGTGAATGGACCACTTATGCTTTTATATTCTGTTTCACCTGTAAAGATGGCAATTAAAAAACAGATTGGTTTTCGTTTCTTTTTTCTAAAATTTTGACTTCTAATTTTGCCCACTGATTTGGTTTCGTCCAAATCTTTGTGGGGGCAAACCATTTTACATACGGTTTCATGTAAAATGGTTTGTAATTTGGGTTAACTGGATCATGTTCATTTGACAATTTTTTTCACAATCGCCTTTTTAAACACAAGGAACTGACAAACACGGAGATGCTCACGAAATGTATGTTCATTTTTTTTATCACTACATTGGTTGCTTCTAATCCATTAATGGTAATAGGAAAATAATTCCTAGCACCTATATATCAATAACGATTTCTCGTAAGCTATCCGATTTAGAGCATTCTGTGAATATTGTGATATTCACATAATTTTATTCCTTTCATTTCTTTAAAAATAATGCACTAATTATGTTGAAGGTATCGTTATCAGAGCATAAATGAAGACATTCAATATAATTTTTTTCATCTTTGTCTTTAATACTACGCAATTTGCCATCTATAGTTTTTACTACATGTAAATAGCACACAATCGTCGGAAGGGAAGGCCAAAAATAGCTTTGAAGCTATTAGTTATTACACTGCTGGCAACAGTCAATAAAATTTTAAAATTCCACTCAGTTTCATTTATTTTATAGAATGAGTCTGTCACACAATTAAATGGTTCTTCCGCTGGTGTGGTGCGAAAGTTTGGGTAGGGAGTGCCAGCTCAGGTATCGTCCTCGTCGTCTGACCTCGTTTGAAAGTTAGTAGGTCCATCCAAAAGTAGTCCTCGTGTTACTTCAAAACGGTTCGTTAATATAACTAAACTAAACACAATGGATTTAAATTCATACCTTCAAAAGTGCTGTTACTTTGAGTTTAGTTAATTAGTTTATTTTAATTATTGTCCTACTATTGAAGCAAAACGAGGCTATTTTGAGACGGACCTCGTCATTGTGAACCGTTGGCAGGTGACAGGGACAAGCCTGAGCTGGCACCCCCTCTCCAAGCTTCCGCGCCACACCAGCAGGAGGACGTTTGGCTCCATGCGTATGATTTTATGTTCAACAGGTCCATCACACGGCGGATCTTTATTGGAATCGGGTCTCGAACATGGAGCCTTCGACTCCGAAGCCGACACTTTAACTCTAGGCCACCGCGGCCTCAATTCAGTTTGAAAAGATACAAAAAAGAGGTATAGAAACAGAGATATTGTTGCAAAATAAGCAGTGCCGAGACGCTCTAACTTGGTGACAAAAATCACGCTGTTTTAAGGACATTTTTACAATTTTTTCTTGTTTATTTCTCGTGAAAAAAAGCAATACCAGAACGGTGTTCCGGCTCCACTACACCCCTATAGAGAAGCAACGACGCACCCTGCACACGCACGAATCACGCCAATGTACGGCGCAGAACCATATTATCAAATTAACCATTGTTGCTAATTTGGCGGATTAAATGTCCGCTTTGGCTTATTCTCGGACTTTTTCTCTTCTTAGATGGTAAATCCCCAAAAACTGGGGTGAATTCCCCCTATTGGCAACACTCCAACCTTCCCTTTGTGTTTCGACATTCGTCAAAAAATAACTTCCGCTCCTAATTTTATATGAGCAGGAGGTTCGCAACCACCTACTTTAAAAGAGTAGTCGTTGCACTTCGCCTTGAAGCGACCTTGCAAAAAAACCAAAATAAGAAACTTTCACTTTTAATCGTGCATTATTTTTGTTTTATTTATTTCTACCACTACCTGCCAAGCAGGAATTGAGGTAATCAACAAACCCACGTGCGGGCCTTCCGCATTTTGGATTGAATTTAGGCGATGCATTGGTTTCGAATTGCTGGGTGAAGTTCCATATACGGTATCGAAGTGCAGAATGGAGAAACGGCCGATTCACGCGTTTAGGCGGTGTTACGCAGCAGCAATGGAATTATGAAATCCACCTTCTTGATGCATTCGAACGGATGTGGTTAGAAAAGTCTTTAGAATATTCTTCCTGGATCGAAAGAAATTTACATCGTGTCGCGATGTTTAGATTTTAAGGGATACGAAGGATTTTAGACTTTAACTTTTTAATTTACAAAATTTAAATCAATTATTTAATATTAATATTTATTTATTAACTATGAAATTTTAGAGCATTATTAGGAACTGATGAACATGAATAATACATAATTGTCAAAAGTGATACAAGTGATTTTACAATCTTAAAAAGCCAAAGGTTCCTGTGGTTATTTTCAACTAACGCCTTTGGTGACCAGCTGGTTCGCCGGGATTATTGCGTGCAAAAAATTTCAATAAAATCACATTTTCACTTATTATGGTCTTAAATGAAGGTAATGCACACATTTCTCTTAATATATATACAGAAAAAGACTAAGAAGCCAAGTGTGGAATTATTCTGATAATGCATATAATAAACTGGCTTTTTTTTATTCATTCTATGAACAAATAATTACTTGCAAACCTTGAATTTTGAGTTTCAAATCTTTTAAAAAGGAAATAATTTTTGTAAAAATTATTGACAAGGCATTTAATGCTTTTACAACAATAATTAATTCGTTGCTAAAATAATTGATTATTATAATTTAAAAGGCGTATTTTCAATATTTTTAATAATGACACAATAAACCGAAATTAAAATTGAACACATGCTGGAATAGCTAAGATGTGTATATGGCATTTTGCTACTTGCAACAGTTTTTTTCAGATGGGTCCATGTTTTCACATCGTAGCGAACCAAATGTATTCTATGTTAATAGTATTTCAGAATGTTCAGGTATATCATCACAGCCATTATATAAATATATGAGCAAAGGCTTTATGCATAATTTAACAGTTTTATAACATTTATTATCAAAATATTTCCATATAAAATAGTTTCAGACAGATTACTAATTAAACATATTTAAGTATATTATTTATATTAAATAATCAAATGCTTGGTTAAATTAGTGAAACGAGCTATTTTTTCTAAAGATACAGAAAATGTTTCATCAGCCTCATAATAGCAAAATGAAATATTGTAATTAATGTTATGAATAATGATACGAAAACAATTGCGAATATGTAATTGAAAAAATTCTAAAATAGGTAGTTTAATGTCATTTATGTAACACTTTATTTTCAACTAGTTTTAGAACAAATTTTTTCAACGCTATAGTTCATTTTTTCACAACACCAATCACTACAAAAATTAGTAAAAATAGTTTAACCAAAGGTAAATTATTTCAGTATTCATAATTTTGCATTTGGATGTAGTTATACATTCAAGAAATAACACCCATTTCATATTTTTGGGGTTCACTATTTCAAATTGTAAGTGTGTGTACTGAAACAATTCAAATCCCTTCCAAAGCAGATAATGTATAAGGCAAAAATTAATTTTACAATAATGCAGCTCATGAATTTTTTTATGCAGTGTTTTGGCCAAAAGTTACATCCAAAAATTCGGTTTTCGAATTGAGACCTTATTGCAAAAATGTGTTGAAATATTCTTTATGATTGCTTTACATTTCAAAAATTTAACTTTCTGTCTGGTCATTCGCTTCTACGTAAGAAAAGAAAATGTAGACTGACTGACTAATCCAAAGACACATTTTTATTATATTAATATTTTGGCATCTAACAGTAAAAAAAAATGTGTCCTGAAAATGTTCTCTTTGGAAAGTTACTCTGTACAAGTTCCCAATAGGTTAACTACATGTGACTCACCTTAAAACGAACTTCGGTTAAACAAGAATCGGAACCCACACACTATTATAACACAGTAAATGACTCAAACTATAATCTTTTTTTATTATTTATTTCTTCTTCAGGAAGCAGTACTATTCACCTGCTTTGACTTGAATAACCGTCTTTCTCACTCAATTGGGAAACCTCTCAATAAAAGAGAATCATTTAATCGCGCGTTAGACCAACTAAAGCTTTCGTCTAAGCAAGCTGAACGTAGCAGTTATGCAGACCGTGCTGTCTATTTATGGAATTTTTAAAATGAGTGTTAATAATAAAATCTCGTCGCTTAACATGCAACACTACCTATCTCAATTTTCTTAAATTTCAAAGGGGAAAGAAATATTCAATTTTTCTCAAACAAAAATCAATATTTCTGAATCTTTTACACATCTGGTTGGAACATGAGGTCTCATCTTTATGGACGAGTTGTCTGGTTTTCTCACTACATTAATAACCTTGACTTTATCTGCTGGGCTTTTGGACTTCCGTTTTGAAGATTCGATTGACTTAGCATTACACCGGAATTACGTAGCCCCAACACTTAAATGTAAATAAAGCAGAAAACTTGTCCATATCGGATATTAAAAAATGCGGAAATATTCGTTATGGGCTGCGAAAAATTGAGTATTTCTTTTCTCTTTGAAATTTCAAAATATTGAGATAGGTGGTGTTGCATGTTAAGCGACTAGCTACTATTTTCCATGCAAAAGTTTCCCGTTGACATTTTCATAAATACCATAGACATCATGGATGTGAAGCTCTTTCACACTTTCTTTTCTATCTTACGAAGATAACCTATATAAATCACGTAACTTAGATATCCTTTTCAGGAACCACTAAATCTCACAGTAATTTTGTGCAACAACCGAAAATGACAAACAAAGAAATTCAAGATTCTGACATCAAATATTTTATACAAAGAGATATTGTAAATACTTTCCCGTCAATAAATTGTCTTTGCTATTTTGTATATACACTTTGCTGAGTATTTATTTTTAACAACCCAACAAAAGATTAAATCATTTGAAAGGGGAGGTTGAATGTTCGAAAGTTTTGGTTGGAATTTACTGGTAATAATAAAAAAATTACAGTTAGACTTTAAAATAATAACATCCCATCATTCATTATGCAGCGACACACACTTACTGAGTGGGAAATGTATCGAATGTTGAAAAACTTGATAAAATACTCTTTAGATTTGTTTCATTTACATTAAACTAACTTATAGCACTATATTGAGAAAAAAGAATGCATTTAAAACAAATTGGAGATGTTTCGAACTCTTTTCAAAACGAATGTATCAAAAAATTAGCACTAATTTAATTTGGTACAATTGTTTCTTTCAATTTACTAAATACAAACCAGTCTAATTTTTAAATTATGCATGGTGAACTTAAAAGAACGATAAAATATCTCACACATACTCATAAAAAGAATGAAACTTTTCAGTTAATTTATTTTGAACAAGTCATTAATTATAGCTCTATTTGTTCCATTTTGTTCATTTAGAAAAACGTGTGCATTTGATCCACAGAAAAAAAAATTGAGGTGACGCAAAATTACATTATTATCAGTGGCGGCTCGTCCATTAGGGCTGCAGCACCCCCTGAAATTATTTTTTAAACTTGTATTTTTGGTTTTGAATCTTATTTCCTTACTTTTCCACTCTCAGAGTTCAATGACTTACGAAAATACAAAAAAAGTAATGAAAAATTGAAAAAAAAAGGCATAAAATGAATCCAAACGAAGAGAGACGCAGGTCTGAACTGCAAAATAATTCCGTCGAAAGTACAATACGCATCTAATTACTTTTTGGAAGGCAAAGGGTTAAATTTATTTTTAAAGAATAACAGTGACTGAACTTAATAGCAATAACTACTAGATACATTTTCGAATAATGTTTAGATTCCAAACTTTTCTTTCGTAAAATCTGTATCATATAGAAACTCATTAACTTTCATATATATTCATTTGAAATTAAATTAATCTTTGAAATATTATAGAGTCCGAAGATAACTTGAGTTTTTTCCTGATTTAGTTTTCATAATTTTTTGCACAGCAAATCGCTCATCGCATGAAAGAAAATTGTCCATTAACGAATAATAATAAATGATATATTATATATATACAATATATGATATATATACAATACATGATAATTATCATATGTATTACTATAAAACCTTATGTATTTGAAATTTAAGGATTCTGTTCAAAGATATCTCAAAATTAAGCATATTTTCTTCCTTAATGAATACTACGAAAAATTTCAAACCAAAAAAAAGACGCATTTCGAAGTTTATGACTCATTATTACTTTTTTCTAGATATTCAAAAGTGAAACACAAGGTATACAATCTTAGAAACTAGAAGTTGTTAAATTCTGTTTACTACTAAACAAACACAGGGCAAAGTTTATTCAAAGATGCGTATTTTCGTATTATCTTTTTTATAACAATAGTATACACCAATTAGAAAGCCTTTAGATGTTTCTGAACGAAATAAATTGATTTGGAATTAGCTCGTATTTAAATTAAGAAACAAATCATCAGAATTAAGAAACAAATTAAATTATGATTGGACTTGATCTAAAGGAAAGTTACTGTTGTAAATTCCTAAATATGCAGCGCAAACTTCAAAAAAATTTATTTCAAAGATTTGAAATTCCCTAAGAAATTTCTCATTTAAAATGTTTGCATATTTTTGCGCTTTTCTTTCTAAATCCAAATAGTGAAAGCTATCAGGTTTTAAAAAACATACAATTAAATAGTGCATCCTTTGCATACTTTTACTATTTATACAAAAATATAAATAGCAAAACTCAAAATTGTAGTGTTTCATGAAATAATTTCAAACATTATTAACTAAATTTCCTAAGATTTAGGCAAAATTCATTAACCATCTTTCATTCAAAACTGTGAAAGGATGAAAAAAAATATATATTTAAAAAGAATTTCAAATCCAAGTGTATAAAACACAGCTGAAGAAATCTAAAGATTACGTTAATTTGAAGTTCAACTAAAAAGTAGTTTTCAAAGCATTAATAATTTAATTTTTGTACAGGGGTTCGGATACAGCGAATATTTTTGAGAGGAAATATTTTTCCAAAACAAACTTTGATTTTGTCATAGAATTTTCAAAAATCGATGTAACAATTTCTTCTTTTATTATCACAGATTGAATTAGCATCATCTAATATCAATAAATACTTTTTAAAATTATAAAACCTTAGAGATTATAAGGATTCCAAATTTTTCCTTTGTATGCTCTCACTACAATTTTTCTATTAATAAATTTTGACAAATTAAATTATTTTACTTAAATAATCAAATAATTAATTAAACTACTTTTAAAATACCTAACCTTCGATAAATTATTCTTCTCTGGCATTCGCTATGATTTTGTTATCATTAATAAAATCTGTTAATCATGAAAGTATATTTACAACTCTCGTGAGAAACGGGACACTACTGATATTTTCTAAACAACAAAACGGTCAAAACCATTAAAAAAAATACATCCCAATTAAAAATTCCACACCGGACAACCTAATCTGAATAACCTTTCTCGAAATAATTCATTTTTCGCTGAATAACTCGTATTCCAATTTTGGACGAAACGGAAACAGAAACTCGTCGCAGTGGGAAACCCTTCTACACCGCGTTGCCAGATTTCAAAGGCTAAATACAAAAATAGAAGTAATTACTAATTTATTTCAGAAAATTCTTCGTTATTTTAGCAAGCCGGCATTCTTTATACAAAAAACAATTTCTTTATGAACACAAAACTATATTAATCACATATTAAATTCAGTCTGAAGCAGTTCTAACAAAAAACTGTAATTGTTTGAACCCAAAGTTTTCGAGTGGGCGAGAAATGTGGTTTCTGTGGCAGCCTGTTGAAGCTCTGTATCCACGGTAAACAATGTGTCAAACTTTAATAGGACCTATTTCTGAAGTTTTGTAAACCTACAAAGTGTTTACTATTCATTTATTAATAAAAAATTCGTAATAAATAGCATTCAGAAAAGTTATTGAAAACTTTCGTTATTTTGTCACGATGATTCTGTGGATTATTCAATGGAGTGTTTGTGTCTTCGTCCCTTAAGTGCGGAATCTTAATTAGTTTGGAAAGTTTTTATTCTGGTAAATATTGATTTTTAAATTTTTAGTAAATTTTAAAAATTCGTATTCTAATTATTTTTAGTTGCATTTTTTATCTTCTGCTTTTCTATTTTATTTCCTTTCATTAATCTGTGAAAAAATTTGATTTTCCAGTAATTTTAAATAATAATTATAATCCGTTAGAATTTTCTGTTAAATGTTTATGGACACATATTTAGTAAACAGTATCACGAAAAATGTAATGTAAACAAATTTTAACTTTTTTTTTTGTCTGAATAAATTTATGCTCTTCTTTTCAGACAAGATGTATTTCAAATCTTTGTGGGCTTCATTGTTTATTACTGTGAGTTGTTTGTTTTGCAGGTAAGATACTAATTTACCATTAAAATTTTTTTTTAGTGAAATAAAAAATTGAGAAATAAATTTATATTATATTTCTCAAAATCTCCATATAAAATATAAGCTGGTTTAAAGATAATTATTATTGAAAATTTATGAATTGTTAGTTTTCTTATCAACCAGAGAACATTAGAATTTATCAAGAAATGTATATTAAATGTTTGTTGCAATTAAAATTTGAAATTTAATACTTTTGTTATAAATCACTATAATAAGGTAAGAATAAGATATATCTTCCCTATTCCTTGTTGAACATTTTATCAAATGATTTTTTTCAATTGCATCGTACATTTGTTTTTACATTTTCTGTTAATATTTTGCATGTACAAATTTTATATTATAACATTTTTTTCTTTTGTTACTATATGACTTTAAAGCATGTTTGTGTATATGTATAAGCCATGCATAAACTAGAGTCTGCATTTCTTTGATATACTTTGAAAACGTTTCAAATGGTAAAAAAAATATGTACATTTTTTATTGATTATAATTTTTTTTTTTTACTTATCAAAAAATCATTATTCATACTATGATTTATAGTTACTCCTAAATAAATTGCAAATCTTTTCTGTATGTAAATATAGAGTAATTTTTTTTTTTTTTTGTTGCAATTTGAGAAAATTCTGTTGCTATTTTCCTTCATTTTAAATGCAATCACTGACTGTACTATTAATATCACTATTTTCCTGGCCCTGACAATTACAGAAAAAGTTTTAGAAAAATGTGGATATACCATCATCTCTTTGATAATATCTCAGTTGTTTATTTGTATTGAGATGATAAAAATTATGGCTATGTTATTATTGTGATAATATAACTTTTCACATATTATGATTATTTAATTCACTATTAGATAAATTCTGGCTATTTTTATTCTAGATAATCATTTCAAGTTAATGTTAAGGTTCAATAAAAATGTTATTTTGCATATGATGTAATAAGTTAGTCCACTGTTTATATTAATCATTTTTTAATCATTACTATGTTACATTTTGTAAAGTGCAGATGGTGAAATTGTTGATGTACTTATATTATAAACTATCCACCTTCGGTGACCAGCTTGTTCACCTGGAATATAATTTCAAGTGAATCTCTTATGCATAATTTGATATTCATGTTTCCCTTAACAATTTTAAATTTCAAATTGTGATAGACATTTAACCCAAGTTCTTTCAGTAGTTTTACACCTGTTCTGTTCGTTGTCTGCATGAACGTCCCTAATAGAGTCCAATTGACTGTCTGTATCATGCAACATCAAATTGCATATTGTTGGCATCAACTTCACTCTTATTCCTCTTCCAAAATATGTATTTGATTTTAACTTTAAAATGGCACAGCACATTTTACCTCCAGCCGCATGTTAGCTGGATGAAAATATGCTGATTAAAACATAGCATTAAACATTAAGGTAATCTCTTAAGATATTACCTTGTCTTTCAACAATCATAGAGGAACACACAAATAAATGTTTGTTTAAACAATGAAAACAATTTGAATTGCATTGCAACAATGAAAAGTATTGTTATAAATTATGCCAAAAAATATTTTTTTAATTAAAAAAAATTGTGTGGCAACTTAATAAATATAATTGAAAAGATTATTTTTTTGCACTTTCAGATGGCATAAAAATGATTTTTTTGCTGTAATATTTTCAGAAGTTATTAAGGAAAAATGCCAAAATTTCGCTTAATTTTTAATTAAGATTTCAAAAAAAGGGCTTCCACCCAAAATTCCCACCTTCCAAATTATGTTTGAGCCAAACTTCCGAGCTCTAGGTCCAGTGGTCTGCCCTGTAGAGCGCTAACACACACACATTCTCCTTTATTATTAGTAGAGATATAGTAAAGTCAAATTGCCAAATTTCCTAGCTCTAGGTCCAGTGGTCTGCCCTGTAGAGCACTAACACACACACATTCTCCTTTATTATTAGTAGAGATATAGTAAAGTCAAATTGCCAAATTTCCTAGCTCTAGGTCCAGTGGTCTGCCCTGTAGAGCGCCGACACGCACACATTCTGCTTTATTTATTAGTAGAGATATAGTAAAGCCATCTTGAAATAGATATTATTTGTCTTTCATTTATAGCTGTGGAGAAATTAAGGCGATATAAAATTAATTATTCCACATAATTTTAAATATTCAAATAATTTCATTTCTATAAAAAATGTCATACTCAAATTCAATAAAGAAATTCAGTAAATTCAATGAGATGCTGAAAGGGAGTGTTGAACTTAGAAAATATTTTTCAAGTTTAATTTCTAAAAATATCTGCAATAGAATTAAAATTTTTAGCATTTGAAAAATTTTGAATTTCTGTAGTATATAAAAAAAGAAGAAAAAAATCAGATGTTTATTTAAAAATTTGTGAAATATAAATAAAGTTTATTTGAATAATAGTTTGCTTTATTTATTATTTTTTTTTAGTGTTTCCTCGCAGAGAAATTCTTCTATTTATACTGTGGTTGCACCTTCAAAATTACGACCTGATATTGTTTATCGTGTGAGCATCACTGTTCATGATGCACCAGCACCTGTTGATTTTAATGTCCAAATATTTGGAACAAATGAAGACCGAATCCCTGTTAGTGTTGTAAAGGATGTTCATGTTGATCCAAGTAAGAATATATTATTTTATTAGCATTTTTCATACCATTTTTTAAAATATTCTGACATTCCTTTTATTAAATTGATATACATATATATATAAAGCTTGGCAACTTTGATAAAATACACACTTATTAAAGATTTTTTTATAAAAATATGTATATATTTTTTATTGATCTCGTGTGTCTGTTATTTTTTCTTGCAGAACAAACTCGAATGGTAGATTTTGAGGTATGTTAAACTTCATTATTCAACTTTTTATATATTTTCTTGAAATTGTATTTGTCATTGTAAAAAAAATCATTGAAATAATGAATATGTTTTCCTGCCTTTATGTTCATAATTCAACTTTCTTGGTTCATAATATTTGTATTCATTAGTATTGTACTTCCTGCACTAAATGCTAAATTGATACTTACTTACTAAGCAGCATTTAATTCTTTTTATCTTTTGAAATTTTTATTATAATTGAAAAGATACTAATTAAAATTATATTTTAGCATGATTTAAATTTCCAACTTGTTTATAGAAATCAATTTCCAAGTGCATTAACAGTATACTCATTTCAAGGAACTAATATCCAGTAGTGTCACATTACTTTTTGTCCTTTTATTTACATTAATTTTTGGAATGTATATGATAGTATTTAGATATTAAGTTTTTAAAAATAATGTCATGCTTTGTATTTTAAATATTTTTATATTTGAAATACTTGAAAAAATTATATATTATATATGTTTCTTATTGTTAGATTGCAAATATTGCATCAACATCATTTTTCGGTTTTGTCAGTATTTTTAATTAATTTAATTCTTCGCCACTAAAGTTTCTTTCTTCTCTTGTGGCAAATTTTGAAATTCAAACGATAATTTTAGCCGTTTCATTTCATTTCTAAATTTTACTTAATTATTTACTTTGTTTTCGATTTAATTAGTATTTGTCTTAACTTTTGTTGTTGTTTCCATTAAGGTTTCAACTTTATTAATTTTTAAATTCAAATTTTGCTACGGGACTATTTCCTCGCCATCTTGGTTCGCGGATGAATTTGGTGTTATGAGATTTGGCTTTGGAAGCGTTTTCCGTTACGATTTGAATTTTGTGTGTGATGGGCTGAAAGTGCGGTTGGTGTTGTAGCGGCTGCGGGCCTTTGAGGGACTTTTTAGTTCCTTTTGTATTCTGAAGATGGAATGGTGTGGTGGTAATTTGCAACGTCATGTTTAGTTTTAAAAAAAGAAAATTTCCTACAAGTCGTGTTCTTTGAAAGATCAGCCATAAAAAATTCTGGCGAGAAAATTCGCAACTAAATTCTTGTGCGGTGTGGGACGTCAGCAAATATATGTGATACAAGAAATGACTACAGGCGTGTAAGCCTTCAACGTTTTTCTTCAGTGTTTCTTTACGACATGGATCATCACCAATAATGTTATTGTGCAAATAATAATCTGAGAAGCATGACAGCCAACAAACTGGCTAAATATCAGTGCGTCCTAATCTTCAGTATTATTGGGCAACATAAGGCCTATTATGTATACTTCAATTGAGATGATTTCACGTTGCAACTTCTGGTCTGACGGAGAAATTCGACTTCACCTGTTTTTTCATTCTAGCTCTAAAAATTTAAGGAGCTAAAAATTTCTTTTTATGAAAAAATTTAGTTTTTGATGGTAGCGCTATTGTCTTTTGTTTCCTTTAAAAAAAAGCTGCAGCTATTTCAATTTGTAATTTTATGTGAATTGTTCTTTAGTCATTTGTGTGCATCTTTATCAAAATATTTTATTTATAAAATCATGGCAGTTTAATCTAAACCTTTACAATTTTTAAATAAACAACAAATTTTAAAATCCTAGTTTGATTCTGTTTTGATTCTTCTATTTATTTATCACAATGTGTATTGTACTACCACTATATGCAAATTGACTTTTAATTAAGTAGCTAGGGTTTTCAGGTCAGCAAAGGTAGGTGATTATATCAGTATTGCAAGAATTGCTTATTATTGTGTTATATAATTTAGAACCCAGAATTAATTAATTGTTCAATATATATATATATATTAATTTAAATTATATTTCTGGGCATCTACCTTGCTTCAATGTTTTTATAATAATCCTAGCTACCCCATCCAATATATTTAGTGCCCCTAACATTTGATGCCGTGACATTTTTAATATTTTTTTTAATACTTATTTTTTTAGAAATTGATACATTTTAAGACCAGTAAACTTGACTGATTTTTTTCCTTTAAAAATTTTAATGGGGATCAATTGTATTACAGCTATTTGATTGGAAACCAGGAGATTATACTCTAGAAGTGATTGGCCAAGGAGGTTTGACAGTTCGAAATTCTACAAAGCTGACATTTGAACATAGAAGCTATTCAGTTTTTATACAGACAGATAGGCCTGTTTATAAACCTGGACAGTTAGGTAATATTTTTTTTTTTTTAACTGTGTAGAAATGTATTTATAAATGTTATATTCAACGGACATCAAATTATGTCTATTCTCTTTTTTTTATTGTTTAGTTCAATTCAGAGTTATTGTTACTAATCCATACCTTCTGCCAAGGTCTAGTCAATTACCCATTGATTTATTAGTTAAAGTAAGTATTTGGGATTTTCTTTCACATTTCTAATTTTGTTAATGAATCTTAACCTTATTTATTGAGGCATGGTAGAAATTGATTCATATGAAATGCTGAAAAATGAATTTTTTTTAGAGTCATTTCGATATTATGGCCCTACTTTTCAAAATGTTCATAACTTGCATGATTTTTTTACTTTAATAGTGATATGCAATAATATGAGTGTTATTTTAATTTGAATAAATTCATACAAGTACATTTAAAAATCATTTAGATTTCTAGGAAATTTATGTTTATTTATTATAAATGTGAAGGCACATCTTTGTATCTAAACTTTCTGTTGATGCTGTTTATTTCTAAAACTTAGAATTGTATATTTTCAGAGCATAGTATAATATTTTTACTGTTTGCTATGTTTTCTTTAAAGTAGTTTGGTCATTCTTATTGTAGTTTGAAGTTCTCTTTTTTTTTTCTGTAACTGTGTGTGTTATATGATATAGTTTGGTATAATTTATTTGCTTCATAAAAATTATTGAAACTTTGGGAACCTTTCTTATAAAAGTTTCATGTAAACTGCTTTTCTTTATAGATTTGTCCAAGATAGGGTTAAGCTTGATTATAAACTCATTTTTTTTTTTAATTTTAAAAAGGTGGACATTATATTTGATGAAAATACATTTTTAATTACAGTTTTTTTCCATAGTTTTTTTTTACCACTTTAAAGAAAACATAGAAAAAAATTATTTATTTTATAAATATTTCATAAAATGAATCACTTTTTACTGTTTAACTTGTTTAAAATCCATTAAAATAATTTTCATAATTCATTTAATAACCCTAAAGATGGCTGATATAGGAAATAGTTAATAGCAGTACAACTCTCAGGAACCAAATTTAGAACAAAAAAAAATAATGATATGCTATCCAATATTAAATTAGTTTCATTTATTGTATCTTTTTTCCTATTGGTGATGGTTTAAAATCAATCGAGACTAAACAGTTATTAAATCTGTTCTATCAAAGCTTAAAAATTCATAATGGTAATATATTTCTATTAATTTTATATTGAAACTAGCTGTTATGCCTGGCGTTGCTTGGGGTTAAAATACTTTCATGTCTAATATTTTTGATGTAAAAAACTATTTTTGTATAGAAAATTACAATACCTAAAATTTTTTTATCGTCTGAAATGTTTTTTAATTAAAATGAGAATATCAGTTTAACCAGAAGTTTTTTAAAAACCACTGATAGCTAATTTTCTCCATAAGTTATTTGTATTTGTTGTATAGGTACTTCAAATTTTGTTCATAAATCTTGCAGTATAAGAAAGATTTTAACGGATGTTTTGGGACAATTGCATAGTAAATTTTTCATCGAGAAAAAGTGTTAGAATAAATATGGATAAAAAGTAATAAAATTCGTCTTCATCCAAAATTCTTCTAATATGATCTAGCAACATTTCTTATGTATTTTCGTTCTTCACCAATAAAAAAAAGTGTTGTAAATTTTATACACAATTTAATTTTTGAAAAATTATTAAAATGAGGCATCGAATTGAACGGAAATGAAACTTGTTTCATGAAAAGCTAATTTTTTAAACTTTTATTATGTATAAAAATAGTATTTGGGACATAATACATATTTTCGAAAAATATCACGGGAAAATGCCAAAATCTTGCTTAATTTCCAGTTAACTGAAATTTTAATAAGATTTGAGGCTTTTAAAAATTGACGGTTGACTCTCTTCATATATAAAATATATTTATAAAAATAAAAAAAATTCAGAAATAAAGGTAAATTAGTTCAAAGTCTAACCGTTGCCTAGCAACGGAGTAATATAAATTTGCATTATTTCAAAATCATCTGCACGTAATTAACAATTATTAAACTTTAAAAAATTAATAAAAAATGCAGTTAAAGTGTCACAGATATAAAATTGGTATCATTGAAAAGGTAAAATTTTGAACTTTAAGATGGTATAAAAATATTGTTTGGGAGATAATTTGCGCCAAACTTACGGTGGAAAAACAGTTTCGGTTAATTTCTAATTAACTGACTGTTTAATTAACTTTTGAACTTTGAAAAGTTCATAAGTGTCTTCCCCTTTTCTTAAATAATAAGTGAGCAAAATTTGGTTGAAAACAGTCCATTGGTTTAGGAGGACATGTGGAACATAGCCACATACATAACTGCATAGCCACCTACATAACCACATACCCACATCCATAGCCACAATGACTTTTATTTATATTAACTACATACCCACATCTATAGCCACAATGACTTTTATTTATATTAAGATATTAAAAAAAACAGCAGAAATTGATTTTAAATCTTGCACATGATTTAAAATACCTTATATTTAAGTTCTCATAAATACTAAGCAGTTTTAATCATATGATGTATTAATTTTGATTTTTAGGATGGTCATGGAAACAGCATTCGAGAATGGAAAAATGTATATACTAGTAATGGTTAGCAATATTTCCTATTTAAATTGAAAAATTTCATTATTATTGTCATTATATCATGAACAATTTTTTTTTTTTTTTATTTAAAGAGCTAATGTTGTTTTATTCTAATGTTTCAGGAGTAGCATCCGCTGATTTTCTACTTGCCGATCGTCCTGTTTTAGGTGAATGGGCTGTTCATGTTAATGTTGAGGTATGGATTTCCATTGTAACATTTTCATTTCTGTCCATTAGTTTAGAATCTTAGTGTAACGAAAAATGTATATATTAATTTACATAAATTTGCACTATAACTTATTTCAACACTTTTCTAGGGCCAAAAATTTCATAAAAATTTTACAGTAGCAGAATTTAGTAAGTAGCCATCTCTTTGTATTCAGTTCAGTTCTATTTAAACTTCATATCATTTAAATCACAAATAAAATCACTGTATTTAATGTTCTTGTGTCCAATTCTCTCAATATTTTTTGTATTGACAAAAGTTGAGCTATTTGATTTATTAAATTTTTAAAAAGTTACAAAAAAGTTCTGTAACTTTATCATTTACTTTTAACAAATATTCAATATTATCCTATCCTAACTATTTGCATATATGTATATTATGACACACATTTCATGCTAATTGAAAGTCCTTTAAAAAATATATGCTGTAATGCATTTGTATCCTTCTAATAAATGGTTACTTAATAATTTAAGAAAATAGAAACTCGAGTTTCATTTTTTTTTTCATTTATTTTCTTTTTCCCCTTATTACTTACTTTCTGTTTATTGGATAATGCTGTTCATTTTTTGTAATATGAGCTGATTTAAATTATTTGCAGGTTTTTATTATAATTTCTTTTCATTTATATTATAGTTATGCCAACCTATGAAGTTCATATTAACCTGCCAATATATACTACCTACAATAATTCAAATGTTGAAGCTACTATAACAGCAATGTAAAGTATTATTTAGAATATTTTTATCATAATATTGCCAGTATTTTTGTTATTGTTATTACTGTTAATGCTTTTTAATTATTACTTTTGGCTAAAATATTAAATTTCTTCAAATTAATCTATTTGATGAAAGTATTTATTATTTGTGTAAACTATTTAAACTTCAATGTATAGTAACATCAATTTCTGTAATTCGTTGTGATAAAATGTAAAACATTTATATAATTAAATATTTAATTCGAGCGCAAATTTTATTCGCAAATTTTAATCCGAGTTTGATTAACTGTAGTGGTATAATAATTATTTTCATGATTTCATTAATTTAAAATTACTTTAACTTGCTTCAAGATGGTTTAACTAATAATATTTGATGTTTAATTTTTGGTGATAATTATTAAATAATCATTCCAAGATACATCAGTGCTTCAAGCTAATGCATCTTAAGTGATTCAGCATGTTTAAATATGCTCCAGTTGGATGCAGTAGAGTTGAAAATTTGCATTCTTTTGAAAAATTATTTCTGGCATTGTAAAACATTTCTACTTTTTAAAGGTGCTTCTTACAAGTATTAATATTGCTGTCAGTTGTTCACCAAGGAAACTGTTGTTGCTATTTTGCAATTTCCAGTTGAATTAATATGTATGTGTTTATAATAGTATTCCGCATTGTTGGGTGTAGTGCAATCAAAAAGATATTCTGATTTTCTTCCTTTTTATGAATTGTTTATTAATGCTGCTGTTTTAAACAAAATCAGTGTCTAAAAGTAACTTTATAGTTGTTTTTAATTATTCTTTTATTGATCAAGATTTAATTATATGTTTCTTCAAATTCATAGGTATTCATATGGTAAAGCAGTTAAAGGAGAAGTTACACTGACTGTTGCACCAAGAACACGCTATAATAAATTAAATGTCCGTCCTTATGAGTCATTTCAAACTAAAGCAAAGGTAAATGAAATGAATTTTTTTTTAAGTACAACATGTAATTTATTGTTTATTTTAGTTTATATTCATCGCCATAATGTTGAGATGAATTATTTCATGTGTTAAATGGAAATACATTTACTTGTTCATTTGCAGATTGATGGATCTGTAACTATATATTTAAATTTGCTGAAGGATTTGTCCTTAAGAACTGATTTTTTCAAAAGAGAAATAGAATTCTTTGCCCTTGTTGAAGAGGAAGAAACTGGACACAAGTATAATACTACAAATACAATGTGGATTTACGATAAAGACATAAAAATTGACCTGATTAGAACTTCTGAGACTTTCAAGCCTGGTTTAAAATTTACTGCTTTTGTAAGTTTTTATTTCTGAGTTTTTTTACTTTCATTAATGGCTCCATTGCATTGACTTTTCTTTTATTTTTCACTTGGCTACTGAAGATATATAAATAACTAAAGAATTTCTTTAGTTCATTGTTGTGAATTATCTTATATCTGATTTAAAAAATTCTATTTTCAGATAATATCAGTTAGAGTGTTAGCATACTGAATAATGAAAATTGTAGTTAATATATTACCTTATTGATAGTGGGGGTACTCATCTACCTCTTAATGCTATTAGAGAGGGGATTCTGAATTTGATAGATAATTTTCTCCAAAAATTAACATAATTTTGGGTACATTAATTGTTATACATAAATTATAAGTTGTATCATCACTTAAAATTTGAAATATTACTCTATTTGCATTCAAATGTCAGTGGAAAATCAGCAAAAAAAAGCAGGATTAACGTGTTTTCTAAATTCTGGTTTTAATATCAGAGTGCTTTATATACAGGGTGAACCGAAAGTCTTTCCCTGATTATAAATATTTATTGTGCTCAAACTATTGTAATTAGACATATGTTTGCTTGGATACATTGTAAGTACTATTATAAATTTTTTTATAAGACCATTTACTCCAGTAAATTCAATGTGTGCCCCCTTGGTAGCTCGGAGAATGTCGAAGTGGTATTCCAGTTCCCGCCAAGTGTTCTGTTACAGTACACACAGCAGCTTGTATCCTAGCCTTCAGTTCGTCAACGTCAACAATTCGTGTGGCAAAGACTCTGTCCTTGATATAGCCCCAAAAGAAAAAAATCAAGAGGAGTAATATCTGAAGAGCGCGGAGGCCAGGGTGTTGGTCCATCCCTTCCAATCCACCAATCCGGAAATGTTTAGTGTAGGAAATCGCGTACTAAGGAACCCCAGTGTGGGGATACTCCATCTCGCTGAAGCATTATCCATGGTTGAAATTCTTCTAACTGCGGTGCAATGAACAGTTGCAATAAGTCTAAATAAGCGTTAGTGGTAATGCTTTTGTCCATGAAGAAAAACGGCCCAATAACCTTGTTATGCATGAGGCTGCACCAAACATTAACTTTAGGGCTATCTCACTGTAACTGTGCAAATTACTGATTTAAGTAATCGTTTTTGACATCAATTCTGTTCAGAATATCAATTGTGAATTCTGCACATCTCGGGCAATCATTTGGTTGCAAGTCCTGAATGATTTGAATTTTATAAGCATGCAATCTAAGCCTTTTATGAAGAATTCTTACCAAACTTGTTTGCGGTATTTGAAGTTCACGTGATGCTTGATGAGTTGATTTAGTAGGACACTGTTGACATGATTGCCAAACGAGTACAACAGTTGCTTCACTCACACTAGGCCTGCCACTTCTGGGAAGATCAGTAATGCTACCTGTTTCTTTAAATTTTTCATACCATCGCTTTATTGATTTTGCATCAGGATGGTTGCATCCATAACAACATTGAAATGCATGTTGAATATTATTGGGCGATTTCGTTTTGTGAAACCAAAGCACACTTTGGGCTTTCTGTTCAATCAACGTCATTTTGGCCGAAAATGATGTCTTCCTTACAAATGTTCCCCTGAGTCACTCTTGAAGGAGCACTCGTGGCATCTATTACATAAAAAAACTACTAAAACTGACCTATCCAATGATACAAAACTTACGTTATTGTATTAAACGTTTATTTTGTAATGAATTTTTATAATCAGGGCAAGACTTTTGGTTCACCCTGTATATTTTAATGTTTAACATATATTATCTTATTTTCTTTTATAGCTTAAAGTTTCTCACCAAGATGATACACCTGTTTCAAACAGTAGAGGCCAACTTGAATTAATGTATGGTTACTCCATTCGTGAAGCAGAATGGAAAACAGAATTCTATACTGTTCCTAGAAATGGCATTGTGAAGTTAGAGTTCTTGCCACCGAATGATGAAAATACCTTATTCTTAAATATGAGAGCTATCTATGCTGGCCTTACATTTTATTTAGACAGAATCGATGCAGCTGTGTCACCAACCAATAATTTCATTCAAGCCATTCTTGTAACTCCAAATCCCAAAGTTGGAGAAAGTGTGGAAATGGAAGTCAATGCCACTGAACCCTTAAACCATCTTGTGTATAAGGTATGTATTGTTTATATACTAAATACAAAATGTATTTTGTCATTGTGCTCTTATCAAAGATATATTTGGTACTCTTATTGAAATTAGCTTTCCTTTTATTTGTTTTCATCATCTGTTTTCTGATAGATTACATATGAATTGAAAAGATATGCAAATAAAGGTATATATATATATTGTCCCTGTCATCAATAAACAACGGACTATTGTTGAAATTCTTTATTCTTTGGAGTACTTATGAGAACTATAAAACATGTCAATTTGCCCTTTGATCAACAGCCATTCTCGCATTTTTCCTCCCGAATCCTCCCGAATTCCACAACTTACCTGATGAAAACAAAACTTTGGTGTCATTCACTTAGCCACCCTGCCAGCATGCTAAATGCAGTTGCTGCACCAACAGAAATTGCATTAAATCTAAATTCATTTACAAAAAGAGACTGATTTATGATTTGGAACTCCAACAAATTATAATAAGAATTTGTTTCTTTCTTACTGTTCAGTTGTTGATTAAAATATAGAAGCGTGGAAGTTAAATAAAGCTTTTCAAATTATTATGTTATAAGTGATAATATCATTTGCTATTGTCCTAAAAAGAATATTTTAATATGCTATACTTTAAATGTTTGTTATTCACCTTTTTATTATTCTCTTTCCTGCATAGGTTATAGGTAGAGGAAATATTGTGTTAGCCAGAACTATTCCTGTGCCTAATCAGAAGGTATACCGCTTTAATTTTAAAACTCCTAGTACTATGGCACCCAAAGGTCGAGTTCTCGTGTACTATGTGAGAAGCAAAAATAATGAAATTGTTGCTGACTCTGTGACTTTCGATGTTGAAGGTTTATTTAAGACCTCTGTAAGTTTCAATTTTTAAATAAGTTTCTTTTTATTATTATTAAATATTTTATTCACAGCATTTATCTTTATATATAAAAGGCAAATACCATGACTCACTCATCACGAGATCTCTCAAACCACTGGGACTAGAAACTTGACATTTGGCAGGCGATTGCTTCATGGGGAATAGGTGCTCACTAAGAAAGGATTTTTCGAAATTTTAATTGGAATTTAAATTATTTAAAAATTAATTTAAATTTTAACGTTTTTCCGGGAATAACTTTGGATTCTATTATCACAAAAAAAACCATTTTTACATTATCTTAAATATTAAAAAAAATAGCTTTTCAATGACACCAATCTTATTTCCATGCGACATTTTGTTCAATTTTAATTAATGTTTTAAAACATGAATTACAACATTGTTTTTATTGTTATAAATAAAATTCAAACAATCTCATTATTTCAGCAAATCTTTTACTTTTGCAATGTTACGGTTGTGATAGTATAAATTGTTTTCTTGGTAAATTAACTCCAAAGCAGAATTTTCACTTCACTATTCATTTCATTTCTGAAATATTTTATCGCACCTGCTTCAAAGTAATATTTTTATAAAGCGTGGCAACCGATATTTGTTTTCAGGTTTGTTTTTATTGTGTGTGAGATTCACTGAAATGATTTTCGTCTTTTCTTCAAGCCTTTAATCTCATGCTTTCCTGCCATTTTAAAATTATGAGGCATGAAAATGCTTTCAAATTTTTGTTATTGCATTATAGATAATTTTTTTTAAAAAAATTTGGTTAGGCTTAAGAGTACAGTACTGCCACCAAACTTGAATTTCCTCAAGTGATAACTCATCAAATTTGATATTAGAAATTACAGCCTGAAACTAAGAATTACAAAAAAAACAATAGTGTTCGCGAAAACTAACTAATTTTTAAATTTTATTGTCTACCTCCTATACTCCTGGGTCTTTTAGATGTCTATGAATTTTTTGCCGCCTCACTTTTTGTACCCACTGGTTTACATGGGCTTCCAGCATGTTCGGCTTTCACGATCATATTCAACGTTAATCATTCTACCGATGAGTGATAGATGAATTGAGTTAAAGTTATTTGAAACTCAGTTTGTAAGTTTCATTAGCTGCGATGCTTCATACAGAATTGTATCGCTGGCATTTTAAAATTTACATCTTTAAATATTTTACTATCTGTCAAATATAATAAAATATTCAGTTTTTTCTTCATCTTTGCTGATTTATCATGGTAAAACTGCGACAACAGATAATGCTATAATTAATATAAATTACAAAAATAAAAACTAATTTAAATAGGTGAACCAGCTGGTCACCGAAGACGGCTAGTTTATTATATATGAAAAGTTAAATTATGCTCATGAGATTATTAGAAATTTTAATCATAATTTGTATCCATTTACTGTTTTTAAAATACTACATTGATTTCATGACAGAAACAGATTTTTGTTGTTATAGTTGTTTCGTTTATTACTGGTGCCGACTCAAAAGCCTGTAGCTTTATGTAATATTTCTACTTAAAAAAAAATTGATGAACATAAAGAGTTACCTGTGGCACATACCTTAGAGCATATTTCCCTTTCAGGTATTTTCCAGTGCTTCAACTGTTAGCTTTACATTCAGTTATTTAAATTTGCTTTACTTTGGTAGTTGGAATTATGCTACTTACCTTACTATGCTTAAAGTGGTATACTTTACAGTATAACACTTTAAATCTAAAATATAACAAAAATAAGATCTAAAATTTATTTAATAGTTTAATCCAGTTTTGAAATCGAAGCAGTAGTATGTGAGATGTAAAGAAATTAATCAAAATCTGATTTATGGAAAAAATAAAGTCTGGTTTATGAAAACTGTAGTGTAAAATCTAAATTCACAAACAAATTAAGTGCATTTTACATAAGTTTAGTTTGATTGTTAGTGCATCTCCAAAAAAAAAAGGAGTATTATTTTTAAATTTTGTGCTTCTATTTTAATATTAACTTTGTATGCCTACTTTTAATTATTAAAAATATAAACTATTTATCATGTGGACATTTTAGAATTTTCAATATTTATGGCAATGAAATAGTGAAAAATTTCTATTTCCCTTAACTATAGAAAGAAATTGAAAATAACTCACTAATGCTTTATAATATAATATTCATCAAATTTGCGAGTAAAATTATCATTTATAATAAATCAAGCATTTTATTTTATTTTTTTGTAGATTACATTTTCATAATATTGAAATTATTAACTTTTTAGTAATGTAGCAACATAATTTTATTTCTATCATTGATTTTAATTAGCCATATATTATTCTAAACAGATTACAGTAAGCCCTAATGTAAGAGAAGCCCAACCTGGTCGCCAAGTGGATATCAGACTCCAAACAACACCAAATGCATTAATAGGAATTTTAGGCATTGATCTCGGTATTATGAAACTGAAATCCGGAAACGATATTAGCCTTGGAGAGGTAAATTATCAAATTTGTAAATTTTGCTCAGTTTTTCAAACAATCTTTTATCTGTTTTTTGTGTGAAAAAGTGTATTGCAAGCTGGTTATAATAAATTATTATTTGTTAGTGTTTATTGGTTTTTACACATGAAATTGATATTTGTGCCCTTTAACTTAACCTTCTGGTGAATACAACCTCGCCTGTCATTTTTTCCTCGAAGATGCTTTGCTAAGCCATATTTCAATTGCTACGTAGAAACATTTTTCAACTTTTTTAACCTTAACTTTTGTTTGTGATCATTTAAAAAAAAGTATTGAAATAAAACTTTGCCCAGAGTGTTTGATTTTAATGAATAGATTTTTAATTAATTTTTTTGAAAAATAATTTATGAAAGATCTTTCCTCTGTTGAAATCAGATTCAAGTTCTGCAGGTAATTCATTTAACTAAGTGAGGTAGCAATATTTTATTTTGGAACTTCCAAAACTCTGGTTGTAGTTTATGTTGTATTTCCAACCATAGTTCAGTTTTCCATCATTATTTCTATTATCCTAAGAAAGTGGAAGAATCAAGGAATCTTCTTTATACATTCATAAACCTGATAATGCATTAAAATTGTCTTCAGAACTTCTAACAATATTACATGCCACAAAATATTCACTTTAATTTGAGTATACGTCCACACTATCAGAAAAGCATCCTAATCTAAACAAATATTAAAATTTTTATTTGATTCATAAGTACTTTGGCTGCAATGATCACTGTAAAAATCTGGAATTCTTATCATCTAGCTGCTGTTATCTTACTAATACCATTGCATAAAATTGCTGTCAAAATATACAAGTAACACTTTTTATAAGCAATCCCTAAATACTGTAAATACAGAGTTTCTTTAAAGGCACCAAATTTATTTCTGTTGCATTTTTGTGTGTGTGTGATTTCCTTAAAATGTAAAAATTAATTATTTAAAAAATTCATATTTATATATTTTTAGACTTCATATGTTTCATAAAAGGTTTTGATTGACCCAAATTTATTTTTTAAGGTTATTGAAGATCTAGAAACATATGATGGAGGACAAATGACAAAGTATAACCCCCCATGGTATCGAAGAAGAAAAAGATCTTTATCTTGGCCTGGATCCAGATCAGCTGGTTTAATTTTTGCTGTAATACATAATGAAATTTATCTTTTTCATTTTCATTTATTTAATTTAATTTAAAGTGATCTTTTAACAATTAATTTTGCATTACAATTAGGACTCTGGATCAGTGATTATGACAAATGGTCTTCTGTTAAATACTGGCAATGATGGTAAGGCTCCTGTTACTTTTGTGATGTAATGAAATGTGTGCTTCTTTGGGTTTATATTGGTATCTTATACTTTGATATTTTTTTTCTTCTGTTTAAACTGTTGGCATGTAATATTTAAATCCCCTTGTTTAAGTTTAATTATTTATTCTCTTTTCATTAAAGATTGCTTTTTCATTTGCAAATGTATTTTTTCTTTGAATTTCATTGCTTGCAGTAAAATATTAAATTATTTTAAGTGACTAACTACAAATATGCAAAAGATATTTTTGTGAAATTATGGGAATAGGTTTTAATAAATCTTGCAAATGTTTGGATGAAAATCCGCATTCTCAAAATAGTACTACTAAATATTAGATGTTTGCTTGAGAACCAATGTTCTTGACACTTTCATTCTTGTTACAAAGTACAAATATAGGCTTTGAGGAGATTAGCATTAGTCTGTCAGATTATATTAGCTGTAGAAAAACATACCTTTTTTTAATATGAATTTTAACTCAACTGGAAAGTTCAAGAGAGGGTAACAGAATTTAAGGAAAACGTAGATAAAATCAGTTTAAAATAGTATATATATATATTTCGATCATAAGACATATTTTTTTCATTTATTTAACTTTTATTTTTTTTTTACAGTATATAGCTTTAAGCTTTTCTAAAAGGGTAACAAGAAATATGGGGGAAGGGGGGCAATATACAAGATTCAATGCTTTTTTTAAGTTTATTATCATTCAAAACTTTAAATTTTAAATTCGTTTCTTTTTATGTACTGTGGTGGTGGTTTTAGTGACATCAAATATTTACATCAAGTTTTTTTTTTCATCTAATCTGCAAAATATGTTATTTTTTTCCTTGATATCTTTGTCTAAATGAAATTAAGTGATTTGTTCATAGTTATCGGTTATTTCCAAGTGGTAGAAATATTTTTTTTTGTTCTAATATGCTCTTACCTTTTAAAAAATCAATATTCAGTTTTTCATTTTTATTAAAAAATTGCATTTAAATGTAATTCATAAGGAAATATATTAATCGATTGATGTTAAAAGAGAACTTCTGACATCTAGCAGAGAACTGCTATATTGATGTTGGAAGGCCTCTTCTGTGAAGAAGCCTTCCTCTAACATTACCTGGAAACTTTGAAGCTGTACCAAAACGTGGCTGTGAATGGTAGAGGTTCCGTTTTTACACCAAAGATGCATTCACCTTCATCAAAATAAAAATGTAATTTATGCTGAGAATGCAGAAGTCCCCTTTTGACATCAATCGATTCATATGTTCCTTCACTTTCTTAATCATATCATAAATTGTTTTCTGCAGTTTCTTATTCTACATACTAGTTATATATGTTTATAGATATTGTAAATGTTTTTTATTAATTATTTTATTGGTCTTAATTATGTATGGTTAATTTTAAACATTATTTTACTTAATTATATTTGTCCTCCTCAGTTCAAACAAATCTCTAACCTATAATGTGAAATTTTTTATTTGTTTTATTTATTTTTCTAAATTATCTACACATTTATTTAGCAAGCTTAACATGTCTTCTGTATTTTCAGATAGCATTATTGTATACATACATCAGTTCCAGATCATAACCTTATAGCTTGGTTTGCTGGGTTTGCCAAGGTAACTAATATGCTTGCTGGGCTTTATAGGATGAACTAACAATTATGAAATGTATTCTTTCTGCACAGTCTTCTCCTAGATTTCTTTCACTTCATTGTTTTATTTGGTAAAAGGATGATGGATATGAAAAATGTTAATATTTTTACAATTCACAGTTTGCAGGGTTTTTTAACTTAAAATTCTATGGTAAATACTTACATCAGAAAATATTGTTTCTGAACTCATAAAGCTGCTATCTGAATTCATTTCTTAATAGAAAAGATGTTATTTGTTACCAACACTGACAGTGTTTGAAATTCATTAGCAAAGTATAAAATGACTATTAAATCATAATATGCTGTATATTTGGAAAGCTTTATTTGCAATATGAATACTTCATTTGAATGGAAAATTGCAATTTGGAGAAGTATGGACTGGTATAAAATCAAGAACTTTTAAAGAAGTAAGAATTGGTCTTTTAGTTGCCACAGAGATGATTAAAAAAGAATGCCCCATGAAGTTTCAAGAGCTCTGGAGACCCAGCAGAATATTCAAGCATATTAGCATCCAGTTTTAAATGTTCAGTTTAACAAGAAATTGTCAAATATTGGCATGTAATAGCCAGATGGTTCATGTTGAGCATGGTATAACTGGCTTAAATCCCTAAAGGTTACTATACAGCGAAGATTTTGTTATAATGCCTAAGAAATGGATGTATAAAAGAAATTCTGCGATCTACTACTGCAAATTAAAGATGGTGTTATAGTTTAAAATGGGAAAAAAAAAACATGTAAATAATAGCATGTACCTCCATGTGAAAATATTTATATGCTTTACAAAAATTTCATAACAATAAATAAATTTAGAACATAAAAAATTATGATCATGTAATATACTATTTACCCATCTATATAATTTTTATAGACATATCTACAGATCCCATTAACATTTTTGGCAGTGATTTCTGCTTGTAACTAATCACTGTTTAACAAAATTGTTGTTAAAGAAAATATTTTATGTTTTTCTTTAACACTGTACAATTTGCGAAGGAAATATAATGCATTGCAAGTTTATTTTTTTTACAATCTATATAATGCTCAAGTAAATGCAGAATCCTTCACTTTCTAATTTACTCATATAATATATAAAAGTCCAGTGTGCTTGTGGTGGTGGAAGAAAATCTGACATTTCATTTTTTCTAACAAATTAGTATCATTTGGAACTGTTATACTTATTTAATACTGCAATTTGTGTGAAAATTTTCTAATTTAAATTTTATCTTATCAAAACAGTTTGAGAACTAAGATGTATCCATTAATTTCTGCAAACTTTTAAAAAATATTTATTTATTTATTGTTATCAAAGTAACCAGTTCATGGCTAAGTCTTGAAGCTGCATTAATTATGATACAACACAACATTATTCTTTTGAATTCAGCATTAGTTCTTTAAACAATATCTTATCTATATCTTAATCTTTCAATATCTTAGACTATTTTTTTAAAAACTTATCTTTTACCATTTCCTGTGTTTTAAATAAAAAGGAAAGGTTGTTTGGTTATAAAAGCTTAATCAAAATCTTAATTCATTAGTGCAATTCTTTATTCACAGTATTTTTAAAAAATGATTAGCTATGCAATGTAAAAGCATCTGTATATTTTTATATTTTATTTCTTCTTTAACTTATGTGATTTCCTTTTTCTTATTAAATTAATATGTCTTTAAAAATGCAGACTTATTCACTGAAAATGTCATCCGTATTGATGAAAATAATAATAATGCCCCCATTCAACCTCCATCGGAGTTGCCTGAAGCTATTGTTCCTGAAGGTCGTTTAGTTATCCGAAAGAAATATCCAGAAACATGGCTGTGGATAAATACTACTGCTGGGTATGTGTTCTGATGCACTAAATATGATCTATTTTTAAAAATTATCATCTGAATGGTTCATTAAACCTTCTATTCATTCTAAAGTAAATCTGATTAAACTACCTATTAAAAAAAATGTGTTGCAGTAGGAAGATGCTGTCACAACTTTTTTTTTTTTAAATTGATTTCATTTAAATGATAGAACATGCATAAAATTGAATATATTATTACTTTAATTTTTCATATATAAAGTAAAAACTACTTTGTGCTTTGCTGGAAATTGTGATGTTTCTTTCAAATGTACACTTTGTGATTTTGATTGTTTACCACAATTGGTTGCTCATAGCTCTGGGGAGTTAGAATCATCAAAAATGTATTTTTTCTTTCATTTCATTATTTGTACCCATTTTAAGGATTTGCTTTTCATCTCTATAGTTAATTCGATTTTAAAATTTAGCATCTGTAGATCTTTTACTAATTTATTTATACTTATTGCGCTTGAAATAATATATATATATATAAACTTGAAATAGATAGCTAACACAATTTTATACTTGTATTCTATTGAAGTATACCTAAAAAAGCTAATCTGCAACTATGAATGTATATCTGTTAAAACTGTTCATATAAAATAATCTTCAATATAATGGAAATCATTGTCCCTAAACTTACCATTACATCTTATGATGTTTCATTTTAAGGATATTAACAGTTGTTCCACTCAGTTACTTATTAAATTAATTATATTATAATATTTCATTTAATAATAGATCTAGTAATTTAAAAGTATTTCTACTTGAAAGCCAATTATTGAAATGGGTGCTTGCCTGAATAGAAGTTTCAGTATGAGTTCAGTCAGTAGTTAACTTAAATTGAGAAATCTGAAACATCAGGTTAAAAATTTTATTCAAATAAGCAGAAGAATTCTGATATACTTTAAACAAATTTTATATCAGAATTTACCTAATACTAGCCTTATAAAATGGGCATTTCTTTTGCATGTTGTATTCCTTATACACTTGAAATCATTTTGCGTAACATTCTTATTTTCCATATCTTATACATTCACTTGCATAATATGTTTATAATTATATGCAGATAAATAAGGCAGTTTCTTTTATTTTTGAACATTTTTTTGTATTTACTTGTTTCTATGTAACAGAAATGATGGAGCAGCTTTTGTTTCTCATGTTGTACCCGATTCCATTGCCTCCTACAAGATAACTGCTTTTGCAGTTCATCCCACTGATGGACTAGGTATTGCTACTTCACCTTCTGAAGTAAGTCCATGACATTTTCTGATTCATTTGTTTATTTATTAATTCATTTATTAACACTTTTATGTGGATAGCAACATTTCACAACATATTTTTAACAGAAAGTACAAAATGGACATCAGTAAAATAATAAATCTCGGTATCATTTTTTTTCCTTTGAAATCATATTTTAATTTATTTTTGCACCATTCTACAAACTGTGTATCACAATCAAAGATATTCTTTTATATTGAATATTGTTGAATAGAATAAGGGGTGGATATGGCAGCTGCTTGTACCAGAGATGTAAATAAGTGCTCATTTCTAAATCCTAAGAGGATAGGGGAGGTGAGAATACTTTCTTTTGCGAAAGTATTCTCACCTCCCCTATCACTAACATTCTCAAAAGAAAGTATTCTCTTACACGAGGTATTTCTCAAAAGTTAATTTGTATATATGTATTTTTTTTAATTGCCAGACAGTGCTAAAAGCAACTTTATTTTAAATTCATTAAACTGAAAATCTGAAGTTATATTCCCTGTACATTTTTTCATTAAAAGAGCATGTAATATTATGAACAATCAAATCAGTATTCATTCAATGCATTTTCATTTATTTACATCTTGAATACTTGATTAACATCCTTTGGAAGAATTATTTAGTCATTCTTATTTAAAATGATCATAGATTGATTATTATTTGCTTAATTAAATTCAATGTAACAGAGCTCTTTAGTTTGTGTTAGCATTAAAAATTCTTAAGAACTAATCAGCTAAATGTATCAGTGTATCAGCTAAATGTATCAAAATATGTTCTAATTGTTAAATATATCAATTAGAACATATTTTTTCAAATCTGACACAGTTTAGGTATTGTTTTATTTCACTTTAAAGCTATTTGAAGCTTGTCCATTCGTGAATAAAGCTATAATTAAAATATCAATAAATCTTGGAAAAATCAGTTTTATTAATTTGTATTATTATTATGTATTTTATTACTTAAGCTCATATTCATTTAAATATCTATTTATTAGTAGGTATTTAGATGAAATATAATTTGCCCAATCATTAACTATAAGGACTATTTTAATTTGCATCTTCCAGATAACTGTATCTCGACCATTTTTTATAACCATGGCTCTACCCTATACTGTATTGATGGGAGAAGATTTAGCTATTCAAGTGGTTGTTTTTAATTACAATGACAAAGCTATACAGGTACTGTTTTTCTGTGAGTAAATTACAGTTTATGCCACGATTTAAGCTTTTTTTAAATTTTATATTCTTTTCCTGTAGGCCGAAGTTGCTATGGAAAACAGAAAAGGGGAGTTTGAATTTACTGTTGCTGGTAAAGATTCTGGTAATTTGGAGCATCAAAATCGTAGAACTAAAATAGTGCGAGTGAGTGTTAGATAAAATTATTTATGTAATGAAAATTAATTTGATTTATAAATATTTAATATTAAATTTCTAAAGAAAGTAATTACTTTAAAATCTTGTGTTATGTTTAGTTTCATTATTTTTATTTCATACTAGCTGCTGTGCCCAGCATTGCTCAAGATTAAAATACTTACACATGTGATACTTTTAATGTAAAAGTTACTTTTGTATAGTTAATAAAATTATAATACACAAAATTCTTTTATCATCTGAAACATTTTTTAATTAAAATGAGAATATCAATTGAACCAGACAATTTTTAAAAACTGCCGATAGCTAATTTTCTCCATAAATTATAAATATTTTTTATATAAGTACTTCAAATCTTGTTCACAAATATTGAAGTATAAGAAAAGTTTTAATGAACGTTTTGGGACAATTAATTAAATAGTTAATTTTTCATTAATAAACAACATTAAAATAAACCAGATTAATAGTTGTTCCTGACTCCAAATATTTCGCTCTTTACCAATCTTTCAATTCTTTTGGCGAATAGTGTATATAAGGTTTTAAACTGGTTCTTTATTAACTTGTAGTGGAATTTATTTTTATATCTTTAAAGAGAATTTTAAAGTGCTACCTTTTGTCAGTCTATTATTAAACTACCTCAATTTCTAAATGTCATATGACTGAACTTTTTTTCATTATTTTCCTTGAAAATTTGTGCTTGAAAATTTATAATTTTATTAGATTCCCTCATCTGATGGAATTCCAGTTTCTTTTCTGATTGTTCCTAAAAAAGTTGGATTCATAGAGATAAAAGTTACTGCTTCCACATCTCTAGCTAGTGATTCTGTAACAAAGAGATTGCATGTTCAGGTATAATATTCTGAGTTGTTTATATCTTTATGAAAATCCTTATAACATTTTATTTTTTAAAGGAATTAAAAACTACTGCTAAAAATAAAAATGAAAACAGTTAAAAGTAGAATTAAAAATTGAATAATTTACATAAAAATAACTGAATTTATTTTTTAAATTGTCTCTGTAGAATGTGCTTGAAATATGAAATTATAAAAGAACTAGCAAAGATGATTTTTGACATTACTAACGATGGATATAACGAATATTCAATATTTGACCCATTTGCCAAATATTCATTTGGAATGAATACTAAGCAGATATTCGGCTGAATAAATTCGAGTAGTAATTTTTTAAAAAACATGCTTTTAAATATTTCAGAATTACATTTCAATTTGTTTGTTATAAAAAAAATCTAACATTTACTAGACTTTAAGTTGCATCGCACATAAGTGTATTGAAGAATGTTACACATCATTTTCAGGGAGAAGTATATTCCATTTAGTTTCACATATATTAATAGCTTCAGAAAATAAATACGCATATAATGCACTTGCAGGAGCTGAAAGATATTTTTTTTTTCAGTCAATTTTTTTGCAATTCTTGGAAATTTTTCCCACCAATCAAATGGACACTTAATCCTTACAATTAGAAGTTCTTTATCAAATAGGAATTTACTTCTAATGATTTTAATTTATTCACTGAATTTTCTTCCAAGTTTGTTATTGTAATGTTCTGCAATGATCACTCTAATTTCTGTGAAATAATCCCAAAACAAAGAGGGTTTCTCATTTCTTATTATTGTGATTAAGGTATCTAAAATGTTACAAAAAATACATCAATGTTACAAACATGCATCATTTTTTTAAATATGCAAATAAGAAACCAATTTTATTAATCTTTAATTTTTTCATTTAAAATTTCAGAAATATTTTATTTACAATCAAAAGTGAGATGAGTATTTGGCCTGAAATTTGACTGAATATTCGGTATTCGACTTTTTGGCTAAATCATCACATCCCTTTTATTAATCCATTAAATTTCTTAATGCATTGATTCAATTTTTGGAATGATTAATGTTAAACTTTTTTATCAAATAAATGCAAAATATTTTACAATGATGTATTAATTTTCCCTTTATAAAAATATATAGGGTGAAAAAGATTTTTAAAGTTTTAGAAATTCCTCTGCTGTTAGAATTTAAGATACTTATAAAATTTATGATTTTTCTCTTTAAATTTATGAAAGGTTTCCATTCAATTTTCTATTTAAATTTTCATTACTGGAAACTGTTTTTTCAGAACAGAGGAATTTTATCTATCTTATTTGATTTTGTTTCTAAAAAACTGAAAACATCAGCACTGAAACCTTAATATCTGTAACCATTTCACCGGGATAATTCATTTTAACCCTTTGGCTAGTAGTTTTTGCATATGCCCCCTAAAAACTGAAGTTTTTCAATACCTCGCCCGATTATATACATAGGTAATGTATCTGAAATATGATAGATCATATTTACAGGGCATAGCTAGAAAATAACTTGACTGTTTATGTTACAGCAGAATGACAGGCAAATCTTGGCTGTATAATGTGTCCTTCTCTACCATCTGCTCAAATTTCAACCCCACATATCATTCTTTTCGGTTGTAACCTTAGTTAGAAGTGTTTTGTTCATATACACCACATCGAAAAAATGGTAATCGTTCAAAAGGAGCAACATGTTAACATAAAATTCCTCTTTAAATTAGAAAATCCATGATAAAAACTTATTAACTGTTGCAACAAGTGAACAGAGACGAATGCTTTCACGTATATAAGTTTTTTACAGATTTAAAAATTTTAAAGAGGGTCTAGAAAAGATTAATAATTAATAAAGATTAATTAATAATCCACATCATTGTAATTCAAAATGGGGGGTTTCTGTATGAATAAAAGGAAGCATTTTACTGTTTCCATAATTATTAAATTTTGTGTATTAAGCAAATTAGGAGTTTTAATTATAAAATTGTAAAAATGGGATTTGAATCTGTTTTATTTAACTTTAGAAAGTTGAACTATAACTGTAATGAAACAATGTTCTGCATAGGATTTCCTTGGTGTGAGTTTATGTACTGTCCAACCCATTCTAAAAGATACTATAATGAAATAATCTGCAATTTTTCTTATTAATTGTATATTTTTGTGTGTTTATGATGATATACAACAGTTTGATATTAATGCTTATATTTAATTTTGTTTCAAGCCTGAAGGATCTACTCAGCATTATAATAAAGCATTATTCATTGATCTGCGTAGTTCAAGTGAAGTTGTGAAACACAACATTTCAACTATCATCCCACGAAATGCTATACGCGACTCAGGAAAAATATTACTTTCAGCCTCAGGTAAATATAAAAAAAATTTATTTAATTGTTCATGTTTCCAATGTAATTTTTGCACTAAGTTTAAAATTACATTCCTGAAAGTTACTTTTTCAGAATTCAAATCATTCTTTTTTTTTATTGCTTAAAACGTGTTTTATTTAGCTATCAGGCCTTTTTATTCTTTTGACTTGCATCAAAAATCTTAAATATTAATCTTATATAAATTGTATGTCATTGTGCTTGATATATGGATGAAAAAAAACAGGTAAAATTCAAATTAATTTGTGTACTATGCTAATATTGATTTTGGTATTTCTAAATGGAATTTTTCTTGTGGAAATTGTATTTGTTTATTTTTAATCAAATAAAAATTATTTTTTTTAAAAACTTAATAATTATAATTTTGGTGTATTTTGTATTAGCATGAAATTTACATTCTCTTCCTCCTTTAGTGTTTTAACTAAATAAGTTAGGATAGAAAGATTAAATATCATGATTATCCACTTTTTGTATTATAACTTTTTTTTCAGTTGACTTGATGGGACCAAGTATTAATTCAATTGATAAGTTATTATACATGCCAACTGGTTGTGGAGAACAAAATTTGATTACTGTTGTACCCAGAATCATAGTAATGGAATACTTATCAAAAACTAACAGATTATCTCCGGCAATAAGAAATCAGTTGATTGCTGGTTTAAGAAATGGTAAGTTAAAAATGTTTTCTCCTGCATTGTTAATGAAATTTATTTTCTATGTCATTTTTTTAAATGTGAGTTTTTCTTTAATTTAAAAAAAATCATTATAATTACCTATGGAGAATAAGCATAAAACATCCAGATCATTGAACAGTTTCCTTACCAATGAATATCTATAATCACGAAAATTGTAGTTTTGTTATTTATTATGAGGTCATAATTTTAATTCAGTAAGCAAAATGTAAGTATATGAAGAGGTAAATAAAATCTTTAGAGTATTAAAAATGGAAATATTTTATTTCAAACTTTCTTCATGAGTTTTTACATCTGATAATTTAATTTTTTTTTAATTATTAATGTACTAGTTGATATACCTGGTGTTGTTCAAGATAAAATTATTTTCAAGTCTAAGTACTTATAACACTTTCAACATAATAAGAAGGTTATTTTCATCAACGTCTTTCATTAATTTTTGTTCGTCCACACCTGTGTTGTCTTATCCCCTCAGCCAACAGTTACCCCCTCCCCCTTTCTTTTTCTGAAAACAGTAGCAATTTTTATGGCCATTATCTGGACTATAATTCTCTTCACTTTAGTATTTGTGTAACTGACCGAAATACACCGCATAATGTTCTTTTTCTTCTTAGACCTCTCCTTCCAGTAAGAACCAGATTCAATAATAATAATTTTACACCTTCATTAGGATCATTTTAAAATTTATGAAATTAAATGAAACATTGCATAGAGAGAGTAATTAACGTCTTGGATTGTGATGCAAACATATTGAAAGAGATCATGCTATGAAATAAAAACAGAAATAAAGATTCTGCCTTTCTGTTAATATTCAAAGAAAGCAATATTTTAACGTAGGACTACGTTCCGCCCATTAGGGTCTCAGGAAGACTAACTACAGTAAAAGCTTAACTAACCGGCATGCTCGGGAAACGCCGATTTCCGGATACCTGAAAAGTCCGGATAGTTGAGTGTGACGGGGAAAATGAGGTGGGGTAGATTATGGCCTTTTTTTTTTTTCACCGATTCTGTCCCTTTTCGTTTTTAGGTCTCTTTTTTTGGTGAAAGGTGAGGAACTTTTTTCTTTTGGATCTCACTTTTGCTTTTGAACCCTCCCCCCATAAAACAAATCTGTGTAAGTCACTGTACTTTATATTGCTTTTTTTTTTCCTTCTATGTACCTCTGTGCGGAGCGGACGTTGCATTCCAGAAATAAATTATCCGCGTGAATGGAACAGCGCGGGCTCGCGCATGCTAAATTTTGGCGCGCAGATGTAAAATTTTTAAAAAAACTCATTTTCTAATTTTTCCGGTTAGTTGAGCATTCCGGATACTTGAATGCTGGATAATCAAGAATTTACTGTAATGTCTTATTTTAGAGACAAAGGGTAACAACAGAACTTACAAAAAAAAGTGAAAATCGGAATTGTAGTTCAGCAACTACTGAGTCACAAAGTTGGGCAAAAATACGCATGAATTGGTGACGTCACATGCATGAGGTGCGCGCGCACAATTGGCTGATGCTCTCGCTTGCCACATTTTCACGAGCGAGATTTCGACTTAACTTCGAGAAACAAAAGAGGATCGTGAGTAACAAAAAGAATCCAAGAAGCTTCGAGAAACAAAAGAGTCACACAAGTAAAGTAGTCCTATGCCTTTAACATCAGCGGCTGTTTGAAAAAGACAGCCTCCCTTCATTTTTTTTATCATGGCTTTAATAGTGGTAAAAATTCGAGCATGAAGGATTTGACAAAACTATAAAGTGGTTTTAATTTAATTTCAGTAACAGAAAGCATTGTTACAAATAGTTGTTTGAAATTAATTTAGAAATGTGTATTAAAATTGGGAGGAAAGAACATATGTCATTTAAATTTAGATCAGTAAAAAGAAAATTGTTTGCACTTTAAGATGGTACAGTAAAACTTCGATTAACCGTTACTCGTTTAACCATCAATATCTTTTATATGCCATCATCTTTAAAAAAATCCCTTTTCGGCAAGCTTGAAGGCAAAGATAGATTCCTTTACTTTAATGTTACAAAAGTAATGAAATATTACATATTGATCAATACAGACATAGCCAATGACTTTATTGTTTCTACACATTGCAATATTTACGCTGTGATTGTTTTCATGACATTTATCTTTTATTATATCAAGGTTTTATCATTTCATTTTACATTCCAAAAAGTTATGATAGATTTTTCGGTCAGTACATTGGTCATTTTTTTTTTTATATAAATTTACATTATTTCAAAATCGTCAGCATGTAATTAACAATTATTAAACTTTAAAAAATTGAAGGGAAAATGTCACAGGTATAAAATAATTATTGAAAAGGCAAAATTTTGAACTTTAAGATGGTGTAAATATATTTTTGGGGAGACAATTTGCTCCAAACTTACATCGGAAAAACGGTTTTGGTTAATTATAACTAACTGACTGTTTAATTAACTTTTAGGCTTCGAAAAGTTGACAATAATCTTCCTGTCTTAAATAATAAGTGTGCAAAGTTTGGTTGAAATCGATCCAGTAGCTTAGGAGATTGGAACTCACCCACTTACATACCAACAATGACTTTTATTTATATTAAGATTAAGAAAGGTTATCTTAAAAGCAGGCATTCTGGCAACTATTATATTTTCAGGCATAAATCTCATACAAATTCAAATTATTAAAACATTGCCAGTTATTGTTCCTTGAGTAGTTTCAAAAGATATCAAAATGATTGTTAGTTTCATATTTCTGGTATTGTCCAGATTTCTTGAAGTTGTGTTAAGTTTTTGAATAAGTTTTAGACTTTTCTTTTATTAAGGTTTTTTTTTGTAATTCTTTTGTATATTATCTTCCAGAGAAATTTACTTTTTTTTATATCTTAAAATTGTTGCTCTTGTGAATATTATTTATTTTAAAATACTACTTTCAATTCTAAAATATGTTGGATGACTTCTTCATATAGATAGCAGAGGTTTCATTCAACCTGTATTTAAAGATTATTTAAGTTTTACTGCAATGAAATTGTTATATCTTAACCATAAACTGTTCGTAACTACTATTCAATGAAGAAAATTCAGTTTTCAATGATGTATTTTTTTTTTTTTTTTCTCTATATTATCCACAAAGGTTATCAAAGGCAGCTAACATATAAGCGAGAAGATGGTTCTTTTAGCACTTTTGGGGAAAGAGACCGAAGTGGTAGTACTTGGTATGTTAAATGCTGCTGCTATTTAAAACTTATTCTTGATTTTGCCTAATTCAAATTCTCTTTCCAACTGTGTAATTAAATTATTATACTTGTTTTAGGTTAACTGCATATGCAACTAGAGCTCTTTCACTTGCAAAAAAATATATTTTTGTTGATCCTGAAGTTCTGAGTAAAGGTTTGGAATGGATTATTCAAAAACAGGGCTCTGATGGATCATTTGAAGAACCTGGAGAAGTTCACCATAAAGCACTGCAGGTTACAACTATAATATTTCTTACAAGTTTATTTTCATTTGTTTTGGAAAGAATAATAATTACTGTTATGTTTATTAATAGTATTTTCATAACTCATAACTTTTTGTAAACTGTTTTATAAATTATTGAATTAATAAAATATTGAAGGTGACATGTTATAAAAATTTCCTTACATGGTCTAGGAAATAGTCCTCTTTTTATATAATCTATAATATGGCATGCAGTATGTTTATAAAGATATAATTTCCATCATTAAGCTGAATATATTTCTTTAGTATATTTCAATGTGAAAGTTTCCTTTCTTGGGTATACAATTTCATTGTTTTTATTTTCATGGGTTAATTTATTTTCTTTAAATTGAAACATATGTTTCTAATTGAGTATAAATATTTCTATATATTTTAAATCTGACCAATAAATATTCTTCAACTTTATACATTTGATTTAAAGTCTTATCAAAAGAAGTTTCTCATTATATGTATATATACAGTTTTGAAACAAGAACTAAAATATATTGGTACAGTTTGACCTCGAAAGTCTGGAATTACTCCGAAAACCGGACGATTTTTTTCAACTCGTAGCAAGAAAAAAATTAGCTAAATAAATTTTAAACTAAAATGCTTGAAGCAAAATGCAGAAATTCCAGTCATTCTATTCATTTTAAACTACTATTTTTTGTCTTTGTATAATTTTTTAATGTCTCTTTATGTTTTTATTGTTTAAAACGTGTTTTTATATGGAGTTGTTGGAATTGACGTCAATGTGTACATACGTCTTGATTGGTTGCACAATCAGAGAAGTTACCAAGGCAACCATTTGCCGTTTCCTTGCGACTCCCAAGTCTGTTCTGAAGGTGTCTGCAAAGCACGCTTAATTGTGACGTAACTTACCTACACAGTGACATTAGAACTTTGACATCTCTATTGGTTTAAGTAAGATATCTAAAATCCAGAAATTTCCGAAATCCGAACCTTCCAAACCCCCAAGCAATCTGGATTTTCCAGGTTGTACTGTACTAAAAACGTTTCTGACATTTTGGTTAAGGTATACATTAGTTCTACGAGAAATGTTGAAGGGATGTTTAATTTTTCTATTTTTGGTGGAAATGGTCTGAATTTATTATTATGTTAAGGGGTTTTTTTTATTTTTGAATACTATATTTTGTTTTTTCCTGAATATTTAAATCTCTGCATGGATGTTTAATTTTTTCGATTATGAAAACAAGCTCTCTCTCTCTCTCAGCTCAAATCATACATCAGAATAGTTTCAATAACAAAAATTTTATAATTTTAATTAACTGTTGCATCAAAAGGATATTTTAATATATTTAGATGTGAATATGTCTGTATTTGCTTCCAATTATTATTTTTTTTAATTATTTATTTTGATATTTTTCACTCTAAATTGAAATAAAAATGTACTATTACTTTTGTTACAGGGTGGAACAGAAAATGGAGCTGCTTTAACTGCTTTTGTTTTAATGGCTCTTTTTGAATCCAATGTGAGAGTTTATTTTCTTTTAATATTAAATTTTGCATTGCAGTACAATTATTTCTCATAAGATCTGTGCATTTTTTTAATATTGTATTGTTTGTTATATTTTACACTAGCAGTACGCGTATGGCATTGGCTGTGGAATCAGGACTTCAACAAAATGAAAAAAAAAAAAATGCCCACCATGACATGAAAAAGTTTTGAAAACAAAAAATTAACATTATTGATTTCCCCACTTATTTTTCTTCGTGATAATGACATTTGAATTGTAGGAAAACAGTACAGAGTACACAGAAAAAGCAATCCATATTCAATCAAATACATCTTGAAATGAAATTATAAAATAAAAATAAAAAGCATCAAAGCAAATGAGCTAAAATCTCAAATGCCAGTACGTTAAAATGAGTAATATCCTTTGGATCGTAAAACTACAGTACCCCCCTTTTTTTCATGCCTGATTTTTACATGCCTTCAGGTTCTGAGAACAGATATAATAATAATCATGTCATGGGCAACACCATGTGGGTGCTGCTAATTGTTAAATATTATATGTAAGATATTAATGTAAGTATTATGCACTAGATACTATTAAATTTTTTTCATGTTTGATATCATTTGCAATTCTACTCCTTTTATTCAACTTGCCTAATAATGCTGTTGAAACTTAATTCTGTTTATTTAATCAGTTTTTGAAACATTCTGTTGTTCTCTAAGGCAGCTATATATTTTTTCATTGGATCATTTCATTAGTAATAAATATTTTCACAATTTTTATGTTTTGTTATTGTTATTAGTGGTAACTGTCGATTTTAATAAACCTGAAATTAAAGTTTGATTATTTCTTTTATCAATATCAGATCCTCTTTGACTTGAACTTTAAAACTTGTATATTTATTTTTTCTTGCCTTGATATTTTTTACAAATTAACTGAGTATCTCAAAACTGTATTGCACTTTACAAGTTTATATTAAAGAGCTTTATGTTTATTGATGTAAAAAGGTAATAAAATATTTTAATGTTTTATTTACTGAAGTAAAATAGTTGGATAAAGTTATTGTATATCTCTCACAAATGATATAACTATTTACTTTTATTTCACTTTTTAAGGCTCAAGATAAATATGGGCAGCAAATGATTATTGCTCAAAGATACATAGAGAGAGAACTTGTATCTAGCTCCAGCCCATACGTGGTTTCTATTGTTGCCTTTACACTTCATTTATTAGACAGCCCTTCAAAGGATAGAGCTTTCCAAATGTTACTCAATATAGCTGAAAGACAAGGTACTTTCATTGGCCTTAATATTAATATTTACAAAATATTAAATTATATGTGTTTTTATCCTTTATTCATATTCCTCATTTAAATTAAATGTTGCTCTTAAAAACAACATTCATTTAATTTCTTTAACTTCTTGAAACCATCTAAAAGCAAGCTTAAGTAAATCCATTTGAAAGTTTTTTAATGCATCAAAATAAATAATAAAAAAAAACTATTATCACATATATGTTTTTTATTATTATCATAGGGAATTTCTATGAATTATTTTATTATGCGTAAAAACTTGGCAATAAATGTATGAACATAAATTGCAGAATGACATATTTCAAAGAAAAATTTCAAGAATGCATGCTAAAGGGTTTTTTTTTTTTTTTTTTTACAATAAATTAAATTTTTACACACCTTCTGACAAATCTTATTATGTGTTAGCAAAATAATTTTTTAAAAGCTTGTCTTTTATAACTTGGTAGCAGTGCTAAACAGTAAGATGAATGTAAAGAGTTCTTTATAATAGTTTTTCATTTTTTACAATTTGATATAAACTTAACTGTTATAAAACACTAGCAGTATGCGCACGGTGTTGCCCATGGAATCAGAACTTCAACAAAATGAAAAAAAAAATGCCCATAATGACACGAAAAAGTTTTGAAAACAAAATCAAAACAGAAGATACACATTATTGATTTTTTCCGCTTATTTTTCTTTGCGATAATGACATTTAAGCTGTAGGAAAACAGTACAGAGTACGTTAATCCAAAATAATATTTAAAAATTGCAACGTGAAAATCATCATTATTAAATAGCAAACAAAATGTGCAACATAAACAACATGTGTTTTTTAACAAACTTTTATGCTCGACTATCAATAAGTACATAAAACAAACAAAAGTATAAAAATATAAATCAAAACGCCTAGATTAAAAAATGGTCTACCATGAGCTTAAAGTGTAAGACGAAATTGATCAGAACATAACACACCAGACGCCCTGTACAAAGAAAAAATAACCAAAAGAAGAAAAAACCCTTTCAGACTAAAGCAATAAAAGTAATTCATCATATTCCGGATCTATCCTTGTTCATGGCAGGATGCCAAATAAAGCCATCACTCTAATTTTTTCCGGCAGATAGCGCTCACTTCAATGGAACAGGATTTCCGTAAAATAGTTCTCCCTTTGAAAAAAACATCTCTGACCCCATCAACTAAAAAATTAATTAAAAATAGACTTAAAATGGTATTTTAACCATTCTTGTTTTAAATGGAGCAGAAACGTTTCATGTATTAGCTCAAAACATTTCAAAAAGATAATAAAATTAGAACTTGAGATGGAGTCATTTGATTTTGAAATCTTCAAATTTCATGAGAAAACTATTATTTAAAAATTTCTCAAAATTCAGGAAATTATTTTAGACTTTCAAAACAAATGTCATTAAAATGATAACTGTTTGCTCTATTCAATGGTGCATAGATTTTTTTATTTTCCTTTCATTATTTCTCATGGATCGACCAAAAACGTGTAAAAAATCGCCCAAAACAACACAAAATATTAAATAATATTTTTCTAGATTAAATTTTAAAATTCTGGCTTCAAAGTGCATTGAATCACCATTACGACTATCTGTGTGCCAAATTTCATGGCTGTAAGTGCTATAGATTTGTCTGAACATCACACACACAAACATTGCCTTTTATAAGTAAAATTTAGAAAATAATTAAATTTTTCTTTTTATAAATGTTTCTATCTTTATTTTACCTTCTTTTGTTACATTTATAATCTCTGTATAATTTAGAGTTCCATACCTTTTATTTCAGATGATGTAATGTTTTGGGATAATAAAGAAACTCAAGCAAATTTAACAGATAAACAATCAGACTATTGGTTTTTGGCTCCATCAATTGATGTTGAAACTGCTGCTTATGCAATTCGAACTTTTGCTCTTCGTTCCGATCCAGCTGGTGGATTACCTGTTCTAAAATGGTTAATTTCCAAGCAGAATAAAAATGGAGGTTTTTCATCAACACAAGTAAGCAAATTACAGAGGTTGTTCAGTTCTGGTTATTTTGAAATTATATATATATATGTATATTTTAAAATATCTTTTTTTTTTCAGAAATTTTAAAAATGAGTCATTTACTGTTGGTTATTATTGTTTCTAAATCTGCATAAATTAGGTTGTATTATATTTCATTTTAGGATACAGTTGTAGCATTGCATGCTATAAGTGAGCATTCACTTTTTATAACTCCAACGTTTTCAAGTTTAGACATCAAATTCTCGTATCCAAATGGTCAGAAAACGATGCAAGTGACTTATGGAAGATCTCTAAACATGGAAGAAATTGAAGTTCGTAATTTATTAACTATTATTCACACCTTTTAATGTTTCATATGTATGCTTGACGCATTTTAAATTTTAATTCCAGATTTCACCAGATGTTCCATATGTGGAAGTCGAAGCAACTGGAACTGGTATTGGAATAGTGCAGGTTACTTTTTTATTCCCACTTCTATTTGCAATTCCAAGATGATGACCTATTTTAGTTGCTAAAACTATTTCTTTTCGAACCATTCATATTTTTAGATTTCCCGATCCTTTAATCTTGCTGTTTCTGGAGAAGCTCCACAATTTTTCCTGAATGCTCTGCTGGATAAAACATCTACTGCTAGTTATTTACAACTCAGTATTTGCACCCAGTAAGTAATTGTCCCTGCAGGGAAGAATATATTCGACTCAATTTGCTGTTCTGAAATTAATTCTTCAGTGAAACTAAAATGTTTTATGAAATATATATAATTGTGGAATAAATGCAACTTTGAATCTGTTTTGTTACTAATTCATTAATATGACAAAATATTTTCCATTCAACTATTTATTTATTATCATTATTTTGAAATTTTTTAAGTATTAATTTAAACAATTTCAATTACTAATCGGTTTCTCTCTTATTCTTATAGTTCTTCAAATATTCAGCGTGAGCCAAGGAATGATACTAGTAACATGGTAGTTATGGAAGTTGGTCTTCCGTCTGGTTATGTTGCAGATGTTGATGCTTTGCCTAGTATTCTTCAGATAAATAAAGTGAAACGAGTTGAAACACAACTGCAAGATACTAATGTAGTTATATATTTTGATAGGGTTAGTATATTTCAAATTTGTAATGTCTGAAGCTTCTTAATTTTGAACTTAATTACTTATTTTAAAAAAAGTACAAAATTTATTTTCTTCGAAAATTCAAAGATGTAAAATTATAACACATTAAAGTATATTGACCTTGAAAGTTAGTGTAATATTTATCATAAATTTCCAATGAACTTTTTTTCATAACATTGTTCATTTTGAATTTACCAAGCATAATGCACAACTAACTACTTACTGCTATTTTTCCTACCTCTTTAGTTGGATCAAGAAGAATCATGTGTTACAGTACCTGCACACCGTATTCATAAAGTAGCACGGCAGCGTAGAGCTCCAGTAAAAGTTTATGACTTTTATAGCCGAGGTATGCAAGTATATTTTTAAAATTGACTCGTTAATTGCCATATGAATCAAAAACAATTCATGTCTAAAGACTAATTAGGTCGCCCCTTCTCTACTGTAGTTAAGAGATAGCACAGAAGGGATCATCTAATTTGATAAATGCTTCGAATCTCAGACGTGAATCAAGGCAGCTAAAATATTCATTTACCTTATTTCAAAAGGAAGGGGGCTATTTTAATTTAATACTAGCCACCCTCTGGGTGGGTTCACGGCCAGCAGCCACTTTGCTCAACACTGACCCTGCCACCTCGCTGCTTTGAGGCTCTCAGCCACTACTTTTTCAGTTTTAAATACTGCATGAAGATCAGTGAACAAACCATAAAACCATAGTAAATTTCATATTCTTTGTAGACAACAAATTCCTTTAAAATCTTTCAATAAACCTCATCTAGTTGTAATGTTTTGTAAAACTTTTTCACGAATTTCGGCATGAAAGACTTCAGATCCATAAATGCAGAATGATATTGCTCTAAATAAACAGTTTCCATCACCTATAATATTTTTGACAAGCCATTGTGATGGAACTGTTGGGATCTATACAGGGTGTTGGCAGACAAATTCAGAGGGGTAATAGTAGGAGGCATCAAGAGGATGAAAAATCGCCATAGAACATGGGGTCGGTGAAAATCATAAAAATACAGGGTGTCCGAGAATTGTTGGAAACTATTAAAAATTAATAAAAAAAATAACTTAATATTTCAACTATGAGGGAGTTTTTTTAGTTTTTTTCCAGGTAGTTAACACACCAGTTTGGTAATCCAGGTGATCGCAAATTACTTAAAATGAAAAATTAGTTTATTGCCATTATCTGCAAACATATTAAAACTTGGAAGAAAAATAAAAGCATGAAATTGTAGGGAATTTTACACTCTTTAATTTGTTATAAACATGTTTTTGAGATATTCAAGGAAAACTAAAAAGGGCACCAGAAAACATGGATTGGCATCTGCTGATCGGTAGCATACCGATGTTTGCAGAGGGTGAAAAATTACCATAGAACATTGGCTCCCAAACGACGTTTAGTCAGTGAAAATCGCAAAAATATAAGAATTTGGAAAAACTCTCTGCAAACATTGGTACTAATATCGGTATTCTGGATTACCAAACCGGCGTGTTAACTACCTGAAAAAAAAACTTTTAAAAATGCGCTTTTAATTTTTAAAAAAATCGTAGTTGAAACATTATTAGTTATTTTACCACGTTTTTATTAACTCGGTTTCTTGTCTGTCTGTCTGTTCGGTACAAATTTTGCAATGAATTTTAAACTCACTTCCCGATGAGCTGGAGACTTTAAACATAGCTCAGAACTAGATGACAATGCAATATTAATTCGCTTTCTTGTTTGTCTTTTAATTTTTTTATTTGATATTTCGTGTTTTACCGACCCAGAGCTTCGATAGATGGCGCTATCCAGGCGTCACTCGTGAATAGTGAGGAAGGGAAATCTCGAGTTTGAAGGATTCCTAGAAATCGCGGGGGAACATCGAAGAGTGGATTGAAGTTCGGAGGGAAGGGTTTGCTATACCAGAGTGACAATAATTTGTCGTGAAATTCCAGAGGGGGGGGGGAGTAAAATGCTGTTCGGGTGCTAGTTGTTTTCACGAAGGTTTCTGCGTCAAGTAACTTAATTTTTCAGGAAAATAACAATTTTCTATTTATGATCAGGTGAAGAGAAACTAAAATAAACCTGAAATTTGCCACATGTCTCCATCATAATCTCATCAAGATGGTTAAAATCGATTCCAAAATTTCACACATAGAAGACTGAAAAGCAGAAAATAATTATTTAAATAAAATAAAAATTTTAATATACCACGTTTTTAAAACGGACTAAAAAGTAAAAAATAATTTCTTCTAGCCCCATACAGATTTAAAACGAAAAATGTGGGGCTCATGCAATATTTAATAGTAAGGAGTGTAGGGAGTAGCTGTCGTTGAGAAAACTCACACAACAGTTCATATCATTTCCATTGCAAAAAAATAAACTACTTATGCATCAATTATCTATTGCATGGGCCCAACGTTTTTCGTTTTAAATCTGTATGGGGCTAGAAGAAATTATTTTTTACTTTTTAGTCCGCTTTAAAAACGTGATATATTAAAAATTTTATTTTATTTAAATAATTATTTTTATTACATTTTAACAGTTTCTAACAATTCTTGGATACTCTGTATTTTTGCAATTTTCACCGACTAAACGTCATTCGGGAACATATGTTCTATAGTGATTTTTCATCCTCTCTATGCGTACTATCACCTCTCTGAATTTGCCGGTTGAATTCGGCAACACCCTGTATAGTTAAAAGAATATGGTAAAACCTTCAGACAGTTTGTCAGCCCCAACCACTCGACAAATTTCGATAATTTTTATTTCGTATGGAAGTTTATGACGTCTGAAGGGTCACCTGCCCCACACCACCCTCTATTTTCGAATGAAATCGAAAAAACACTTCTCCTCTGTCTATAGGTAAACCTCCATTGTCTATAGGTAAACCTTGTAGAAATCCATCAAATGTATTTCGTCAATTTTTATTTTACATGAAAGCTTATGACGTCTAGATATGTCATCAAGGGTCGTCTGCCCCCCCCCCCATTTTCAAACGAAATAAAAAAAAACTTATAGAGAATGTATGGTGGAGAAATGTTTTTTCGATTTCGTTTGAAAATGGGAAGTGGGGGCATTCGACCCTTGAGGACATTTCTAAACGTCATAACCTTTCAATTAAAAAAAAATTGTCGAAATTCGTCGGGTGGTTGGAGCTGGGGGATTTCTACAAGGTTTTTCCCCCCCCCCCATAGACAATGTACAGAGGAGAAGTGTTTTTTCAATTTCATTCGAAAAAATTTTCAAAATCGTTTGAGTGGTTGAGGCTGGCGGACTTGGTGAAGGTTTTTTACCAAATTATTTTAAATATGTAGATAAATTACTGAACCAAAATGTATATACATTGTGTGAGAATAAAGATACTTTTGTACATTTTCCTTGTTTTTAAATTCAGATTTGTCATGTTTTCTTAAACATTATATTTCTTTGAACTGATTTTTAAAGATATCAATACAACTATTGATAATAGTTTATAAGTTGAAATGGCAGTCATTAGTAATTTCAGATGCCTGGAAACATAATTTCATATTAACATATAACAAAGTCTAATAGATTCAGCTTATCATCTCTTAACAAGCAACACCACCTATCTAAATTTTTTGAAATTTCAAAGAGGGAGGAAATACTCATTTTTTCTTAACCGCTTTTTCCCAAGTTAACTCGTCCTAAATACCACAAGTTATTCTGTAACTCAGTCCTTAAGCGGTTGAGCAATAACAAAATATTTCAGAAATTTTTTCACATCTAGTTGCAACTTTCAGTCTTTTGCTCATATCAAATGTGAAAGAAATTCAGATATATCCATTATTGGTTGCGAAAAATTGAGATAGGTAGTGTTGCTTGTTCAGTGACGATATGAATTTTTTCTACTTTTTGACAAATGAATATATTCCATTTCTAAAAATACAGTTGTAATTAAATAAAATTCTCTTAATTCGGTGAACTTTTGAAAAATAAAGCATTAGGTTTCCTTAATCTAAAACTTCAATTGCATTATGTAAGTTATTAGATCTAAATCTTTGTAAAATATTCTCCTAAATGTATGACTTAAAATCAACACAAAAAAAATATTAGAATATTATTCGCGATTCTACTTACCGAATCTTTTTAACTCAAAGAGGTGTTATTTTAAAAGCTAGTAATCACTTAGGGAGTGAAACATCGATACTTAGATGAAAAACAGATCCTCTACTTTTTTTTTACTACATGTAGACTACTTATTAAACATTACTTTCACAATATTCTACATAAGCTCCCCCCTCCTTTCATCCTCGGACATGCTTCATTTAAAACATTTTTATTTGTAATGAAAAACTGAATTTAGTCGGTTTCATTCTTCATGTATGAAAATTTTCTTTCCTTCGAACTAAAAACATTTGTCATTCAAAACAGAACTAAAATATTTGCTGATCCTACAAATTTTAACTTCTCTTAATTATTTTATGTATTAACATGATTACTTCTGCTGAACAAATGTATAAATTTTATTTCAATAAAGAAAATTTTATTTTTTTTAGCTAAAAGTGCAAGAATGTTTTATCGTCCACATAAAACTGTTTTATGCGACATTTGTGATGATGATGACTGTGGAGAAGGCTGTTACAGAGAAGAAACAACAAGTGAAGAATCACCTTTGGGCAGTTCTGGAATTGCACATATTCCCAATTATCTACTGTCTTTCATTTTATTAACTTTTCCATGGTTCTCTGTGTTAAAGGTTCTTTGGCAACAATAATTTAATGTTTCCATTCTCATATTTATTATTCACAAAATGGAGTTGATTTAGTGAAAAGTTTGGAGACAGAGTTGTTGCTTCATGGTAAATGGTCTTTCAAAAGAAAAGAGCCAAAGAGATTGTGTTCTCTATGAGATTCTCAATAAACAATCATGTTCATTAACACAATCTTTGTGATAAGATTCTATTTAACTTTACCATAGTTAAGTAAACTTCAAATGTTAACCTGCTTATATTTAGGAGATTGGAAAAGTGTGCAGTTATAGCACAGCATTCTTAAATGGCACATGCTGTAAATACAAACAAAATAAATTAGGAATAGGTTCATTGGCTGTTAAGTGTTCATGTAACCATTGGAAATATACTGATATTATGATTTACTTTAAACATATTTTCCATTAAAATAGCTATATAGCCGAGGTGATGGACATTTTTTGTCAAATATTCTTGCATTTTAACAATTTGTCATTGCATTGTAAATAGCCACTAATTTTTGTAGCTCACTGTAAAACATAGCTTTTGATGACATATGTTGCTGTGTATTAATATGTACACCCTGCTTATAAATTCAATTTCATGAAGAACATTTATTCCTTATGTGTTAACTGGTACAAGAACTATTAATTTTTTTGGTTCCGAAAAAAAGTATGTATTTTCTTACATTCTCAAATTCTCTCAGTATTGAAGAATTTATCATTATAATAAAGATTTTCTTTCTACTAAAATGTGTGTCATGTGATTGGTTAAAATTTATTCCTACAGTCATGCAATACATAAGGAATAAAACACACTTCGGACAGTAAATGATTTAAAACCAACGTTTCCAAGAAATAATACACATTTCTCTGAATATGTTTTTCCATGTGCATGAAACTTTTGTGTTGTGTAATAAAATTATTGAAACAATGAAGGCACAATATTTTGATGTTTGATTCATGTTTAGGCTTTTAATATACATAATATGTACAAAAAAATTATAATAATTAATCAGCTAATACCATATCGTGAATTCTAACCCAGTTATGATCAGCAGCTTTCTCCAAAAAATCAATCCACCTTTCATCAGATTCAGTACAAAAATGAGAAGTTCTGAAAATAATTTCAAATTTACTAAAATATTCATTTTTAAAAGTTGAAAATATTAAAATGTAAATGTTTACTTACTTTGCATAAGATACTGTTTCTTTGCATTTGTTTCTTACTAATGTTGCCTGTTGAGGAAAAATGTGTTTGAGAAAAATACATAGTATACTAGTACCACTAGTTAGAATATAAAAATGAAAGCAATTTAGCATTTTTAAAAATACAGAAACAAGCTATTGTTAGATATATTTTGGATTATTAAAAATGTATCTAAAAGAATGTTCATGTTCTGAAAATTTTCTATGCAAAATTTTATACATATATTTATAAATAGATTGTACCCCTCAGAATAATAGTGTTTTCATAATGTGCAATTCCTTAGATTAAGATTTCCTCCTAATTTCATGATTAGAAAAATTAACTAATTATTAATTCTATTATATTTAAAGCCAGTTGTAAGCATCTTACTCCAACAGCGACATATCACCAAGAACCTAACCTTTTCTACTCTCAAAAAACTTTGGATCCAAGTATTAGAGGTATAACAAAATATTGAGTCACAATAATGGAAAAAAAATTTAGTAAATACCTGTTCTCGAACTGCTGTGTGATTCATAGGTGGATACAGAGATAATACAAAATCATCTGCTATGGAACTACTAAGTTTGATTATTTCAGCAATGGCATCTAATTCATTTATGGAAACTTCATTTAATCCATCTCCTCTTTCTGAAATAGCTTGCATGGTTTTTTTAATGCAAGCCTTCAGAGCTTTAAGCAGTCCTGTAGAAGGTAGAAGTACATTCCGGTCAGAACTTGTCCACGTTTGAACAGGAGGTATCTGAAGTCCATTTAATGGTGCTGCCAGGGATAATTCAAATCCTGGATTTTCATCTTCATTTTCTAGACTCTGAAATTATTTTTAAAATTTAATACAAGTTTGACATAAAAAAATAATAAAGTTTGCATGTTATTAGATTTAATTTTTAAGTAATATTGAAACAATCTGAATCCTTTGATCTATCTAAATCTTAATATAAATAAAAGACATTGTGGGTATGCATGTATGTTTGTATCTATGTTCCACATCTCTTCCTAAACCACGACACCAATTTCAACCAAACTTTGCACACTTATTAATTAAGACAAGGGGAAGATTACTGTCAATTTTTTAAAGCGCAAAAGTTAATTAAACAGTCAGTTAATCAAAAAGTAACCAAAACCATTTTTCCACTGTAAGTTCGGAGCAAATTATCCCCAAAAAATTATTTTTATACCATCTTAAAGTTCAAAATTTTACCTTTTTAATGATATCAATGACATTTATCATTCAATTTTTATTAATTTTTCAAAATTTAATGAAAAGTTGACACGCAAACGATTTTAAAATAAATCAAATTTAATTATACTAGAGTTGATACTGATGAGTTGCTAGGCAACGGTATAATTACTTTGCCATTATCTTTTCTGTTTATTTATTTTTCTTTTTCAAATAAAGTTTGGCAATGTTTTCATTGGTTCTTAAAGAATTCTAAAGCTTATTTAATTAGATTAAAAAATCACCGCAGTTCATATGTCATTTTTACCTGCGTTTCCTAAGAAATAATAAATCCTTAATAATATATTAAATGAGGAAGTGTGTCTGTTACACTTTCACGGCCAAACTACACGTGGAATAACGTATTTTTAATGTCAAACATCATGTGATCATAAAGAAAACCGCGATAATGTCATCTTTCCGAGAAAATAAACAAATAATTTATTTATGGAATAATAACTGAAATTACTCAACTCGACACTTGATTTTCATTTTTCGAGTTTGCATTCAATTTTAGTTTATATTTCTATCTTTTCCATATCGGATTTTATTTAAGAAGCTGTCGATAAATTGACGTTGGAACAGAAATCTATTGATAGATATGATACAGCTGCAAGAGTTTTTGGACTAAATATTTATAACTAAAGGTTAAATATGCGAAGATGTAGTATTTTGTTTTATGTATTCTTCTGAATGGTAGAAGTGGATGACATATAGCATGATGGATGGTATATTCCACAGATTATAAGGGACTGATGATACTATTGAGTACAACGATGTAATTTACAGTAACGGAGAATATATAAGTAATAGAGAATGGTTTCTGAATTGGTAATTTCGGCACTCATTAATGAAAGTTTAGGTCAGATAAATAAAATAAAAATGTGACAAATGGAGGGAGGTATTATAGAATATTTACCTGTAGATACGCTAATGGGCAATAACAATTAACATCAACTTCTTCAAATAACAGATAACAAGTTTTTCAACTCCTTAGAATTGCAGGGGTACCTTCCGACAAGCTGAGACTAAAAGTCGGTGTGCCAGTACTATTGATACGTAACCTCGATGTACCGAGACTGCGCACGGTTACAAATTGCACACCTAGGTCCAAACGTCGCGAGAGTGTTTTAATTTCACACATTCTGATAATACTGAAAGATTTAACATCCAAGTTCAAAAGGTAACAATTCCCTTTAAAATTAGCATTTGCCAGGCTCAGGGCCAGACACTCAAAGGTGCAGGCGTACATTTGGAAAAACCACATTTTCCCCATGGGCAACTATATGTGGCGTGTTCACATGTGCCCAGACCATAAAACCTCTATATCCGTACAAAAAAACGTTGTATACAAAAGTGTGTTAGCATAGATAAACAAATTACCTAACTATAGCAGCATACACTTCTGTTAGTCGACCAATTATGTATTATCAACCATCAAAACTTTTTAATTTCCCCTTTCAACATGTAACGAAACATTTTCGTGAATTTAAAAAAAATTTAATAATTCTGTTGGCATTAGAATCAAAGTTCTTATCAACTTCGGGATAAACGAGCTGATGCCATCTCGCACAGTGGAAAAATGTAAACAAGCTGTTGATAGTAATATGACGTCATCTGACAAGCGACTAATCAGATTTTCTTTCGGTAATTTCCAGTGTGTGGGATGGCATCGGGAATATGTAAATTGCCCAGAAAGGGTGAATATAAGTGCATATTCTTTCTCTGTGAATCAGTAGGTAGTAAAAACCGGTGTGTTTGTGTATTTTTGCAGTGTGACTTTCACAGTCCACAATGTTTTCTCATCTGTAAATAGTTCATCAATAAATGTTTGTCATCAGTAATGTTTGTTGCCTTTTGAGAAGTCTTCCACACCAAAAATGTCTTTAAGATTCCACTGACGCGATTAATGGTTACTCTACTAAACCTTCAACGTCATTTGACGATGAAAAAGCTAACAAATTCAAATTCTTCGTGCACGAAGTCGCGGGAAACAGCTAGTATATTATAAAAATGCATATTTGATTGCTACAATCAACAACTTTCATACCATATAAACTAAAAGTTATATATATCAGTTATTAAATTGAGGATTTTAATAAAAAGTAATTTTTTGCACATAAGTTAATGAGCACATATTAAATACAGTAAATTCTCGATTATCCAGCATTCAAGTATCCCGAAAGTTCAACCAACCGGAAAAATTAGAAAATGAGTTTTTCTAAAAATTTTACATCTGTGCGCCAAAATTTAGCATGTGCGCGCCGTTCCAATCACGCGGACAATTTATTTCTGAAATGCAAAGTTCGTTCCGCACGTAGGGGCGTAGAAGGGGGGAAAAAAACAATATACAGTACTGTGATTCACACAGACTTGTTTTGGGGAGGGGAGGTTCTAGCAAAAAGTGAGAAGCAAAAAAAAAAAAGGGTTCTCACTTTCACCAAAAATCTAGATGAACTGACAACTACAAAAAAAAAAAAGGCAAAGGGACAGAATCGGTAAAAAAAAAAGCTCATGGGGGTCTGTTACTCCAGATTGGTAAATCTCTTTCTTTTCCTTTATTTATTTACTCTCCAAATACTGGCAGATATGTTGATTCCGATTACGTAATATCAAGTGCAGGAGAACTGGAGGAACGCGTATTGCATAATAACCCTTGCGATCTTCTAAAGGATAATTAGTTTTGATATTCAATCTGGGATTTGTTTATGATCACTTAAAAGAGTTTTATTATGCTTGCTGAGTAGAATATTTTTCAGTTTCGTCGGCTATTTTTATATGTTTATATTTTTACAATCTATATATTTACAGTAAAAATTCGGCTACAGATCATACTCTTTTAAAAATTTTATCATCAATGTTGAATTAAAATCTTCATAATAGTTTTGTAAATACTCTGTTATGGAAGATACAGAAGTATTCTTAAAAATTATATTTAATGCACATTTCAAAATGACAAAAACAAATTATTTGGCCGAAAAAATCGTTTTTTAAAAAAAAGGCTACAATCTACCCCCCCGCCCCATTTTCCCGTCACACTCAACTATCCGGACTTTTCAGGTATCCGGAAATCAGAGTTTCCCGAGCATGCCGGTTAGTTAAGCTTTTACTGTAATAAGAAAAGAATTAGTATCTGAAGATTATTTTACAACTTTAGATTGAACAGATTTAGATTAACAAGATTTATTTTACAACTAGCTGATAAACCCAGCATTGCTCAGGATTAAAATACTTTTGAATAAAATAGTATAATACACAAAATCCTTTTATGTTGTGAAATGTCTTTAAATTAAAATGAGGTCATCAATTAAAGCAAACGATTTTTAAAAAAAGCAAAAAACTAATTTTCTCCATAATATTTTTATATAAGTACTTCAAGTTTTTTTCACAAATACTGAAGTATAAGAAAGGTTTTAATGGACTTTTTGGGACAATTAATTACTTTTTGATTAATAAAAAACAGGAAAATAAACCAAATCAAAAGCTTTCCTGGTATAAATTGTGAATTGTCTGCTTTTAAACTCTTCTTTTAGTGTTTTCCAGAATTTTGTTAATGTTTTTTGGCAATAGTTCTTCATATGTGCATTTTTGGTCATACACACTACAAAGAATAATGTTACAAATTTTGTATAAAATTAATTTTGAAAAATTTATAAAAAATGAGAGGGGAAAAAAAATGTACAGAAATGAAATTAGTGTCACTGTAAAGCTAATTTTCTTAAAAAAATACAATGTAAAATTAGTTTTTGTTAGATAACATTTTAAGAAGATATCGCAGAAAAACTCTAAAATCTTGCTAAATTTTTAATTACCTTTTGGACTTTGTAAAGTTGACAGTGACCTTTATCTTGTTTTGAAGACCTCATGTGCGGAAATTCTTCGAGATTGGACAAAAGCTTTCAATTTGAATTAAGGAACACACACAGAGACATACACTGCATAAAAATATGTACAATAAACATTCAAAACCACAGCCTCCCAACTACAGAGATTAAAGCTACAGGGACTTACATTAATAATCCAATACTTGCCTTTAAAAGACATTTCTGGACCGTGTTGTTGTAAAAAAAAAAAAAAGCTATTTCATATGCTTACAAAAGCTTTAGTATCTTTACCATTGTTGGAATTTGAGCGATTGACTTATGTTTTCTTTTAGGCATCGTTAAAACATGACTCTGAATCTAGTAATACTCAAAGTTATATACTTTCAATTAAAATATTACTTATTTATTTCATAGAAAACGCAGGTAAAGATGACAGGCAAATTAACTGCAGCGATTTTTCAATCTAATTAAATATGCTTTACAATTCTTTTAGAACCAATGAAAACATTGCCAAACGATATTTGAAAAATAAACAGAAACATCAGAAAATAATGGTAAAGTAATTACACCGTTACCTAGCAACAGAGTAATATTAAATTGGCTTTATTTCAAAATCGTCTGTATAATCAACTTATTAAATTTTGAAAAATTAATAAAAATTGAAGAAAAAATGTCACAGATACAAAATTGGTATCATTAAAAAGGTAAAATTTTGACCTTTCAGATGGTATAAAAATAAATTTTGGGGGATAATTTGCTCTAAACTTGCAGTGGAAAAACTGCTTCGGTTAATTTCTAATTAACTAACTGTTTAATTAACTTTTGCACTTTGCAGTTGACAGGTGTCTTCCCCTCGTCTTAATTAATAAATGTGCAAAGTTTGGTTGAAATCAGTGCCGTGGTTTAGGAGGAGATGTGGAACATACATACAAACAAACATACATACATACATACCCACAATGACTTTTATTTAGTAAGATTAAATTCAGAGTCTTACATCTATTAGTTCTTGTATAGCATCTTGAACCATATCATGCTGTTCTTGGAAAATAGTTAACACTGCATCTCTATTATCTAAAAATGAAGAAAAATATATGTAAAAATTATATTCTTTATTGGCTGACATTAAAATCAAAGCAGTACAATGATTTATTAGTACAGTACAACCTCGAAAACCCGGACTGCTCGGGGGGTTGGAATGTCTGAATTTCGGAAATTTCTGGATTTTAGATATCTTACTTAAACTAATAGAGATATCAAAGTTCTGATGTCACTGTGTAGGTAGTTACGTCACAATTAAGCGTGCATGTGCAGACATCCTCAGAACAGACCTGAGAGTCGCAAGGCAACGGCAAATAGTTGCCTTCGTAACGCCTCTTCGTTTGTGCATGCACAGCCAATCGAGACGTATGCTGATCTACACGTTGACGTCAATCCCAACAACTCCATATAAAAACACATTTTAAATAATAAAAACATAAAGAGACATTAAAAAAAGGATACAAAGACAAAAAATAGTAGATTAAAAAGGATTGAATGACTGGAATTTCCGCATCTTGCCTCAAGCATTCAAGTTTAAAATTTATTTAGCTAATTTTTTTCTCATCATGATTGTCCGGTTTTTGGAGGTTTCCGGATTTAGAAGTCCGGATTTTCGAGGTCAGAGGAACTGCATAGTAATTTACAAATTATATGAAACTTTAGATAGATTCATTCTTGAACTGTGATAAAAATTTTAAGCAACTTTTGACAATTTTTTACTTGTTTTTATAAAAATTTCATTTCCAATTATCCTTCAGTAAATAAGAATAACAAGTGGAAAGAAGGCCCTCTAATACTTTGCTAAATATAATTTGAAGATCTTTTGGTAAAAATGGCTGTTAGATGAATCAGACTTTTTCTGTAATTTTTATTTTTATAAGTTGCTATAAATTTCATAACACTAATACTCTATAAAGACTTTTAATTCTTCATAATATTTTTTAATATTTTCTAACAATTTTTATATTTGTATTAGGCAAATTAATTTACAAATACAAACTTAAACTCCATGTTTATTTCACTCTGCATGTAAACTGTATTGAATGTGAATATAAAAATTAGGTCTCGCTTATTTTGGATAACATTCGGTTAAACATTTCCTTAAAATTTGACAAAATTATATAAGTGTTAAAAAATATTGTAGTACATTTTAGTTTAAGTTATGTTACCTCGTGGAAGATGATCAACAGCTTGACATTTTTCCCAGATTTCACCAACAATCTGTAATCGACTAGAGCTACAAAAATTTTCAAACAAAAAACAATTTAGTAATAAAGCAAGCTACTAATTTCATAATTCAATTTATTAATGCTTAAAATATGATTTTCACAAGCACCAAGACAGGAACTCAAAATTCTCAATCAGCATAAATGAAATTCAATTTGAAAAAAAACTTTCAAGCATCTAAAGTTTAACAATGGAACCAATTTATTGACTTGGGAGAGAAAAGATATTGATAATCAAATTTTTTTTAAAAAAGAATTTATCAGAACAGAAATCCATTTTATTTTATCTCATTTATTTATATCTTGAAAGAAAATTTGAAACTGGAAATATTTATTGAAATTCCAAATTTGAATGTTAAAGTTCACATACATTTAGCCCTTTATTTCATTCACTTTAAAAAAAGTCTATGATCAATTTATGAATTTCACTTTCTTGGCTAAAAATAATTTTACAAATAGCAACATACTAATACATAAATGTAAATAATTGAAAGTGACAGTTCATATTTAAATCATTATCTCAAGATAACAAGACCTAATAAAATAAGTTTAAATATCTTGCATATTGCCACATAAAAATTTATTAGTTTTGTAATCTGAAATTTTAAATTTATAATTACAAAATTAAGAAATGTTGTATGACTATAAAAGAAGAACAAGTATAAGAACAAAATTCTACATCAGTAAAGCATTGATAATGAAGTTATGAAATCATGTATTATTTAAATAAATATACATTGCCGACTTACTTTTGATTTCTAATAGCTGTGCATAAATTCTTCATTCCTTGCAAAATATCTAGTGTGTATGTATGAATGTCTTTGTAAAATGACTGGCCTATAATATTTAAAATAACAAAGCCCATTTTATGAGAAGTTGTACATTTAAAATATTAAACATCTACAAATTTCAGTTTTAAGAAAACTTGCCTTTTAAAATATATTACCATAAATAAACACGGTTCATAAAACTATATCGTATAAAACCCAAATTATACCAAATACAGACAGAAAATACTAGGAATCGGTTTTTTTTTACTTCAACCTTGACACTGGTTCACGAAAATGATACCGAGGTAAAATTTTAACTGTTATTTACTTGGAAGGTGCATTTAAAAAAGATACTGCAATGCCCTTAAACAGAAAAATTTGTTTCATAGAGAAAAGGTTGTGATTTTTTTTTTTTTTAATTTTTAAATAATATTCAAACACATTAAAAAGAGGCTTTTCTATAACAACAGAGTCCACTTATTTATTTGTTGCTGGCTTAAACAAGTTTGTCTTACTGGTACTGTCTTATAGCACTTCTCAAAATGAAAATAGTAAAATTTTCAAAACCTATGTACTGTAAAATGTGTTCAAATCAGTAGAAAATAAGCTATTTTACCATAAAGTTAAGACTAAGCTGCTGGTAAAATTGAAAATTTTTCCTAAATGCTATCTCTCATGCAAAAAAATATACACATATAAAAAATACTAGATAAAATTAATAGTGTGAAAAAGGCCATCTAAAATAGAAAAATAATACAAATTTGCTCTACTAAAAGAAAAATACAGATTACTAAATTTGATTCTTCTTATCTTTCACTAAGTTCTTTGATATTCAAAAAAAATACTAAAAAACAAAAAAAGCTTCAAAAAAATTTAAACTTTACAAATAGCAACATACTAACTAATACATAGAATGTAAATAAAATAACATAATAATATAAAGAACAACAATATAATAATATGCATAACAAGAAATAAAAGAACAACAATAATATGCATAACAAGAAATAAAAGAACAACAAAAATGGACAAATTTTTCATTTATTTGATAAAAAGAAAAATATATGTTAAACTTCACCTTTTGTTTTAGAAAGCTTCATAAACACTGCTAAAAGAGCTAAACATGTTTTTTCAATTTTATCTACAAGAGATTGACATGCTTCAATAGATATAATTGCATCACCATCAAAAGCCATACAAAATTTTGTAGCTTCATGAGAAACAAGTTTTGTAGCTCCAGCTAAAAGATGAAAGGGGAATATATTACTTTTATTCATACATACAAAAGAATATTTATAGCTATATAAATTGAAATTTTCAAAGATGTTTTAAAATTCCTGCTCATTTAAATTAAAACAACTAATAAAAAAGCACAGTGCAACAAAAAAAAAATGTGAACATAAAAAGTATTTGCTGATTAGTGAAGTTTCTCTTCCCAAACCCCTTTAAATTACATCCCCAACTCAGCTTGGCATCATTACACATATTTTTCTTTTCTTTTAGGCTGATATAATATGCCTTTTGATCAGGTTCTCAATCCAAGAAGTATATCTAAGTAAAAAAAAAAGTTTATAGTGCCTCAATTTTAGCCAAATGATGATACTCATGCAAGAGAACATTCCTTACTGTATTAAATTTATTTTCCTTTTTAATGAAACAAAATTAAATATTATTTAAAACATTTTTAGGAATCAAACAAAACTTCATATTTCAATTATCTGTTGTCAAAAGATAATATTAATTAAAACCAGAAATAAAGATAATGAACTTCTTTAATAAGGAATCTAGCTGCGAGATCTTAATGGTGTTTTTTTTTTTTTTACAATAGGCAGATGAGGCATCATTGATCACAAATATGGTATGAAAGATTATATAAAAAATATAAATATCACCTGTGACATTATTGCACTTTATTACATCAATTTATGAACACACAGCAACTAAATACAGCTTACTTAAAAAAAAGGAAATGAAAAAGTCAAGAATATTTGATGTTTCATGATAAGTTTCTACGAGTTAGGAATGTTTCTTATCAAATAAAAAATACAGAATATGCTTAAAACATTTTGAATTTAAACCTCTTTGTTCTGAATTTTTAAATGATGTCACTGATGTTTCATACCATAACATTTTTTTTGCAAAGTTCCTAGTACCTACACTTTATAAAATACAGGTATACTAGATCATTCATAACTGAAAGTAAGCGAAAATATAAGGTAAGTGCTCCAGTAGTGGGCCACGTACCAGTAGTGGGCCACTTGAATTTTAAGTTGAAAAACAAGAAATTCCAACATTCCAATGAAATAAGAGATCTGCCTCTGGTAAGCTGAAACCCTTATCAACTAAATACCAAAGGCACAGCCTTTATTTCCTGTTTAGTTTGGAGCTAGAAAGTTTGTTGCTGAAGTTGGTCTCTGAGAGAAGCATTTTTAGCTTATTCTTAGTGATCTCCTTAAGAGGTAACTCTTCATTCAACTATTTTTTAGCATACACTCTATTTGTTTTTAAAATGAATTGTTATTGATATTATTTGATTATATACTGAATGTATTATAAACTATCTTTAAATTAAATAATATTGATAATTTATGGATAGTGAAGGGTGGCCCACTTTTGGATCAATGTTTTACTAAATGCTCCAGTAGTGGGCCTAGCGAGGCCAGTACTGGAGCACATGCTTTCTCTCAAATAGACTGTTTTGTGATGTTTAAATAGGAAGGTTATATCTTGTAAAGTCTTTTTTATTTAATTAGATGTGCTTTATTTTTATCAGAACCAGTAGTGGGCCACATGGCCCACTTCTGATACACTAATAGCCCACTACTGGTACGCTAATGGAACATTCTGACGAATTACTTAAATAATAAATATTTTATAGTACTGTTAAGGAAAAGACTGATATTCAAGAATTAGTTGGGCTCTGTAAAGAGGCAGACAATAATAACTATTGCATTGCTGGACCATCGAAAAATATTCCATCACCATTTAAAAGGGCTCTTTTCTGGCTGCAGAAGGAAGATGATAAAAGAAAAAAAAGATTTATTCAACATAAAATATCAAGATTTAATATCCATAATGCCCCAAACAGAACTTAAAATGAAAGATCGATAATTAACATATACATATATAAAAAAATTGGCTGTTGGAGAAAAATATGTAAATCTCATGTGACTAGAATCTATAAATAAACGATTTCACCTATATCAAGCCATTTTTATTGCATTTTTTATAGTGTATAATGTTAATATATTGTTATTATTACTAAATATAATGATTTTATTCGTTTTTCTTTGGCACAATTGACAAATCTGGTATGCCCACTACTGGTACATCAAAAGTTTGCTATGCCCACTTCTGGTGCATAGGAGTGATCTAAGTTTTTAATTTTTAAAAAATTATATTACAATTATTTTGATATTTCAGGTGATTATTATTTTAGATAAAAGTTTGAACAACCATAAAAAAATACAGATTAGCGAAACTTCTCAAAAGTTTAGATGATAATTGAGGAAATACCCTTAAGTGGCCCACTACTGGAGCATTTACCTTACTTTCCGCTTGGCCCAATTACTAAAATCATCAAGTTGGAATCCTTATCTCCTGATATTTCAAATTAGATGGCCGATTAGTTCCGAAGCGGAAATTGTGTACATGAAGTCTGTGGCATCCGAAATCGGAACCAGGCAATATATTTAACTTTGAAAAATATCCTATAGCTTTGTTAGCAGTGGAAGCAGGAAGCTAGCGTATTTCATATCCTTTGTTGGTGTATTGAATGAAAGAATCTTCATTTGTGAACTATACAGACAAAGTAGGAACAAAACATGAGCATGTGAAATGGCTACAAAGCAAACATTTTTAAATTAAAAACTTCCTAAGGCTTTCCTACCCAAAGAAGTGAAAATCTAGTAGCTAAGCTATAATGACAAAACAAATTCAATAATCAAGTTGAATTATTGCACTAGCAACCCCTTCAGCTTGTTTGTTTAGGTGACTAGATCAAAATAATAACATGATGATTGTTCTGAAAAAATTTTGTTTCCATACAGCGGGCTAAATCGAATCCCCCCCTGAAAGTGAATTTCATACAACTCTGCATGTAACAGCCTTTATGCAAGTTTAAAATCTGTATTAAAAATGTATCAACTATAACTTCAAAATATAGTATAATAAAAATAAAAGTTGTTTCTAAAAAAGAATTAGGCTATTCCTGCTAATATTTTTAAATAGAAGAAATTCAGAACAAAGAGGTTTAAATGCAATATGTTTTAAGCATATTCTGTATTTTTTATTTGATAAGATAAACATTTCTAACTCGTAGGAACTTATCAGTCTTACAAATTATATAAAATTTCATGTCATACACGAAAAGTGAACAATATTCACAATCTTTTTTAAAAAATTCTCACATTGCAAGTAACTATATCTGTGATCAAATGCACATTCAAAACTTAAAATACACAAAACAAATGTGAAATCTGTTATAGCTGACCAATAGTGAAGTTTCTATACAATATGGTTAAATAGATTATTTAATCTATTGAAAAAATGTTAAACAAATTTTTAATTGAAATTATAAATCCGCATAATCAAATCATAACGTTAATTTAAAAATATTACATCGGATTTTGCACATAAGAACAAACTGCATATAAGATTTTCAAAAAAATGGAAAACAAGATCTAGATAACAGTTCCACTAATAAAAAAAATTGTACAAGTAGCATTTCACATTATGCAACATTCGCATCATGCGACACTAAATGATACTGTGAAAGGATGTTACAAATGCGAAGAGCTTCTACATACTTACATTGAAGAAAATATAGGTAAAAATAAAATATTGCTCACTAAAATTAGTCCAGAAGCTGTTAAGGTCAATGTTCTGATTTTCTCGGTCTGGAGAGTCTTCTACAAGCAAAAAGTAATAAATTACATACAGATACATTGATTGTAACTATGCAAAAACGTAAATTTGTTTTGAATAACAAAGGATAAGAAGAAATTTTTTTAAAAAAAGAAACGTGTTTTTAGGATATTTGCATTTCATTAGGATATTACAGAAACAAAATATTGCCTAAAAAGTTTACCTAATAATTGTTGTCGAGCAAAACCCAAAGTATTTTCAAATCTCTCTAGAATACTTCGAATATTTGTATCAGCACCAGCAGTAGCCATAATGCTTAAATTGCTAATTTAATAAAAAAAATAAAGAGAGTGAAATTCAAAAATTGATAAATTGGAAAAATTCTCGGAAAAATGCACAAACTACTTGTTTGCAAGAACACATTGTCCATACACAAGAAAATTATATTTTGATCGTGGAAGTCATCTGCGCGGGCTCTACTAGTGTAGCATTGTGGTTAAAACGGCATTCAAATGTTCCAAGTTAAATTAAAGTACGTTCATTCCGAAATATTTTCGGGTGTTTTCTGGCTATTTATTTTTTTAATGGTAAAATTAAATGAAAAGGGAAGCAGAAATTCCGGATACGATTCCTCCTAAAAATGTTTAAAACATTTTAGTATAATCTCTTATTTCAGATCTAAGTTACTTGAGACTTTTATATCAACTAAAGTTCAAAATTAAATTTATATAAAAAGGAATTTTTTATAAAATACCATCTAAATCTGGATGGTCTTTCATCCAGAATTAGAACTACAACAGCAGGAAGTTATGTACTACTTTCATGAGATAAGAAGAAGCGCGTTGCAGAAATAGAGCTTCGAAACTAACCAGTTATGCAAGAGATATTTACATAAAATGATTCATAAAGACAGGAGTTTTAATATGACTATATTTGATATAAAATCCTACTGGACAGCTTTGGTGTAAAATCATCAATTACTACAGATAAACAATTCTCAAGAAGCTAAATGGCATCAAGCATTGTCCTGTGAAAACAGAACTGAATTCAATTTCGACAGTTTGGTTTTGGTTGTAAACAAATTTGACGCGTAACTCCGCTGGCGCAACTGTGGTGTGAAGTTTAACATGACATGCTTTCTCCTGCTAGAGACTTTCGGATATATTTTACAAACAATTTTATTTTAATACAAAAATTTAAATACATATTCTATTGTAATCTAGAGAAGACTATAAATTAGTATTCAATGAAAACATGTAAAAACAATTAAGTAATCTGCAACTAACTAAGGGCTTTATCTTTGCAATTATTGTTAAACTCCTGGGGGAAAAAATTAACTTTTTGACATTTTATAAAGCATGGCCGATCGCTTAACTCAACTCCAAGATGCTGTGAATGCTCAAGCAGAAAATATTTGCAACAGCATTGGAGTATTGCAGCAATGTGCAACACCTAGCATATTTCCCGAATTCGATCGAGTTGGTCCTAAGCCGCCGCCACCGCCTGAAGATTATTGTCAGATTTTTTCTACCTTAATATGTAAAACTGCCAAAGATATTGATGTTTTAATTGATAGTTTACCAAGTGAAGAATCATTTCCTGAACTTCAAGAAGCTAGCATTAAAAACTTGAATGCTGAGAATATAGAAGCTGCTCGGGCTTTAGAAGAAGTTGTCGTCAAAGGAGAGTGTTTACTCGAACAAATTCGCAAAGTTTTGTGCGATATAGCACAGTCAGAACAAGAAATGCAAAAAATTAGTAGCTTCCAAAACAAATAATGTGGTAATTGTGTGCCTAATGAAACTCTGTGATTTAAGAAGTTGCTGGTGCAATTTTCGACTTTCTAGCAAATTTTTCTCTGAGAGATGATGTGAAAAATTTTGTAACTTTTTTACTTGTGTGATGTTTATTTTGCTCAATTCTGTTTTATTTTTGATTTTGTTTAGATAGCAAGCTTTAAATATAAATAATAAATGAACAATCTTACTTTTATTTCTCAATCTTTTTCATTTATTTATTGCTAGCCGCATTTGACAACCAGATTACTCCCCAAGAATATTGATTATGTTTCATTTTCAATTAAATGTATTTTACTGTTCTTGCTCTTGAAACCTCCTTGAGCAAGGCATTTGACAGTTCAGACTCTAATCAGCATCATTTAACCTGTTCAGTTTTAGGAACTTTGTGGGTACTGTTTCTTGTGCTGATGCACTTTTCTAATTAAAAGTCTATGATCTTCCTTTAAATTTGAGCTTTAATTGTAAAAGCAGAAATGATACACAATTCAACTAATATTAGTCAAGCTGAAACATGGTCAAAATCTAATAAAATTATGTGTATTAGATATATTTCATAATTGAATTAGTATCTTTAAGGAATTTTATTTATAGTTACAACAAAAAAAAGCAATATATCGAGAAAGCAAACTGTAAAACTGAAAGAACTTTAAAAAATGTATAGATCAAAATATCTAATAGGAGAGAATAGAGGTGTTTAGAAACGAAATTTTATCATATTTATTTCTGAAATAAAATCTTAATGGCAATTACTTCAAAGTTAAAACTTTGTTTTATTAAAAACCTGCTTTTCAGACTGTAAGCAAAGCATGAAATGGATAAATAAGCAGGTGGCTAGATAGCAATTTTTTTATCGTAACTTTAAGGAAGGAAAAGATGTGATATAATTAAAAAATGAAATTGGTGTGAATTTCATTACAATAAAGAAAAATGTTACAAACAATGCTTAAAATTAAATTTTAAAATTTGTTTTTAAAAAACCAGGAAAAGTATATGAAAACAAAACCAGTATTAGTAGAATGAAACTTTATTGAAATTGGTGTAAAAATTCCTTTCATCTGATAATGCATTCCAAATTATCACAGGAAAACACCCTTCATTTCAACTAATTTCTAATTAAAATTTTGAAAAAAAAGCCCTCTGAGGTGCAGATTTAAACTCTCCAAAGTATATCTGTGTAAAATTTTGTAATTCTAGGTCCAACAATCTGCCCTGTTGTGCACCAACAAATAGAACACACACATTCACTTTTATTTTAGTAGAGATATATTATCTGTATTACATTTTAATTCCATAACTGTGTGTGCATTGATTAATTCTGAGTCTTGCAAAGGCTGAAGAAGAAAAGGTAATTTATTATCTAAAGTATGCAGAATAATTTTTTAAATAAAATATATTTTTATTATTAAATTTTACAAATGGCTTTTTCATTTTTACAGATATATGATTGCTTAAAAGTTTATGGAAAGTTCTTTTTATAGAATTTTATACTTTTAGTAGTTTATTGCAGTTATACCTGGTTAAGCAGATTTAGTTTGAAATTAAAGGTTGAATTTTTTTCTTATTCCATTTAGTATTTATAATAAAATAGGGGAAAGTGTGAATTTGTAAGTTCTATTGAAAAATTATTTTTTCAGAACAATGGAAACTTTCAAATGTTCCTGATCAGTGGTGAATCCAGGATTTGGGTCATAAGAATTTTGAGGTCATAAAAATTTTGTATCCTCTTGACGAATATCAAACCTCATGTCTTATGGAAGTCGAAACACTTTAACTTTACAGACTATTCACCTGAAAATAAGAATCAAAAAGAACATTGCAATACTTTCGATAATTTAATAAATAACACAATGAAATAACTGGCCAAAAAATCTTTTCGGCCATGTTAATGCTACAACAATGAGTGGAATGACTACAAAAGTGGGAAAATTTCCGAGCCTTTATATGCAGGAAGCAATGTTGTCATTTTTTTTTAACCCTTTGCACACGGGTAACTTTTTAGAACACTCGGATCAGGTTGTCACACTTTATACGCCATCCCATTTTTTCTAACTCTGTGCTTATTTAATTACATAAAACTATTTTTCATAGTGTAATAAGATTAGGGGATTCAATGGATGGATAATATACACATTTATGCCTGGATTTTAGCCACTATCCTTTTCATTAACTGGATTTCCTACACCTCAATCTCGTCGGTGAACAGTGTCACACATTATACGCCATACCTGTGCGCAAAGGGTTAAAGGAGAATAAGAACAAACAGCTGTAGTGATTTCAAATAAAATCAAGAATTCTAGTTTAGCACTGGGGAAGGCTATAGCCCCATAGCACCCCCCTGGATTCGCCACAGTTTCTGATTTTTATTTTTTGAGAAAAGAGCCTGGGAAAATATACAGCAAAGTTGCTGGTGTATTTTTTACCAGTTTTGCTATCTAAAGTGTATTTGCATTTTTTTTTTATTTTGCTTAATCATGAATCATTGACATACTTTCATTTAATTTTGACTGAGGACTCTTGTATTGTGTGTTATAAAATTATATTGTGATAATCAAGACAATTTTTAGATAAATATGCAAAATGAAAAAAAAATTAAATGATCTGTTTGCCATAAATCCATTAGTAGGATGACAATAATAACAGTTTAGGTTAGATTTTATTGCATATATCGCACTTCAATGATTAAATGGAGGAACTGTTATGACTGATCCTTAGCTTTCTGATTGGATAATTACAGTTTCATTATCGGATTCTGGCAGTGTTCTGCCTTTTATAAAGGCCCTATACTTTATAAATATGTTGTTATGATTAAAAAATCCTGACCTTGGTTCAGTATGGAGATTTGGGGAGTGAAGTGCCTTTTTAGGTGTCTTCACCATCTGATTCACCCGCCCAGTTTTCTTGTAGTCTTCAGTTTTCTTTTTGACAATGAGTGTCAAATTGAATAAGCATGTGATTGTAGTCAGTTTTCAAATACAGTGGTACCTACCTTAACGGACACTCCTGAATAGCGGACACCTCTAATTAACGGACATTTTTACGAGTCCCAGTCCTTTTATATAGGGCAATCCATGTTATTCCCTCTGGATAGTGGACAGGTATTTTTGAAAAACTCTCAATTATTTTGGCAAACATTTCAAAATTATTCTAACACGCAAGCTAAAAATATATGTTTATGCATCTTTACAACGAACTTTACCCGACTCCTCCCTTTCGTGCTTGACACAATGGAATTCGACCCTAAAATGTGCAAAATGGCATTCTTCCAAAACTCCCCGTGTTTCCTGAAATTTAGAGGCGCAAAACCTGTTTTGGGGGCTTGGTCGTTGGTCACTGGCGAGGCTAAAACTTTGTATTGTGATGTATTGCAGTATGAAGAATTGTGGAGCCTTCTTAATCAAAAATAATATATTTATTGGACGTCTACCACAGCCAGGGCCCCCCTGGCGGGCAAATCGCCCCCCCCCCCCGTCGGGCAAACTCTAGCGCCATTCCTGACCACAGCATAAACATGGAAAACAAACACATACACTTGCATCACAAACGTTTCAATCACTGACTTGCATCGAATTCCAAGTTCAAACTCTCATTATTCTTTTCCGTTGCTAGGCAACGTTAGCAAAAGACAATATCGTTGCCAAACTATTTTTATTACCTTTAGAAACGAATTAATGCAAACGATATTTTTAATGAATTTCTTTTTCAGCCAAACGATATTTTTAAATTAATTTATTTTTCAGCCAAACGATATTTTTAAATTAATTTCTTTTATGACCAAACGATTTTTTTATCTAATTAATTTCTTTTCTTTAAATATTTTAATAATTCTATATTTTTTTTATTCGTTACGAATATCACAGTCTATTCAGTTAGTGCGACAGTGCAAACTGATTCAGATCGTGTTGAAATGGCGTCAAAAAGGAAGAGATTGAATTTGAAAGAAAAAATTTACGTTTTGGAAGTTCCTGAAAAGGAAAAGCTGAGAGTTCGTAGCCTTGCCGAACGTTTTCACGTTAGTAAAGCGCAGATTAGTGAACTTTTGAAGAATAAAGAAGGAATTCGAAAAATGTGGGTCCTGAATTCGAACGAAAATTTGAAGTTTCGTAAGATAGAAACAAGTGAAATTGACGAAGTGTTGATGAAATGGTTCCGTTCTGTTCGTGCAAAGAACATTCCTGGAAGTGGTGTTTTGTTCCAAGAAAAAGCCAAAGAAGTCGGTGAAAGTTTGGGATTAGAAACTTTTAAGGCCTCAAATGGATGGCTGGAAAAATTCCGGACACCTCACAACATATCTTTTAAACACATTTGTGGCGAAGAAAAGTCTGTAAACCCAAAGAAGTAACAGATTGGATTGGAATGCTTAAGGGGTCTATTCTGGTACCCCCGGTTGGGTTGGGAGTTGGGTTCCGTTGTTAACGTGCGGAACCCAACCCAACCGGGGGTACCAGAATAGACCCCTTAATCTTTGCTTAAAGGATATGATGACAGAGACATTTTCAATGTCGATGAAACTGACCTCTTTTACCCAGTGGCGGATTTTGACGATATGAGGCCCCAGGCGCAAAATGATTTTGAGGCCCCCCTCCCAAGAAAATTTTATTGATGATAAAAATGTAATGTAAAATAACTTATTTGTGCTTTCAATTTTTGGTCTTCGTTAACCAATTTGAATAACATATATAATTTAATATTTTTAATTTATATAATTTAGTATTTTTAATAATTTATATAATTAATATTTTATAATTTATTTATAATATTTTTGTATTATTTTTTGCTTTTTTTATATATAAGTGATTTTAAATACATAAATCTTTTTTTTATTCAAAACAGAGATTTTTGGTTTGAAATTTAAAATAATTAAGTGACCGTGATATCTTTCGGTCTTTGATTCTATCTAGTGGGTAGGAAGGACATCGCAGTATCCAAGTATTCAAATTTGATATTTAACAGGAACCAAGTTTCAAAATTGTTTTTAATAAATATAGTTTTTGTTTTTCTTCACTTAAATTTAAATTCACTCAAATTATTCATTTATAAAATGGTAAATGAGCTCATAAATCATCAATTTATCTTTATGAAATATAATGAATTTTGCCATAAACTGAGAACCATTTTATAGCCATTTAATTTTGGAGCTGGAATAAACAGTGTCTACTCTTTTGTCCCAAAGGATAGAATGGCATATTCTAATAACAATGCAGGCAAAAAAGAGGGAAACTATAGAATTACTCTCCCGAAAAATTTTAAAAACAGTATTTTAAGGTAAATTAAGATAATTATTCAAAAAAATATTATATAGTTTTTTAAGCTTCTGCAAAGTAAATCATTATTTTTTTTATTATTGTTCCTTTCTTTAAAACTGTTCTGTTCTTTAAAAAAATGAGAATGGGAATTCTAAAGCAACGCAATATGTTTTAAATATAATATAACTAATCAAAAGTATACCATGAAAAATTTGTTTACTAATTCAGTTTATTCACACTTTTTCTGATATAAAAAATATAATTAAATAAACATTCTTCAATGGTTATAAAACAAATTACAGTGCTAAAGAGTAACAACAAATGAAATTAAACTTTAGAAGGAGATACAAAAATAAATATTATGTCAGATATATTAGTAGCAGCAATGAAATGCTACTTTTGAAATTCGGAGTAAAATTTTATGAACACATAAACAGGTGTGGAAAGACATAAAATTACTAAAAAGTAACTTTTCTTGCTTTTAATTTTGAGAATTTGTCTATAATTTTTTCATAATCGAATTCCTGTACTACAATCATTTTCAATAAATAAAAGCGATAGTTCATTTAAATGCTGTTGGCTCATACTATTCCACAAATAGTTCTTGACGCGTTTCCGAACTGAAAACGATCTCTCTCCGCTTCCATTACAAATTGGTAGAGTGAGAAAAAATTTTAAAATTGTTTCCACGTTGGGAAATGTTGATTGTAGACCATCTTTAATCAATTTGTACAAATCCATTGGGTTTGTTACTTTTTCATTTTTTGTGTATTTAATAAAATGTTTCACTTCGTCCTTGAAATAATGTGCTTCGATATCATCAGCATATTTTGTGGTTAAGTTTGTTACGCAAGTTTCAAATGCCATTTCTTCTAATTTGCCGTCAAAAAAATTAAGTCATTTAGAGTATTGTTATAGGTAGTGCTTCTTTGCGTAAAGCAGAAGAGCATTCCTGTTGTCTTTTATTTTGAATCCACTCAGGTTGAGTGACGTCTTGAGAAAGTTCATCTGGTGGATTCTCTTTAATCCGTTACTTTGTTCAACCTTTATTTCTTAATAATTTTTATTTTGTTTCTTGATGATTTATTATATTTATAATAAAAAATTAATATAATATAAATTAACGTATTTATTATAATAATGAATCATAAAATACCGATTATAATAGCGAGCAAACATAACTTAGCTTAAGGCAAATTTTATAAATGTGTATACAAGTGCTTTAACTTTTTTATAATTTAAAAATCAACTTTATTTAAATACATAATTTACGAAACCATTTACTTCCTCAAGATTTAAATGCATTTAGAAATAAAACTATGCATGAAATGATTTGAAATAAATTAAAGAGATACCCAATGAAATGCAGTAAAAATATTCTGAATCAATAGCCACAGCACACAACAAAGGCATACAAATCTTGTGTAGAATTTCGGTAATTAAATCAATTTCAATAATTTTATGTTAAAGAGATTCGAATTGACATAAACAGTATAGAAGATTTGATTTTCCCTAATTATGAATTAAAATCATCACTTTATAATTGCAACGTCGTGTAATGCTGATGACATATCGTGGCAATCCCGAAACGAGTTTTAGTGATAATAAACATACACTGAATAAAAATTATTTAGTGTTTAAATAAATGGCAGCATTCACATTGAAATTTAATACATTTTTGCATTTTGATCGCTGCGAATCAGATAAATCTTTTAATGTTTTATGACAGAATTATTTTACTGTTCTCATTATTGTAGTTACTTTTCAACCAACACGGCATACGAGTGGTTAACATCTACAAAAGTATCTGGAATTGCATACAAATTATATTTTTATTCTTTCAATTTTTAAATTATAAATAGAAATGTAGGTATTCGCCTGCTTTTGTGTTGATATTGCTTTCATATTTGGTAGTCGAACATGGATCTTTTGACCACTTCCATCTCAAGACACTATAAGGTCTCTCTGAGAAAGAAAGAAGAATTTTTCATTTTTTTACAAGATGCGTTACGCACGTCCTACTTTCTCCTAACTTAAAACAGAGAAGCACAACTTTTCTCTCCAATTATTTTCCACGAAAGAAAGACCAATAAGATTGAGGCCCCTCAACTAAAACATTGTAAACATGACTATATAACCCCCCCCCGCCCCCCAAAAAAAAAAACGCTTAAGAAAAGCACAGTGTCGCCTTTTCAATGATTATGGTTTCTTCAAGGGCAAAATTTATTTTCCGTTCCTCTTATGTAACAGTTCCAGACAAAGAAAACCGTTTTCTTTTAAAGATAGGCGAATTGTTGCCTTGCTTTCCGATTTATGACAGTAAATGAAACTACAGAAACTTACAAGCTGCACTCTTTTCACAAAGGGATGCCGTACCTTCAGTCTTTCCGTCGCCTCCGATACCAATAAAAAATCTAAACGAGTCCTTGCTCTCGATTTGCACAGAGGTGTCCTGTTCCAATAGTTGGAGGGTTGCTCGAGGGTTTCTAGATCGGTTACAACGTTTTGGAGAAACAGGGCCCGGTTTCTCTGGCCCTGGCTTCGTTCCACTGTTTTCACTCCTTTATTTTTTTTAAAGAGATGAGGGAGAATCTTTTCTGTGAATCGAATTAAGGCTTCAATATCGTAAATTTGATACCGGCTTAGCACTGCGAAGTATGTTGCATAGATTTTAGATTCTCGAAGCACGAGGCGGGCGCCTCTAACGCCTGTGCGGAAAACCGCCACTGCTTTTACCGCGTCCTTCCGGACAAGACCTTATGTTTTAAGGGTGAAAAATGTAGTAGCGGGAAAATTTCAAAAGAGCGGCTCACTATTTTGCTGTGTTGCAACAGGCTGCGAGACTTCGAAACTCCAGTTGTTATTGGAAAAGCTAAGAAGCCTAGATGTTTCAAGAACATTGATGTACGAAAACTTAGTGTTTCGTGCAAGTCAAATAAGAAAGCGTGGTGACCACTGAGAAAATGAGCGATTGGTTGGTGGAATTAGACAATAAAATGAAAAAACAAAAGAGAAAAATCATTCTGTTCATGGACAATGCTACTTCCCATCCTGATGATTTAAAGCTCAAAAATATTAATTTAGTTTTCTTGCCTCCTAACACCACTTCGATGCTACAGCCACTTGGTCAGGGAATTATTTGCAGCTTTAAAGTAGGATACAGAAAGCTGCTTCTGAGACATGTGCTTTCACAGATTTCCTCCTGCAAATCCAGCGAAGAGTTAACAAAATCGGTATCTGTTTTGGATGCAATTTCCTGGACTACGTCAGCCCTTAAAAAGGTGGAACCTGGGTGCGTTCTAAAATATTTTAAGAAGGCGGGATTTTTGAGTAAAAGCGAATTGGCAACTGTCAGTACTACTGAAAAAAGAGAAAAAGAACTTGCGGATCTAGTAGCCAATTTTGATTCAAATGTTAGCGTTGAAAAGTATGTCAAGATCGACGACGATTTATCCATTGAGGAAGAAAACCTGCATGTTTCCAATTTCATTCATCGGGACACCACTGAAGCACTGGCCCTTTCTGAGGATGGTGATGAGGAATCGCCAATGGAAGAATGCAAAATCAAAGATTATTCGGAAGCACTGAAATACAGCGAATAATTAAGACAGTTCTTTCTGAACATTGAAGATTCCGAGGGACTAGCAAAGCTAAATCCTATGAATATTCATCTTGAAAAATAGGTTTGCTGTGCAAAAAAGTGAAATCAAACTTCGTTAACAGATATTTTCAAGTAGTAATTAAAATACTATGCATTGTATTTTGAGATTATTTAATGCAAGATAAAAGGATTAGCACACAATTACAAGGTAAAGTAGTGAATAGTAGTAATTAATAATAGAAATTAATTTTTCCTTTTTAATTAAAATTGTAGCTGTAATTTTCAATCAAATGTCAAACAGACGTGCAAAAACTTTTTTTTTATAATAAGGTTGTCTTCCCCAATAGCGGACACCTCCAAATAGCGGACAAAACTTTTGGTCCTGTGACTGTCCGCTTTTCGGAGGTACCATTGTATTAAAAATAGGCAAATAACCTGATCAAAATACTCCTTTTAGAACACGAAATATGCTGTTTTAAGAATAGTTGAATGACTTTTTTTTATGTTTCGGAGGGGGGGGGGATTCTGTTATCAATCATTTACACAATTATCTGAAAATGCATAAAATTTTATTTCGAAACTGACATCAGCATTACATACAAGTTCCAGTTCTCCGATTTTTATACAATTGAATATTTCTTGAACTGTTTTCTTAATTTTCCCATGTTTATGACCTGAACCTATATTAAATGGGTATTGTTTTTTGAAGAAAGAAAACTTATTATATGTCATTTATTAAAACTTGTAGTATTTTAAATAACTTTGGGGAATGAAATTAATTAGAAATTTTCCTTTATTTTCTTGGTTCTAAGAACTGCATATGTATGTAATTATTCAAATGTGTTTTTTCTTTTCTTTTTGCTCCGATTAAGTTTATACAACTGATACACAACCAAGAAAGATTAATTTGTCAGTTTAATATCAAAGAATATTATTTACAATAATTGTTGATAAGATGATGCACTGCATGTACATGAACAAGAAAGGATGCCATAACATCAACCAACCATAAGGTAGTTCCAACTTAGAGTTTTGATTTGTAATTTTTATTCTAAAATGTGAATTGTTATCATTACTAATATAATAGCCTAGATCTGTCTCTCACTGATCCGGTGACGCTCTGACTTCACCAACAATAAAATTCGCGCCATACCACTGCGAGACGTTAAACAGTATTATTTCATTGTTAGAGCACCTAAATTTCAGTAATTTTAAATTTTAAAAAGTAATCGTAGTTCTAATTTTAAATTTAATAGCTCTAAAATAGTGAAATAAAATTTGCTATCGATTGATATAAAATTTATCGCGCTATGATCAATAGTTCCCGAGAAATTTTAAATTATATTAATCATATATTTCAAATTAATTTCCGTTTTTTAATAGAAAGTAATAAATCACGTCAGTGGTATATCATGCGCGTGATATAGTTTGAACGCCACAATGCATCTGATTATTTATTGCAATCGTGATGATATAATTTGATAATATTTTTTGGCAACGTTTGACAAGCAGTAAATTATATGTAAATAAAAAAAATATATATTTCCTGTTATATTGTTTAGCAACGGATTCGGAAACCCTCCACGCTTTTGCGCATGCGCCGGGCGGAGTTTATCAAAATAGGGGGAAAGTGGAGGATGGAAGGGTGATGTTTACATTTTACTGAGCGTGGTCTAACAAAGAACTCCGGAAATGCGCTCATATGACTCATTGCCTGACACCCTTTTCCGGTGTAAAATCGTCCATAAGTGGTAGTCTCGAAATTCGTTGCAGAACAGTAAAACATATGTTTAATGTATTTGTTTTCAATCAATGTTAAACATTTCTCTCGCATATATATCTATTTAAACACGTCAAATTTGACCGGAAATCTCTCGAATGAAGAAGCAATTTGCACCCGTCATACTATGACGGGTAATTTTCTAGTTATATTATAATCGCCAATTAGCATTTTCTGTCATATATGTGACTGTGGTTACTTTCACTTTTGTGAACTGCACTTCTCATTTACAGGTATTTTTTTTTTTTTAATTTTCTAAAGTTTGATTAGCACATTTGTCGAGTTACTTTTATTAAATTCCATCACTTTTTTATTCCACTAATCGCTTTCCCATTGTAGCTAGTTACTTAGAGTAGTTTGACTGCTCCACCTTGGATTTGTATATAAACTTGTATTACATTTTGTTTTAATGATCCTAATATACAATTAAATTGTTTCAGATAATCAAGAAAGTGTTTTGCTTAATATCTAAACATGGTCTCCTAAAAAAATAAGTTAAAGACAGCCTCTTTTTTTCACTGTAGCAAAGTTTTAAGTCACAAGTCATTTGTCTTTAGTTCCCTTTCAAACTTCATTATTCACAAGTGACCATTCTAGAAGCCAATTCACAGGATTGCTTTGTGATTATGAATTAAATTTCTGAAAGAAAAAATATTGTTGCAAAAATTGTACTGTGAAAACAGTCCAACAAGTAGGATAATGAGAACGACACTTTATTCATGAATATTATTCATGAATATTCTGGAAAACACGACGCACAGGTAACAGGAAAAAAACAACACTTGCACAAATTAGCAGCACAAACAGACAGCAAATCACTAATAATTACAGTAACAACACTTTCAATACTTCTCGGTTTAGTTTAGTTATATTAACGTCCCGTTTTGAAGCAACACGAGGGCTATTTTGGGACGGACCTCGTAATTTTGAACCTCGATCAGATGACGACACCTGATCTGGCATCCCCTCTCCAAACTTCCACGCCACACCAACGGGAGGACGTTTGGCCACTACGTATGATTTAGCGTGCAACAGGCCCCATACACGGCAGATCTTCAGTGGAATCGGGTTTCGAACCTGGAGCCCTCCGGCCCCACAACTGAGACCTTGCCACTAGGCTACCGCGGCCTTTCAATACTTCTCGGCGTCTAAAGCTTATCAGCTCGCACTGCGGACAAAACTCCAAAGACTATTATTCCAAACACTTTCACAGACGATCGGCAACTGCGGTGATTTATAGTCTTCTCGACAGGGCGTGATATCACATGGAATCATCTAGTACATTCTCTATATCTCCGTTCCTAATAGACATGGCGAGAAAATTCTAATATTTTTGAGGACCTTCATTTTGTCGCCAAGATGAGAGGTGTTGGCTTGATCTGCCCCCGATAGCTAGAAAGAACATCTGTAAATGTCTCTTTCCAATCTTCTTGGTTTGGTTTGGCTTGGCTTTTTGGCGCAAAAGCCATTTTTGAACATGCTGCGCCAAACACATGATTTGAAAGAAGTCATCTAATTTGTTGATAAGAGCAAAGTATAAAAAAATTAGGACTTCGTATACAAGAAAGTAAAAATTATTCAACAGATTATATTTCGGGATTAACATTGATATTTTTAACATACTAAATGGCAAATGAATAATAATTAGCGAATAGATCATTACTTTTATAAAATTCCGAATAAGATCTATAAGGCAAATAAAAATATAACTCGAAATAAATTTTTGTGTACTTGCGGATAAAAAATGTAATTATAGTTTAAGAAATACAGAATTTATACGAGCCATTTTATATTTTTCTTTTCTTTCAGATGACAAAAAATAAAAATATAACAGTGTTAGAAATAAAGGCAAATTAAATTTGCTTTAATCTATTTTCACTTAGAAACAACAGTATGTTTAGTCTGCATTTTGTAATCGCAGAAAGCTTTTCCAGTGAAATTTAATGCGAGATGTATTCACCTTTCAGCAGCATAAGCGAGAAATCGAGACACCCTCCAGACTAAAGCATCCTTTTAGATAATGACAGTCGATTCTGCTTCAGGTTTCCAGGAGGATGAAAGAAAAAGATTTAATGAAGCTGATATATCTCATTTTCTAAGATTAGAATATATGTATATTTTTTATTTTGAAATAGATTACGTGCAATCTGAATATATCTATTTTATAAGATGCGCTGCTGGGAATTTAGGAATCATCTTGTGTTGAAATAATTTCATTAAACATATTCGCTTTTAGCGGTTTTTTGAAACAAATACAGTGGCGTAGCCGCCGGGGGGGCAAGGGATGCAGATACCCCGGGCACCAGCCTCAGGGGGAGTCACTGAGATAAAACATTAGTGCGCTTACGTCACTTTTCAAAGTCAAATATGATGAGAAGGCGAAAAAATAATACAACACCCTGGGCAATTTACCCCTTTTCTTCAATCACACTGATGATGACGAGGGGAGGGGCGTAACATTATATGATGTCCTGGGAGCCACTTACCCTTGCTACGTCACTGACTAAATCGTGTGTGTGGCTCTTAACCCTGGAAATGAGTCATTTTCTGCTGTATTCTGCGATTTACACAAGCTATTGTATTTACTTTGTATTATTACAGCGTCGAATCGTATTATACTAATAAAGTCTTGCCTATAAATAACAATTTGTTTGGTTCAACGGTATTTGAACATCTTTGCGAAAGTTACATCGAAATAGCTATTTTAAAAAATTCGGCAGTCAGAGGGTTAATTGTGGAGGATCAAATGTCCCCCAAGTAGTTAATTGTAAGAAATTAAAATAGGAGAAACTAGGGTACTTGACCCTATGTGATTTTCTCAGATTATGAGACAATTGTTCCATTTTTATGACTCTGGTCATATGGTATATCGGAAGGAATTTTCATTCCAATGTGAAAATCCATCGTAATGATGGAACTTTGGAGAGATTCACCGTCACGTGCATCTTCCTCGTAAACAGATATCCAAAAATAGCCCTCATGTAGCTACAAAACAAGACGTCAATATAGCTAAACTAATCCTAAATGTCTCCCGACCGGTGTTACTTAAATATCTAAAAAATAAGGTATGTGTTTTCTTAAGACGGAAAGATAGTTATTATGTTTAATATCGTATATAATTTAAACATCTAGACCGCGTATTTTTTTTTTTCCATTATCTTTTCACTCTCCAGTAGTCGGCACTTTCCGCTACGAAATTTCTTTTGTGCTTTGCTCCCGCATTATCTTTAAAGATACGATAATTCTTCTATATTCAGACTTATCAGAAATTTTATTCCTAAAATAGCAAAGGAAAATATTCTAGTCATGGCGATTTGTTTTCTTGTTCACCAAACTCTGTATTCGCAAACAGGATCAAAGTTTCTCCTTCTACAGTTATTTTTTTTATATTTCATATAAATCTTACATTAAAACAACGCGTCACAGAATAAGTTATTTATCTTGGTATTATGAAAAGGAATTCTTTTTATAAAATCTAAGTATAAATTTATGGAAAGCAATAAAAAATGCATTGAATATAAAATTAACTGTTTACAAGACGATCCTCAGCTTGTAGGAATGCCCATATTATAACACTGCTAAGAAAAATTAAGAGATCACTCTCTTTTTTTGAAGAAATACGTATGTTCTAATCATCTTTTTTTGAGAAAAATTAGAATGGATATTTATATGCAATCTTACAAAAGAATGGGTGTTTATATGCAATTTTACAAACGTATGGCTCTAAAAAATTTGGTATATAAGATTATTTTATTCACTTAACTGACCAAAGGTTGTCTGAAGTATAAGTGGAGATTTCAATAGCTTCAATATTTGGAACTAAAAAATTTATTTAATATTTGGAAGGAAAAAAATGATTTTCCTTGGAATTTTATGAGATATCAATGGGGCGTGTGGTCTTCCCAGACGGCTGAACATCGGCTTCACTTGGATAATACTAAGTGGTACTGTAAATTCTGAGGCACTCTTTCCCATTTCTCCACAAGGGCAGTCTCTAGCTCTCGAACTGTCAGAGGAGGACTTGGCAGAGAAGCAACCCGCTCCATAGAACGTCTCCTTACATGTTCCATTGGATTCATGTCAGGTAGACGTGTTGGCCATTCTATATGCTCGATATCCTACTCCACTCCAAAATCCAGTCTCCAAAAAGATGAGATGTCTATGACATAGAGCGTTGTCAACCACTAAAATGAAAGTATTGCCGGTGTTTCCAACATTTGATAAAACAAATGATTTAAGAAAATCATCATTGAACCATCTACCCATCAAATATCCATTCTGAATTATATACAGAACTTATTCCTGTCCAAACCGTCAACACACAGCTTAGATTTTGTGTCTTATCGTGCATAAATTTCAGATCATTTAACGTAACACGTTCTGTCGTAATGAATATACGACGATTACCAGCGTGGGAATAAGAGTAATTGCGAAACAACAGTTTATTTTATAATAGTTTATGCATCGATGGAAAATAAAACTTGAACGCTAGAAAAGCATTGCTTAAGGGTACTGATCAACTGATAGATACTGTTTTTTTCTCTAACGTATCTGAAGCATCTTAATGATTAAAGTTTCAGAGTTTATAATCATTTGTATAAACACACACACCGCAGCGAAGTGAATTCGCAATGAAATGCTACACATGTCACGATTTTAGTAACTTTTTAATGCATCATCAGTTCATGAAGGTATAACAAATGCTTCGAAAGAAACAGAGCCTGTATTATGTGCCGCTTGTGTGTTTGCACAAGGAAGGATTTCAGACCTGTGAAAGAGAACTTTTCATTTAGGAAAAATTGTAAAACGTATGGGCTGAGATGTCGCAGTTGCGTGCAATTGTTGGAATGGATGGGATGGTTTCAAGAAGGTAACAATGGAAGAATATCGGTGTCTGGTCGACTATTGGGAAATAAGGAAGCAGAAAATCGATGAATTTAAAGAATCGTGGCTGATCGGAATACGCCGGAGGAGCAAATTCGACTTGTGTTTCTATCTATAAACGGATATATGGAGGTTGTTCATGTAATGTTAAGACATAAAAAGCAAATCCTACGCCGCAATTGCAATTCGACTTGCCTTAGAGATGTCAGCACTCTATCGTGGGCAGACGATCAGGAGATATCATACTGATTGAGCACGAGAGGGACTTAATTGGAAGGGAACTTCTTTCTCACGCCCATCCTGGTTGCTGGTTGTTCTGTTACACCCTCAATTTCAATTATATCTTAATCTCAATTCAATGTTATTGCTAATCTACCAGCAGTGACTATTGTCAATTTTATTGGAAAAAGCGCCTGACATGAAAAAGAATGGCATCCGACACTTGCACAATCAAATTCGTTTATAATAATCATACCTGTATTCAACAACGTTGCTCCTGTAGGGGTTTCCGAGAAGCAGTCCCGTCACATTATATAAGTTGCTACTAATGCTTTTTTTTTTTAATCTATACTCTTGAAATTACTTTTATATTACGCTGTAATAAATATGCTATATTATTTTCACCAACTTGTAATTCCTTCCTGGTGTTGGGAATTTTTTTCTGCCAGTGTAAAAACAAAAATATCGCATCCTAAAAAATTAATTTGCGAAACATTCAGCTATTTGAAATTTTCAAGAATAATTGGTGATTTTTCTTCTAGCTCTCGAAATTTTAATAATCTTAGCAATGATTTGGTTTGCTAAAAATGATTTGGTTTTGGTTTCTCAGAAGATCAATAGCAGCGTATCCTTTTCATTATGTATGGTATAATCGGTTAACTAACAGTGCGGGCAAATGACATGTTCGGGAAACGGACTCTCACAGACAAGATATTAAAAGAAGTGAAGCTGTTTGAAAGATTTGCTGTATTCAACGGCAGTTAAATCTTGCTTCTCGAAAATTATATCCCTGCATTCATTTAGGGAGGTGAATAAAGAAGACACTGAGGATCTCATAATGGAACATGAAAATGACTCGATAACTGAAGAATTCTCGAATGAAGAACACTTGGAAATTCGATGAGATACGTTTTCTCCGGTAAAAGATGACGACGAAAGAGGGCCAATGCTAACATCAGTTATTAAAGATCTTTTGAAGTGGAATGATGTCTGAAAAACGATCTTAAAATGGCACTAAAACCAGGCTGTGAACATGGTTGGATGTCTTTAGAATGATGATGCTATAAATTTCTTCCGACAAATCCTGACGAAAAGAGAAAAACAATCTACATGGAACACATTCTTTAATGAACCACAAACGGAAAAAATGCTTTTGACTGATGAAAATGTAAAAATATGTAGTTTTGTATTATTGTTATTACATACATGTAAACACAGTGAGAAATTACATGGTTATTAATGTTTTTGAGGGAGTCTCTAGAACGAATTAATCAAATTCCTATAGAAATCTATGGTAAATCTATGATTGGTTAAAGAACAATTCAGTTAAGGAACATGCTACGGATTTTGCCCTGTAAACGATTACACCTCGGAACAAATTTTATTTATTTACTTATTTATTTATTTATAATTATTATTCATTTTCTATGGCATGGCATTTTTAAACTGATTTAAGATATTTTCTTATCGTTGATCTGAAATCTATTTCGCTCTATAAGCTCTAGTTTTTATGAAATTTGATATTATATAATGTTCCGTGGCCAAAAGTCCCGGAAAAAAGCAGCTGAGATAATAGCCTCCATGCTACATGAATCTTTCGTGAAAGTATATCCCCTCCCCCCCCCAAAAAAGGGATCAGGACTTTCTGGTTTACTTTTCAGGAGACAGTTTGTTATTGCCACGATATCCCAGATCTTCTCGGAAAATTAGGTGATAGTGGTTGTTATTTTTGTATAGCTGAAAGCGCAGTCTAAAATATGTATTGTTGCATAGTGATAATGGGTATGGAGCTGTACCAGTCTGCCATTCAGTGTATTTGCGAGAAGCGTATGACCACATTAAAATGATCACTGACTTACTGAAATACCATGAGCACATCAGGATAATTTGTGTAGACTTGAAAATGGTTCACATCCTCCTTAGCCAAGAGAAAAAATTAACGAAATTTCAGTGCTATCCTTGCAACTAGTACAGCTGAGCTCGCAGGGCCTTCTTAACAAATTTGAGCGCCCTGGGATAGAATAATTTGGCGCCCCATCAGAGCCGTAACTAGGAATTTCAGAGCCTCTGTCAAAAGAAAATGCCTAAGTAGTAATATTAATTGAGTAAAAAAGTCACCTGTTCTGATTAACGCCTAACAATTTTGCGAATCGGTGCCTTTTCAAAATAGGATTGTGCAAGCCAGCTTCTGGCGCCCCTAATTGTATTCACGATTAGCTTTAACAGTTACATTACATGATAAGTATTTTTTTTCAGTTCTCTTCTATTTATTTCTATATATTTGTTGAGCTCAAAAATATAATATGCTCAATATTTAAATTAACATGATAAAACGCATGCAAACACTTTGAATTTGATTTAACATTTTTTTTTAATTATTTATATATTTGACATAAAATATGTTTCATTTATAGTACAAGATATATTTATGTAACATTACAAAATCAGTGGCTGTCTAGTTAAAAATAAAAATGTGATTAAGTTGTAACATAAGATATTTGTAACATATCTAAAATAATTATAAAAAAATTTGGCTTAAAATTAAAAACAGTATAGTGAGTTTTCAGGCGCCTTTGGATCCATGGCGCCCCTGGGCTACAGCCCAATGGATAAAACAGCCCTGTGAACTCGAGAGAAACACTGGATCTAGAAGGAGTGGCCGATCCGTGAAACTCCGGGAATAGGCATGCCAAGCATTGCGAGTGGACCCAGTTGTCAGCTGAGAGATGATCATTCCTTCGCTTCACCTGAAGCTTCGATCAGTGGCATACCTACATTAAATGGCGCCCAGGGCTAATACCAAAATTGCGCCCCTCCCCTCTTTATCTTTTGAAAGGCGATCCTAATTTTTTCCCCCTAAAATTTATTATTTCAAAACGATTAATATTGGTAAGAAAGGGCCTCCACTGTTCTTAAAAGTAAACTCAACCTAGCTTTCAAATTTGAGATTTCCAATATCATACTCCCAAATAGTTTTTTTTGAAATGCAGGAATGAGTATTCACTTTCGTAAAACCCGTCTGTAAATGTTTTTCATTCTGGTTATCTTTCTCCTCTATAAAGAGATTTTCGCATTTTTTTAAATTTATTTATTTATTTATTTATTTTTCAATTTTGAAATGATCATCGTAATGTTGTTTTTTAGTCTCTCTTACTTCTTTGTCTCGTGTTTCATTCTTAGATCCCAGCAAACTCATATCATACAATGAATAACAAATAAATCATTTCATGTTTGAGTGTATTTAAAAGTAAATATTACTGTTCAAAAATAAGGTTAAAGTATGAGATAAATATATAGATTGTTTGCAGTAAAGTGAAATTTTATAAATTCAGATTCAATCACTTCAATCAGTGTAAAACTGAAATTAACAAAAATCGCCAAAAGGAATTTCATGTACGTTTATAATTAAATTGAAAAAAAACTAAAGTATTATAATAGGCTAAAATAAGAAATAATAAAATAAATTCAATTTTTTTCAGTTTTTTTTTTAAGATTCGGAAGGTTTCATAAACAAAGACATCATTCCAAACTTTATCGAGTTGATAGCTTAAACTCGCCATATGAATCAAAATTTAAAGAACTAAAATTGAAATGATTTGTCTAAAGTTTAAATTTGGAAAGAATTTGCAAAATGTTTCGTTTTGCATTCTTATTATTGAAATAAATGAAAAGATATACGCTATTGAAATCATATTCAAAAGAACTTCATGAATGGGCATGATGATATCATTTTTGAGAATTATATATTATCATGAAAATAGCCTTCAAAATTACCTTTTACAACAATATACAAAAGAAAGAAAATGCAAGGAAGAGGCTTTCTTACTTTATTTTATTTTAAAAAATTTGCTGTAAACGTAGTAGAACGTTTGACATATATACTTCACAATTTGAATTTAAAATCCTACTTTCTTTTTTAATTCTTTCCCATTATAAATTAAAATAATTTTAGAAAAATCTTGCCATTTCTATGAAAATCAATTAAAAGACATTCTTTTCAATGTCAATTTAACATTTTGTTCGAAGGCATCAAATCTCCGAAAATGTCAAATCTCTCATCATCAAGGGATCAAATCTCTCACTTTCACAAGAGATCTCATATGAAAACACATACAATACTTTCCTTCTAAAATGCTTGTACATGTACTAAAAGACACACAAAAAAGTGACTGCCATATTTAAGTAATTATTTTAGGTTAAGTATTGATATTTTAATGGTTTGACATTAAAGGCAAATTTTAATGTGTTTGTTGACAGTAAAATTCTTTGGTGATAAAAATCTAAGTGAGGAAAGAAAACTCTTCCCATTTCGGCAGAAACTGAACTTCTATGCATTATGTATTTGTACTCGATAATCATTTGAGAAATTTCTTTCATTTATCTTAATTTCACTGTCCATACGGTCTGATAAATTTTACTAATTGCAAAATTTTATGCTATCTTTTCTCTCTTTCACTTTCTGTATTTATTAGCCTTACAGCCTAATCTGTGCGTTTGGAAAAACAACTGCATCTGGCTTTTGCGAAATAAAATTTAAAATAAACCACTATCGTATTTTCAGCATACAAATTGTGATAACATATGTAAATATCCAGGACTAAAAATAGTGAAAAGATACCAAAAAAAAGAGAGAGAGAGAGAGTGAACTTACATCTTTGAAAGCCGCTGGACTTCCTTTACACAACGCGGAAAAAAATGAGATATTTTTTCCCGTACTTCAGTCTATGTTTATTGAAACTAGGAATTATACTTTGGAATACTAATAAATACTTTTTTTCTAATTATTTGTCACAATTTCCGAAGAAGATGATTTCCGATCAGTATGAATTAGACATACCGTGAGAAACCACGAAAACCCTATGGGACTACTCTATTTTAAATTATCTTCACTTATCTCCCACTCCCCAGGACGCAAATCTTTTAAACGGACATCCTTTGAAACGAGTTTCCCCTTTCAGTCACAGATGAGATTTTCAGACATCAAATATCTGTAACATAAGACTATTTGTATTTTTGTCGCAACCTGAGCTAGTTTCCGGATTGTAAGAAAGACTATAACCATTAGGATGTAGTCTTTCTTACTATATCCAAAGTGCGGGACTATATCCATTAGGATAGTCCCACACTTTGTTGAAACTATTTTAATTTTTAAGAATTTTGGGGGAAAAGCTTAAAAAGAACAAACTTTTTCTTAAATATAACTAATTCATTCCTTAATTTTGCGCCTCCTGGTAATTGCGCCCAGGGCAAGTGCCTTGCCTGCCCCACCTTAGTTACGCCATTGGCTTCGCTTGATTAATCAGTTTGGCAAGCCAGTTAATGCAGATGTTGAAACTTTTATATATATGTCGGATATTACCAATAAACATAATTTAATCGCCGCGTAAATAAGATTGTGAAAGCTAGATTAATTTTTGCGATAGATGGAGCCAAGAGTCCTGCTCATGATACGTCATGAACAGCGCCCTCTTTTCCCCTACAAAACCAACGAGCACGCTCAGAGAGGCGCAGGCAAGCCAGTAACCCTCTCTCGTAATCCCTCTAATACTAGAATGTAGGCTATTCTGTTTCGGCGCAGTTAAGTCGCCCGATCGTCATGTCACGGTAACTATATCCCATTTAACTTTTCCTTCTGGCTATCTCTAACACACTTAATTACATTTAACCCATTAACGTCTATCTCAATAGTAATCTAGCTCCCGTAAATATGACTTCATGTTAATCATTAAACCTTTTGTTATCTTTCTTTTATACTTATTTTTCCCCCTGTAAAATTCTCCCTGTAGTTCTTAAATAAATGTTTTATATTTAAATTGAAGTCTCTTCGTTTATTTCATATAATATTTTGTTTTAAATTTAATGTGACTGAAACCTTATTAAATCCCCTAGACTTAATTCCGATCCACTTACCCCTCAAAGGCAACTCCTCCGTGGGCATTCTGTTTAATCGAATTGAATCCCACATATATACTAGCTTCTTCCTTTCCTGCTTTGTCTTTCGAGAAAATCAAAGCAGTTGTTGTTCCATGAACCTGGAATTCGTACCCTTGAGCATGAATGAATCGTGAATTTGTCAGGAAGATGAATGAAAAACAGAAGTTAGCGTGACTGTCTTTTAAAGCAGTTATACAAAATTTTCTTGGTAACAGAAAGGCAGATAACTATGAGATTCTGGTTACTAGAATGCTGTTGGTTTTCGTGAACTCAGGTGCAACGCGAGTCTAAAGCTATATTTCCTGCTTAGTCACCTTAATCAATTTCCCAGTCTTGAGGCTTTAAGTGATGAACAGGGAAAGTGCTTTCATCAAAATTTCAAGACGATGCAAGAGCTCTACCAAGGCCACTAAAACATACATATATGATGGCGGTCTACTGATGGAGCATCAAACGTCTCATAAAGTGAAATACAAAAGTTATAAGCTCACATTTTTATCTGAATAGGGTCAATTGCTCTGCAATAGTGAGTTTTTGCATATTTCATGAGTGTATATTATTTATAAACTTTTCATCATAAACTTATAAATTCAGAAAAACTAAATATAGTCTAAAAATTAAATATGGTTATTTATAAACTTATAAATTCAAGCAAAAAAATTAAAAATGGTGTATTGTAAAAAATTCTATAGTTTACACAGAAAAACTAACTTCAGATTTGAAATCAGCAAACTCAAATTATGCAAGAACAAGTACTTAATTTTGTTTCCCAATGTAATCTATCGATACTTTAAAAAAGACTAATTTTCATCTTAAACATAAACTAGAAAACCCAAAAATATGTATTCTGAAGAAGTTTTTATTTGTTTAGTTTCGTATTAGCAATTACTGATATTTGATTACATCAAGAGAACAACTTTCATCTTTTTTAATATTTTTTAATGTCTTTCGGTATCGGAAATCCCGGATTTTGAAGAGGTATCCAATATATCCTTCGTTAAGTCAACAACTTTCTCATGAATAGACAAACAGTGCTTTAGAACATTCAGCACCTCGTTTTGATGATGATTTGAAAAATCAGTTACTGGATTCCGAATGAATAACTCCCGTGAAGAATCTGGTTCGCAATGACTCCCTTGAATGCTAGCAATTTGTATAGGAGGGTTTTGATTTTGCGGAGCATTTACGATTGTCAGATCCAGCGTTATTTCTTCAGGCTTTTCATCTTCATCCATAATTTCCATTTTAACAGAACTTGCAAGCTTACCCATAAAGCTGTCGAGTCGTCTGAAGTAGATCCAATATGGATTCTGTTTTCCTTCACACTTTGTTTTCCTGCAAGAACAGTTTCATGCGCTTAATTATCATTGCAAATGTAGTAGCTTTAATTTTGTCATCTTAGCTACAAATAAGTTTCTCGGTAATTTTTGTTATTTGAATCGAAAATATTCGCGACGAAATTTGATACAAATGTTTATTGAGTGAGTCATCAATTCAGTCTTGGCATTTCCAGAAAATATTCTTTTTGTTTCACACCTTGGGACAAAAAGCTGTTGTGCCAGAAATAAAAACTAAACCCATAGAAAGTAGGGGTGAATGAATATGAACATAGGCAAAAACGATGAAGCTCCGAATGTGAGTGTAGGATGTATCGTGCTTTATGTTTCAAACACTATTCTAACAGCTTAGAGGAAAATTCTGTAAAACACGATTTTAACGATACTGTTTGGTGCATACATTTTAACGTGGTCGTTAAAAGGCTTTTTAAGTCGGTTTCCATCACTAGATGCCGCTGATCCCAACTCGGTGAAAAAGATTTGCTTACGTACCTTGTTACCCTGCATTGTCATGCCACGGATGAAACTACGTTGTGCGCATGTACTCTGACTGTATCTCTAAATTGTTTCGTGTCTTTAACGTTGAAGATATCATCAGAGCGAATGCGTATTCCGTATAGTATAGCAACGGATTCGGAAACCCTCAGTGGTTTTGCGCATGCGCCGGGCGGAGTTAGTTTTATCAAAATAGGGGGAAAGTGAAGAATGGAAGGGTGATGTTTACATTTTACTGAGCGTGATCTAACAAAGAACTCCGGAAATGCGTTCATATGACTCATTGCCTGAGACCCTTTTCCGGCGTAAAATCGCCCAAAAGTGGTAGTCTCGGAATCCGTTGCTGAACAGTAGGTTTTAATCGTATATGGATAATTTCGTTTAAACGTGAATAAGCCAAGCCCACCAGTGATGCGAGTAAATAAGCTTCTATTGCAACTATTGTCCACGTATTTCTCTATCACAAACCAAATAATATCAGTCTTGGGTCGACAACATTTTTTTTCGTGAAAAGTCATTTTTCGAATTATATTTATGAAAATAATATAATATATATTTTGTACAATAATTCAGTCTTGGCAATATACATTTTGAAAATTGAGTCTAAAACATCTAGAGAAAAGAATCGATATTTTCCTTGTAGGTTAAATTTTCCCACACCTAGCTTGGAAAGCATGTATAATTAACTCTTTCAAGGCTACTTTCTTAAATTTGCTAGCAGGTCTTAAAAACACAGGTATATGCCACTACCTATTATGAAAAATGTCACTTTGGTTGATTTAGTCATTTTTAGAATGTTCTTTAGGAGCATTCGAGTTGCAAGTTCAGTCCGAGTTTAATTAAATCTCAAATAACTGGCAAAGAACTGCTCTTCAATTGTTCGATTGAAATTCGATAAAGAAGCATGACGTATACTCATCTAAAATGTTTTACAGTCTTTTATTGAATTTATAAATTACAGAATATGTTATGTATTTATTTAATCCAAAAATAATAGGTTCTCATATTATTGTAGATTTAAATGTTGTTTTTAAATATTAATTTAGTTTAGTTTTTCAGTTATATTAATGTAACCTTGATGCTGTTTTTTGGTACACTTTACTTTTGGAAAGTTTATGAGGTCAGTTTTTATTAGGTCTATACCAAATATACCTTTTTGTAAAATATCAGAATCAATTATGGGCAATCCTTTAAAACCGAAAACTCTCTTTTTAAACAGATTTAGCCAATAAAATTCTTTTGTTATGTTACAATAATCAAGTGTTAATCAAGTAATCAATATCAAGTATTATGGTAATGTGAATAATGCTATAATGTGGCTCAGATATCATGTTGGTTCAAAAACGTTTATTTAAAACTAACACAATTATTGAATTGATTGAAAAATCAAATAATGAAAAAATGTTTTATTTATAATCTTTTATCCTCTACAACGAGATAGTTACTTCATGCTAAATAAAGCAAATCAGAATTGATTGATAATATTAAAAGCTTGAATTTCTTATAATATATCTTAGTATTCTTACACTTTTACCAAATGTCATCATTGATTTAGATAGGAAGGCGGATTTTTATCAAGGAAATAATTATCAGTTTCTTCTACACATGAAGACTTAAAATCCAGTTGAATGCATTATATTACAGGACGAAAGCAGGGGTGGTGCCAGTGGGAGTCCGGGGGGGCCGGGGGGGGGGGCGGGGGGGGGGGGGGGGGGGGGCCCCCCCCCCCCCCCGTCGGGAATGCTGTGCCCCACCCCCCGTCAGGGAAAATTTTTGTACCCCGTTCACGCAACCGTACATTTAACTAGTAGAAATAAAGATCTGGCGAAAATTTGAGACCAATTTCAATTACAACCTTCCCTCCCCGTACAGCAGATCGTGCCTCCCAGATAGACTCTAACGCCACTTCTGGATGCAAGATATACTTAAAATCCAAGTTTTTTTAGATTCGATAAGAACAATTAGAGGCAAGATTGCACTGCGTGAAGGTTAACACTCTTTCTTCGAATAGTAATAATAATAATATGAATTTTTAAAATAAAATTGTTTTCCTACTTATTTTTGCTAATTACGGGTAGATGACGTGTAGAAAAATATTTTAGAATAAAGTCCAATCCCCAAATTCTGTTAACCCCGTATAATAAGGTTGTGATAAGACTTTAAGAAAATAATCTCTATCACTAAACATAAATAATTGCTCACGATTGATTTTTGCTATTTTACAAAACATACTCTTAAGAATGCACATTTTCCTAATAAACAGCATTTATTTATATTCATGTTAATCAGAAGAGGAATACCGTTCTGCCGAAGCATGCAGAATTATACTCATGTTAAAGATGCAATAAAATTCCTCTATATTGAATGTGAATTATCGAAAATCTCATGTTGTGCTACTTTTGAAAGAAGATTAAACTGCAAGGCATTATTTATTAAATTTTATATCAAATTCAGTTTATTTTCAAATACAGTATATTATCGAAATATTTCATTTTTTAAAATATATTATCAAACCATTATTTTACTTAGAAAACCGTTCTTAAGCAATTCTAAAAACCCTAAAACAATGAAGGAATGCCTAAGTTATAAAAGAATAAATTTTTGGAAGTAATTTCGTTCTTCTAAGATACAAGAAATAAGGCTTTTTTTGTAATACGATATTTAACTGCAAGGACCTCGTAGATAGTGCTTTATTTATCAAATACCCACATTCAAATAGAGATTCGACTCCAAAACAAAACAATTAGTCGTGATGGAATTATATTGTTAATTAATCCCCTTCTCCTCTTTTGATGAAAAAAATGCTCTTCAAAGAGTCTGAGAACGAATTAAAATTCGAAACTGTCTATCGAAGATAAAAGAAACAGAACAAATAACCATCTTCTTGCTTGCATCTAAATAGCCTATGTGTCAATAATTGCAAACGTTTAGATCATCTTAAATAATATTTGTATTTCATAAAAAGTTTTACGAGAGAAAGAATTTTGCCAATTTAGTGATGGAAGGAAAGTATCTGATCTAATTTTTCTTATAAAAATAAGAAAGTAATGTTATTTTTCTCACCTGAAATTCCTGTCAATTTTGTTTTCGGTAACATCTGCATTTTAAAACGAGACTTTTTTCTAACTTTTCCCCATTTATTTTAATTAGTAATTTTATAAATTTAAATAACCATCTGTTAATGATAATCGTTTGCTTTTATTTAATAGATTATAATAATCGTTTGTTCAAATAAATACTGGATTTACGACTATTTATTTGAACTAAAGAGATTTTCAAAAAAAAAAAGACAACGTACATTACTAATGCAGAATTTTGCATGACATCAAGAAGGAAAAAAATCTGGGTGTGAAAATAATGTAAATGTAATTTTTAGGCCATTTTGAAGAAGAAAAAATTCCCCAAAGGAGCATCGCATTACTTTAGATTTCGACCATTGACATTCAGCATGTAACAAATGTACTTTTATCGCATTCAGATTTAACTTTGGGAAGGGTTGCAATGTTATGTTTATTGATCGATTCTAGCTCATTCAGATTTTCAACAAATAAATACAATTTTTATTTATTAAGATGATTGAAAATTTTGCAGTTATATTTTCTGATTAAAATACCACCTTCCCAATTTGCAACCCAAGCGCAATAATTTGGAATCGGTAACATTTGTTTCCAAAATATTAAAATCTTGTCAGAGTTCTTTTAAACCTTAATATAATTATCTGTTTTTGCTATCTTTCATATCACCATCCAAAGAATTTGTAAAATAGATTATTATTTAACTAAATTTCAGTCACAGAAAGGAAACGACCGAATGAATTCTATCTAGGAAGTTCATGAATGCTTACCTGTATTTTTGAGTCATGTTGTCGATTTTCACTACTATCTGTCGAATGGATTTATGGATACCACGGGCAGCTAGAGTTTGTTTTATCTCATCGTGTAAATAAGAAGTTCTTCTTTGAGTTTTAAGCAAGAAGAATTTTTCTTCCCAAACATCTATCAATGCTAATGTTTCATGGTGTTTCCATACATGCCGACCTTCGGCCATTTTACTTGAAACGACATACAGTTATGAAAGGAATATGCATGAATGGTGTTCAAATGGCGATGCACCTGGTTTCAGATGTTTCACCCTACGAATCAACCAATGGAATGAAGACTTAGTTGGAGTTGGTAATGCAATAATGCGCTGAAAAGTATTTGCAGAAAGAATGGATATAATTATTCAGTAATTTAACCCGCTCTTGAGACTTGAAACTGCCTGCATTAAATTTTATTTTTAGAAGCTGAAAATGTTTTTGAAGTCTGTTAAATCTCTTCGGAAAAGAAAAATATTTATATTTTTACAGCAGTAAACATAGGATAAAGCTAAGCTAATGTATTAATTTAAGTAAAACAAAATTCAGACTGTTTGGGGAAATGTGCTTTTAAGACACGCCATTTTTACATTTTATAACGAAAATTATTTCATGTGTGACAGGAATTGAAAGAAATATTAATCGCAAAATGCCGGCAAATCGTGATTAATTTTTCTCAGCTGTAAACAAATAAATAAATGTTTTTATTGTTTAAAAGAATATTAAAATTAAAAATTTATATATTCATTTTTGTAGCACAATTTATATCATACTCAAAACTATATAAAATAAGCTTAAAAGAATATAAAGTAAAAGCAAAATAGTATAAAAATTAATTATTAAAATATCTTCATAATAAATATTTGTACATAGATTCTTTAGTTTCATGAGAAAAAGGACAACAAAAATTTTGTTCCCCAGTGTTTTCCATTGTACTGATTATATATAAAAAAAATGTTTTCTGTGTAACTCGAGTTTCAGAACTTCTGAGTGCCAAACGTAATAATCATGTGTTTGATGTTGGCCATTATGTTGATTATGGCTATTACGCAAAAAGTGAATGATTTAAAAAAAATTAAAATTCGACAACTGAGTGAGCAATCAATTACTGTCCTGATCTTTACGGAGACGGTGATACTTACTATTTTTATTAACTGACTAAAATCCTACACACCTTCGTTTCCAGTTTAAAATGCAGACCGTGCGTTTTGTGTGTGTACACACTTAGGGAAAAAGTCTCTATTTGTAGATTTAATGATTTTAATATAAAACGTATTGCTATTAACGTATATATTAAGTAAGAATTGGCTCTAGTAAAGTTAAACGTAGAAAAACGAAGGAGAGCGTCAAACGAGTGACGCACGTTTTTATAACTTTAAAATGGGGATACCTTTATTTTCGAATGCATTAGATAACCAGCGGGAGTGGTCTCCCCAAAACTTTCTAGTATTCGCCCTAACGCGGGCGGGTGTAAAATACACAGAGCGGCAGTAACATGGACGATTCCGTAACAGGTGGGTTTGTGTCGTAGAGTAGTGATAAAACCGAATATTCAATTTGAACGCCTTTTTTTCAACCCATTGAAACTAAAATTGGACACAGATCTACGATTAAGATAAGAAGACTAATCAAGCCATAGGGTTTAGGAGTTATCTTGTTCACAAGTATGCGATTATACAAACCGACAGACAGTGAACCCTTTGACAGATATGGTCCAAAATATGATACGGACCTACATTCCTAATGATAAAACTGTGCACCAAATTTTATCTATCTAGCAATTTAAGTTTTTGAGACATCGTGATCACATGAACACTGACAGACAGACTTTCCGCTGACGGATTTTGTCCAAAATTTGACAGAAACCTACAAATTATGTGTAAAGATCACATACCAAATTTCATCCCTCTAGCTATAATAGTTTGTGAGTTATTGCGTCCACTTTAACACGGACATACAGTCAGACTTCCCATGGACGGATTTTGTCCAAAATTTGATAGAAACCTGCAAATTATGTGTCAAGATCACATACCGAATTTCATCCCCGCAGCTCTAATAGTTTTCGAGTTATCATGTTCAAAGATAGACAGGCAGACAGACATAATTCCAAAATTTTGTTTCTCGGACTCAGGGAGGTCTAAAACGTGGAGATTCATAAAAATCTCGAGTTCGAATTTCTTAACGATTACAATACTTTCTCTTTGTATACTTCGTATACGAGAAAGTAACCAGCGGGAGTGGCCTCCCCGAAACTTTCTCGCATACGACCAGTAATGTGGGGTGGGTAGGTAAACATTCTTGGGGTATTTACCCAAGGCCTGGTTATTTTGAGAAAAAAAAATTATGAATGGTGATTTACAATGAAACATATAAAATTCATGAATTCCCAAAAATTTAATATTTTGCAAAAAAAATTGCGTATGTTCTCAATTTTTACGCGCGCTGAGGTACCACAACTTTATTTAACATTTTTCAGTGCGAAATCTTACTACAGATATCACGCAGGATTTCACCATACCTTCCATCTGGGGAATGTCAGAATGAAGTTTCGTTTCAGGAGGTTGCCATAATTTCCGAAGCGCGTGTTTTTGGTTCGCTACAATTTGCTTCGTAGACCGCCAAGGTCAAACGCCAACCATACTAACTTAAGTAAAATAAGCGAAACGCTCGCCGACACACAGTCGCAATATGTATTTTCAATCAAATATGAAATTTTAACACCTATTTTTTAACCGATTGAGATGAAAATTGGGCACAGATCTATAATTAATGTTAGCATCCGTGATACCAAGTTTTATTTATCTAAGCCAAAGGGCTTATGAGATATAATTTTTACAAGTATGCGATTATACAGACCGACAGACAGTCAACCCTTTGGCGGATTTGGTCCAAAATTTTATACGGACCTACATTCATGACGATAAAACTGTGTACCCAATTTTATCCATCTAGCTATTTCAGTTTTTGAGTTATAGTGTTCACATGAAAGTGGATAGACATAAAATCCGTAGACGGATTTTGACCAAAATTTAACAGAAACCTACAAATGATTTATCAAGATCACATAAATTGGAAACAGGCGACTGAACTAAGGTAGTGAAAGGTACAATACTTCAATTGAAAAGGCCTTGTTAAATAGGGATTTACTTTGTTTGTGCTCGTAAGCCGCGATGTTCAATCTTTGAACAAAACCACTTCCAAGTTCTTCCTCTTTATTATGACTATCTTATTCAATCGCTAAGTTTTGTGGTCAGCAAACTCATTAGACAAAAGAGCCAAAGATAAGTATTACAATGATTAAGATTTCTTTTGAGAGCCAAATTCTTTCCTAGAACCATGTTTTTAGGAGTCGGTTTAAACTAGCTATCAACATTAAATAAAACCAGATATTATAATAATCGTACGCAGTCGAAATCGGTTCGTGGCCGAGCCGCACTCAAGTGGCTAAAGAGCTGCATTACATGTGGCTTGCAAATCGCGGTTTGCCGACCACTGGCTTAGTCGGATAACTTCTCAAACCCCTTTAAAACCTGGTTCAGGTTTTAAATGGAAAATATCTATCACATTCCAGTAGATGGGTAAAGTCCTATTCTAAATTTATAAAATCTGGCTGGTCGCTAGCTTTCGCCACACTTTTATTACACATGGCGTTGTTGGATTTGCATGCGCTTTTGCGGTTCCATTTTTAAAAACCATGTAAAGGTTTATCAAAATTCTAATATCATACCTTGGACTTCTTAAGCTGGACTTTCGCGAGCGCTTCGCTCCAAGCCAAAACCGGTCGTCAATATGATAAACCGATGAGAATTGGAGCGGTGTGCTCGAAAGTTTGGATTTCTAACCTCTCTGGATATCCAAGTCTTCCATTTGCACTGTCGAGCCGTAAATGTTGAAATGCGACCAGTATAAATACGTGGGGAGAGAGTATGAGGCTCTCTCGCTCTAGAGGAAATCGGAGCAGGTGGGGGTTCGCGTTTTGAAAGAGGGGGAGTAGTAGGAAGAAGGTGCAGTAGGGGATCAGGGTGCTTGTAAGCTAATGGGTTTGCGGTTTGCGAACAACGGCCCGTGAATGTTCTACCTAAATGGTGGGTTGAAAATGGAATGATGTGGAATGCCACCACGCCATTTGTGTGGAGCCGAGCGCTCGCGAATATCCAGATTTAGAGTATTTGAATGATCAATACTTTTTAGGCTGCTTTTTCTGCCACAAGTGGGACTCCTGATCTTTTCCAAAATATCCTTAGCAGCATATATATATATATATATATATATATATATATATAACGGAATAAGAAATTCATTAGAAAGAAAGTGGATATAAATAGTAAAATTATAAATAATGCAGTTATAGAAATGAAATAAATTGAAAATATGCTTATACTGCGTAATATAATAATAAAAGCAATATAAAAATAATGATCACATAAAAACCGAAAAATGAAAAAATTAGAAAAGGAAGAATGGGAGGACGATGGAAGGCAATATTGCTCACGAGAAGGTGAGATTTATCTGTGCAAACGGTCAGCGATTCAATGTGTCTAATAAACCATTTATCTTCCCAAAGCATCTCCAGACTCTAATGAAAAAACAATCCCTAATCAAAGCCACGATAGGAAACACGTAGAATATATATAAATATATGCATCCTTGTTTATAATATCTAAATCGGGCTTGTATTATAATTTTGATTTTAAATCTGAAAAAGAAGATCAATATTTTCAGGCACGATATTTCAGAATAATTGTCTTACCACTATGTCGATAGAGAAGGCCTGCATCAATCAAGTCCTCGCTCAATCATGATCCTCTGAAACATCTTAAGGCATCGTCGGATATATCTCGATAATATCTGTGGCAGCTAATCTAACACCACCAAAAATTAATGAAATACGAGAAACTGTAGTGCAATGCATAATTGTTGATCAATGTATTATATAGTTTATTTCTTTATATTTTAATTATTCTTTGATATTATCATTGTATATATGAAGTCGTCTCTTTAAGTTACTGTCAAAATGTTTTCCTAGCGTTAGGATAATGGTAGGTTCCATTTTGAAGCTGTGCGAGAACTTGCGGGGTGGATCTCGCAACGTTGAACCTTGTATGTGACAAAGAAGCCACAACTTGGACTAGCATCTCACGGAAAAAAAAACTCTTTTCTGCACCAACACGAGAGTGTTTCGCTTAAGACCAATCTGAAATTTAGATATAACAGGTCAACCAGGGCGGAATTTCCACTAATTAACCATTGATTAATTATTCCGTTTTATTTTATTTCTATTATTCTTATGCCATGTGATGGGTACAAAAATATTTTCTGAATTTTAAAAAATAGCAAAAAGGAAGCAAATTAATTCTGAGAAAGAAACTTCCATTTGTCATTGATTGCTTCATTTTTTTTATTAAGTTAACGACAGAATAATATTAGAAGTTAGCAGAATGAGTATCAAACAGACTCATTCTGCTAATTAGGACAGAACTACTCTGCTCTAGGACAAAACTACTAAACAGGCATAGAATCCTTAAAACTGTTCCAAACTTTTTCCTTTCGAAATCATGATTTAATGCATCACTACTAAAATTTGCACATATAGAAAATTTCGAGAAGATTAGAAACAATATATCTTATTACACCATTGTTGCTCTGCATTTTTACTTTCTCGTATTCGAAGTATGCAAAGAGGAAGCATAGCAATCGTCAAAAAATTCAACTCCAAGATTGTGGTGAAAATTCACGATTTAGGCCTTCCTGTGTCCGAAAAAAACATTTTTGGATTCAGTCTGTTTGTTCGTGTGAATGCCAACTCGATAATTAAAAAACAGATATAAATAGAAGGATGAAATTTGGTATATGGTCAATATATCACATTTGCAAATCTGTTTGAAATTTTCGGTCAAATCGGTCAACGGCAGATAGTGGCGTAGCGACCGGAGGACAAAGACTTGGCGCCTTTATGTTTCTTTTCAAAGCAAAACATGATCAGGGGGCCCTGGACGCCATTGATACTTGATAAGCGACTGATGACGATTGAGGATGAAAAAAAATCATTTTATTCTCCTTGGGCCTAGGAATGGCATTATATTCCGCCAGACGGGGGGGGGGGCACTACCCGCTGTATGAGGGGAGGGGCGTAATGATGACCCTCTTAAAGTTTTGCCAGATCTTATTTATCTACTAGTTAAATAGCCTGTTGCGTGAACGGGGTGCAAAAATTTCACCCGATAGGAAGTCCCTAACCTCCCACTGGCGCCAACCTTTCTTGGACCACTTACCTCTCCACGCCACTGATGCTTATCTTTCCATACAGAGCCGGCCAGAACAAAAGCGGGGCCCGGTGCAAAGTTGATATGCGGGCCTTGAAAAAATTTCTCCCAACAAAATAATTTATTGCGTTTTGCTATTTATTACATTTCACAATTTGGTTAAGTGAAGAATAAAAAAATGCATGAAAATAATAAATAATTAAAATATTTTTATAAAGTTAATATTTTAATCACACAAAAAAAATCGTTAATAAATTAGACAACAAAAATAACTGCTTCAGATACAAAATTTGGTATTCAACTTATGAAAATAAGTTTATAATATGTGATTTTTGTTTCATTTTGTTATAAGTTTTATAGCAAATACGTTGATAATACCATTATGATTTAGATTTTTGGTTATTGCGGATTCGATAGATAAAATGACTAAGCAAATTAATTATTCGTCTCTAATGCTAGATCTCAAGCTATTTCTTAATATTTTTAATCTGGAGAAAGATTTTTCTGCAGATGCGAGCGTTATTGGTAAGGTCAATATAATTTTACAACAGAAGTAAAATTTGGATACAATTTAAATAAATATTGTAATGCCATATTGTAATATTACATTACAATATTACTGTGTATTGTAATGTAAATATTTGCAATATTGTAACCTGGAAGGTAAAACTTGACGCCAAATTTTGATTTCTTTAAATAAATTAATGCAATTCATTTTCGTTTTGCACAATCTAACAGCAGCGAAGGGGCCTTGTGCGCTCGCGCCTTTCGAGACCCCCTCGGGCTGGCCCTGAATTCAAGCATTCCTTTCTAAATAAACGATAAAATTCCTCCCATTATTTTTTGCAAACTCATATATTAAAATTTGTTCAGTTTGAAAACTTTCTGTGCTAAAATTAAAATTATAAAATGCGAAAATAGTTTCAGTTAGAGTTTTAAAACATGAAAGCTGAAGAAACTTAAAATATCTTTTAACTTTGCATTCAATTGAAAGAGAAAATAACCCCCTTTCAATTTTTCTGTCGATTTACGATGTCAGCACATGCATTCAGTATTGAAATAAAATTTCATACTGTATGAATGGGATTTTCTTGTATTTTGAATTATCAAGTGAATTCTTACAAGTTGAACTCATTATTTCTTCATATTTAAAAACAATTATTTCTTCATATACAAAAAAAATAAAACTGAAAAAAGATAATCGACTGATCACAAACTTATCTACAATTATACACAACCTACTGATAGTTTCGGTTTTAGGATATTTAAATTGAATCAATATTCAAAATACTTCTTATATTTTAAAACTTATCCAAATAACTTTGGTATTTAGTTTTCCAAAACAATAAAAGGTTCCAAATAAGAAACATTTTATAGACATTTTATGTTACAAAGCTATAAAGTCGTATCCCTGAGATGCTAATCTTGGCGACAAATTTGGCGACCTTGGCGATAAATTTAGCGACCATTTTGGCGACTTTGGCGACAAAGAGAATTTTCTAGAAGGACCTCGAACTTTCAAGCTATTTCTACTGGTTTCATGAACTTTCTAGGGATGACGTCACTTCCTGCTGAAAAGTGTAAAGGCAAGCTCTCAAGCCAAGAAGAGTTAGTTGGATCTTGATCTACAAGCAAGCTGGTGAGCTAATAGGAAACCTTTGAGCGCTGTATTGAGATTTAATGGTAATCTCTATTGTGAATTTTTACAAGTGCTGTTTTAATACTTGTGTTACGTTTCTTTGCTTATAATACCTGTAAAATAAAGAGTTTTATTTTTGTAATCCTGCTTTGTGGACTGCATTCACGTACACCCACAAGACGATTTTGTCACATTTGGTGTCAGAAGTGGGATTTAAATTTTTCTGTCTATGCCTTGGACCAGAGAAATGGATGAAAAATTCGAGATGTTGCTAGCCATGATGAAAGAGATGAAGGCTGGTCAAGAAGAGATGAAAGCTGAATTAGAAAAGAAAATGGAAGCTGGACAGGAGAGAATGGAGCAAGTTCAAGAAGAAATGAAAGATCTAATCCGAGCAGGCAAAGATGAGATGAGAACTCACGTGGAGAGTCAAGTGGAAGGAATCAAGGACCATGTTGATGGATGTATAGGAAGAATGGAAGAGGAAGTCCAAGGTGTGAAAGGAAAGATTGAAGAGGTTGAAGGAGAGGTCCATATGAAGATCGAGGAAGTGAAAAGCGAAGTCCAAGAAAAGATGAGCGACCTAGAGAGAAGACTTAGTGATCTTGAAACTAGACCAAACAACTTCCCGGCAAATCCAGAATTCATGTATTCCCGGCCGACAGTTAAACCCTTGACATTCGACGGGCTAACATCATGGACAGTTTTTAAGACTCAGTTCAATGTCGTCAGCTCTACAAATGGATGGACGGATTTTGTGAAAGCCAGTCAACTTGTGGCATCGCTCCGAGGATCAGCAGCGAAGTTTCTTCAAGGAATTCCAGCTGATAAATTGACAGACATAACGACCATCGAGAAAGCTTTGGAATCTAGATTTGGAGACAGACACCTGACGCAATTTTATAGAACCGAGCTAAAGACAAGACGACAGAAGCCGGAAGAAAGCCTTCAAGTATTGGCCGCCGATGTGGAACGACTAATGAGCCTGGCGTACGCTGAGTGCCCTCCAGATGTTCGGGAAAGCCTACCAGCTCAGTACTTCATCGACGCCATCAGGGTCGAAGACACGCAGCATTCAACGATGTTGATGGATGCCAAGGACTTGAAATCCGCTCTAGCCTATAGCATGAAATATGAGGCTGCGAGAACTGTGTCGAAGACATCTATCTAGACACGTCAGATCAATGGAGATTGAGGATAATAACAGTAGAGAACGGGATGATAAATTTGAATCTCTTTTCAACAGGCTGGAAAAATTATTAAACAGTAATGTTGCTGGAAAGAAGAACACTCCTCAACGAAAATCGAACGTGACTAGCTGGAAGTGCAACAAGAAGGGGCACGTGCATAGGAAGTGCCAGGCGATTACTTCGAACCAGGAAAACTAACACACGGCAATCTTGCGGGGCGAAGGCTGCCTTCTCTGATTAGAGCCCCTGAAGAAGGACCGAGAGTATCCTCACTTAGCGGAAAGAAAAATGGACTCTACTTAGAAGGATCTATTTGCAGTATCCAGTGTTTGATGTTAGTGGATACAGGTTCAAATGTCACTCTTTTAAGAACGGACCTGGCACAAAAATTGAAGGAACAGTTTATTTACACGGCTCCTAATATTTCTTTAAAGACCGCTACTGGTGAAAAAACAGAAATACGAGGCAAACTTGATGCATCCCTTGAATGTGGCTCAAGAAAATTTCATCACAGAATCTACGTAGCTGACATCACCGATCCCTGCATTCTCGGCCTGGATTTCCTTCAAAAATTTAACTTTACAGTAGACCTGGAGAAGAACGAGATAAGGACAGGAGGAGAGGAAATTCCTCTGTTTTCAGCCAGTGTACAGCATTCAAAGTCATTCTCCGTATTGGCCAAAAAGAGAACTATAATACCAGCAAGATCAGAATGTCTTATCCAGAGATTTCCTGAAGTTCCTGGACAGTTCAGATATGCCGTAACGGACTTTCCTAGCCAAGCCTCCCAGAAAGGTGTTCTTGTGGCGGCCACACTCGTTGATTTGGAAATGGAAGCCATTCCCGTTATAATTCTGAATTTAAACAATAAACCCAAGATTCTGGACAAAGGAGATGTTATTGCGACCTGTGAACCAGTGGTGGATATCATCGCTCGTCCTCAAGAATTTTCTGGAGCACAATATCTACCGTCAACCTTCGAGAATTTTCAAATACTTAATGAAGAACAACGAACAGCAGTAAGGAAGTTACTTAATGAATTTCAGAACTTGTTTTCGACCTGTGACGCTGATGTCGGCCGTTGCAATATGACACAACATAGAATTAATACAGGTGACCATCCACCAATCAAGCAATACCCAAGACGTTTGCCTCTTGCAAGGAAGGAAGAAGCAGATCATCTAGTTAAAGAAATGGTTGACAATGGGATAATTGAGGAATCATTAGGCCCTTGGGCTTCGCCTATTGTGCTTGTTAAAAAGAAAGATGGATCAACACGATTCTGTGTTGATTACAGGAAACTGAACGAAATTACGAAGAAGGACTGTTATCCTCTACCACGAATAGACGACACCCTGGATGCTTTGAATGGAAGTCAGTGGTTTACGACACTGGATTTGAAAAGTGGATACTGGCAAATTGAGATCCGACCTGAAGATAGAGAGAAGACAGCCTTCACCACCGGACAAGGATTTTGGCAATTTAAAGTAATGCCTTTCGGACTTTGCAACGCCCCAGCAACATTTGAAATACTGATGGAGACAGTATTACGTGGACTATCGTCTGAAGCCTGCTTAGTGTATCTAGATGACATTATAGTAGTAGGGCGAACATTTGAAGAACATCTAAATAACCTTCGTAAAGTATTCCAGAGGCTACAAAAAGCCAACCTAAAGTTAAATCTCAAGAAATGCAGGTTTTTCCAAAAGGAAGTTACTTACCTCGGACACGTTATTTCAGCAGAAGGAGTTAAAACCGATCCAGAGAAAATTAAGGCAGTAGTTGATTGGCCTCGTCCAGAGACGGTACACGATCTCCGAAGTTTCCTTGGACTGTGCACCTACTATCAACGTTTTGTGAAAAATTTCTCCGCAATAGCAAGACCTCTACATAAATTAACTGAAGCTAAATCAAATTTTAATTGGACGGAAGAATGTGAGAAGTCTTTCAATAGCTTAAAGCAGGCTTTGACTTCTTCTCCTATTTTGACCTACCCCCGGACTGACAAAGATTTCATTTTGGATACGGATGCTAGTAATGAAGGAATAGGAGCCGTGCTGTCCCAGAATATTGGAAACGAAGAACGTGTCATCGCTTACTTCAGTAAGAGCTTGGGTAAGCCAGAAAGAAATTATTGTGTCACAGGTAAAGGCTGGCCATTGTTAAATCTATAGAGCATTTCCATCACTACCTCTATGGACGGAAATTTCTTCTGCGAACTGATCACGCTTCCTTAAGATGGCTTTTGAATTTTAAGGAACCTGAGGGACAGATAGCTCGCTGGATCCAAAGACTTCAGGAGTATGATTTCGAAATCCAGCATCGCAAAGGGACCTCTCACGGAAATGCAGATACCCTCTCTCGAAGACCCTGTACAGAAAGCTGCAAACATTGTACGAATGCCGAGAAAAAGTTCGGAATGGAGATGGATATTTCCGTGAAAGTTTTAACAACGGCATCTGTAGGTCCTTGGTCTTCATGTGAGATCCAAAAGGCACAGATAGAAGATCCTAATATTAAACCGATTTTGGAGAAGAAACTAAATTCGGCAGATCGACCATCTTGGCAAGAAATCGCTTCGGAGAGTCCTGCAACGAAACGATACTGGGCTCTTTGGGACTCCTTACATCTTAAGGACGGAGTTCTATACCGTAGGTAGGAGAGTGATAATGGAAACTCCTGTCGATGGCAACTAATTCTCCCAAAGAATAGAATTCCAGAAGTTCTGCGAGAGACTCATGACAGCGCAAGTTTAGGGCATTTTGGAGTTATGAAAACTTTAAGCAAAACACGAGAGCGATTTTATTGGGATCGACTTCGTGCCGACGTTGAAAAATGGTGTAGAGGATGCCATGCTTGCGGAGCCCGAAAAGGACCTAAAACAAGGACTAAAGGTCGCTTGCAACGCTATAATGTGGGGGCACCATTCGAAAGAATGGCTTTGGATATCCTAGGACCTTTTCCAGTAACAACAAATGACAATCGATATGTCCTAGTATTAATGGATTATTTTACCAAATGGCCTGAAGCAATTCCCATTCCAGACCAGGAAGCCTCGACTGTAGCTGAAGAACTCGTACGAAGCTGGATTTCATGTTATGGCGTGCCTATGATATTGCATTCGGATCAAGGTAAAAATTTTAATTCTGCCCTCTTTACTGAGCTTTGCAAACTTTTGTGAATTCTGAAAACCCGAACAACCGCGTTGCATCCCGAGTCCGATGGCATGGTCGAGAGATTTAATCGAACAATTTTAAATCATCTGTCTTTATTTTTTTCGAGGAACCAGACAGATTGGGATACACATTTGCCACTCTTTCTCTTGGCTTATAGGAGCGCGGAACATGAGGTTACCGGTTGACTCCAGCGGAAATGCTTTTTGGTCGAACGTTATGTTTGCCCTGTGATATTCTCTTTGGACGACCGAGTGAAACGCCTTCCTCGCCTATTGAATACATGAAAAATTTGGAGGCACGTATTGAAAGCGTACATGCGTTTGCCAGAGAGCGAATTAAACTGGCCAGAGAATGAATGAAAACTCGTTACGACTCCAGAGCAACAGACCACCATTTTAAGGAGGGAGATCTAGTCTGGATGTTATAACCCGAAGCGACGAAGAGGCTTGAGTCCCAAGTTACAACAGAACTGGGAAGGACCATATACTGTTGTCAAGAAACTGAACGATGTTGTCTACAGAGTACAGAGGTCCCCCAACGCCAAGCCAAAAGTCATCCATATAAATCGGCTAGCTCCATACAGGGCCACTGATCATAGTTCTAAATAATGAGACTGCCGGGACGTGCAGTCTTTGAAGAGGGGAGCAATGATACAAAGCTATAAAGTCGTATCCCTGAGATGCTAATCTTGGCGACCTTGGCGATAAATTTGGCGAGAATTTTGGCGACTTGGCGACAAAGAGAATTTTCTAGAAGGACCTCGAACTTTCAAGCTATTTCTACTGGTTTCATGAACTTTCTAGGGATGACGTCACTCTGCAGAAGAGAAAAGGCAAGCCTCAAGCCAAGAAGAGTTAGTTGGATCTTGATCTTTACAAAAGTCAAGCTGGTCGAGCTAATAGGAAACTTTGAGCTGTATTGTGAGATTTAATAGGTAATCTCTAGTGTGAATTTTACAAGTGCTGTTTTAATACTCTTAGTTACGTTTCTTGCTTATAATACCTGTGTAAATAGAGTTTATTTTATTGAATCCTATTATTGGATCATTCACTTACCCCACAAGAGCGATTTTTGTCACAATATGAAAATGTCAATGTAAAAGATGAAAACATAAATTTGTTTTATAATTAAAAAAGGTTTATATATAAAATATACATAATGACAAGGAAGTAGAAAATATTGAAATACAAAAAATAGGGGGAACTACAAATGTTCCATAGAATTTATACCTGATATAATATTAAAATTTTCTTTTAGAGAAACATAAAAAGGAAAGTTTGTTTAATAAATAACTATGGAAAGAGACAAAATTCATCATACCTAAAATTTGTCTGCAAAAACAAAAGCAGAATATTTTTTATTTTGTTGTACGTTGGATACTCGAATGCGAGGAATAGACTGTTCAATGGAAAATTAAACTTCTGAGAAACTTTTGAGTTACCGTCGTGGCTCTACTACACAGTAACCAACTAATTCAAATTCCTACTCATGTTAAACTTACTAGGAGCTCGATGTAATGAACTACCTTTTAACAAGCATATACGATGAATTCATAGATGCTGGAAACCACATTTTTTGAAAGAAAGCGAGAAACCCCTTAGGATATATATTGCTCATCATTGTGATGAGTCCTGTTGAATAAAAGGGGAACAGATGTGTTCAATGAATTAAATAAGCGAAAAGCATTCCCATCTAGGTGTGTCTTTAAGCCGCTATGGGAAAGACTATCAGCATATTGATATAGGGGGAACTGTTAGGGACCCGCGCATACAGTCCCTTTACCTCATGAAAGTAATTCTGACAGATTAGGAATGAGATTAGATGTTAATACACGTACAATTTATCTTCAAATGATGGACATCCACTTTGGGGTCTCTCCCTCCACGAAAAGTGACCAGTATGACGCCTGGAGCACATCAGACCTCGTTAGGACTGGACAATGTTTCACTTTTCCTCTGTTCTGCAAGAAACATTGGACCGGAGGGCAAAGGAGTTGCTTGGATTCTTACCCACTAGATCCCATTTACTTAACAGATTTTGAAGAAATTTCAAACCAGAAAAAAAATGTATATATGTCTTTTTAAAATTATTAATATTTATACCTTTTTTGCATGAAAATTAGTTGAAAGAATTTTTAAAAAAGGATAAAAAAAATAATGAATTTTGCAAAAGTCAGTCCAGTCGGCCGCTTTCAGAAGCGCGAGGCCTTGTGCGTCGCACCATTCGCACCCCTCTCCGGCTGGCCCTGTTTCCATATGTATACAAACATGATAATTCAAAACTGCCACGAGCACGACGAATGGAATTTGTTGTGTTGTCTGTGTTAAATTTTGGACAAACGATTATGTGAGATGTATGTTGCATCAAAATGCATCTCAAATTCTCATCATTATACGATGAAGCGAGCAAAATACGCAATATAATGAAAATATACCATAATATATTATATGAAGTGGAGGGAAAAACTGATTAACTTTCCTTGTACTTTCTGTAATTTACGTGTCCAATAATCTACATAAAAGTGGTAGAAACGTCTCAAGTATTAAGTTTCGGTTTGCTTGCTTGAGACGACCAGTTTTGGGATTTCTAGTACCGAAGGCCATTATATCTTTTATGAAAAAAAAAAATATTCATTCCAAAACCAGCTAACTCCATAACAATCATTTTCCAATCTTCTAGAATCCACAAAGATGTACTTCAAATATAATTGTATTGAATATTTAATATCCAAGATAACAAATAAACACTTTAACCCTTAGTTCAAAACTCCCGGGACATTTTCAGCACGATTTATTGCTGTTCATGCCATCCAACTTCGCAGTTTTAGGCATCTTTGTCAATCCCTGTTTTTCTTCTTCTTTCGGTGTTAGCCATTTACGGCAACAAAACAAAAAAATCAAGCTTGCATAATAAAAACGAAAACTGTCAAGTACGAAGAAGGACTAGACCTTAACGGGTCTTTTCTGGTACCCCCGGTTGGGTTGGGAGACGTACTTTTTAACGTTAACAGCGGGAAAGTGACGTCTCTAACAATTCAGAAAGTATCAAATGACACTAAATCTGCAGAATCAGATTATCTGTTAGTTAGTTGAAGAGTGTTTATACTGCTAACGAAAGAATGGGATTTGCCAGTGTCCTTTAAATAAAACTTTCAACTCAATAGAACAAGTTCGAAACAGACAGCCTACGTTGCAACGCTAAAAAAACAAATAAATTGCCATCCAGGAGATGGACTGAAAGAAAAATTGCAATCAGGAGATGGACTGAAAAAATTGCAGGATGGACTAGAAAATTGCTGATTGCAAGGAAAAAAAAAAAAAGGACACCCTCTAGAAAGGCCTCCATATTCTGTTGGAAGACCACAGAGAAAGAAGAAGGAGCTATCTGGTCTTGGACGAGGACACGGTAGTAACTCTGCTAGGATGACAAAGTTATCCATCCTTGGGGTTCGTGTAATATGATAAAGTGTGAGATTACTTTAAAGCGCATGCGGCGTGAAGACTGAAGATATAACATACAAATTTAATAAAGTAGAAAAAGTCATACAAAGTGCACGAAGTAACTTTTGTAGTTAGGATGACAGTTATCATCTTGAGGTTCAATAATAGATAAAGTATACAGAAAGTCATCACTTAAAACGCGTCCAAGACTGAGGGTATACGACGTACAAATTTATCAAAGAATAGAAAAAAGGTCTACTTCACAAACACACATGTTATATTTTTTTAAAATGGATTATTGATATGAAAGTTAAATTTAACGATGACTTTTAACTTTTAAAAATACAGTAAAATAATTCGTATCAGGAGTAATTTTAATTTAGACAGAAATTTAATGTCAATAAAAGGGTGTTGCTTCTAGTTTGCTATATTGAGTGAGGATTAATTAAAACCCTACAGTACAATTTATTGAAACAACCTTGTTAACTACACTTTATAATATCCAGTAGTTAATTCTCTATAAAAAATAAATAGGTTATGTAGTGTTTAAAAAAAATAAGCCATATAAATGTGGGTGGACGAAGAAAGGTACAGTGCTCAAATAAAAGATTCATCCCAATGCATTTCAAAGTATTTAATATTTTAACTATATTCAGAAACTTTAAATTATTTACAGACCAAACTTTGACAAATTCAGTTCATTTGGACATTGTTTAAATACCGAGGAGAATATTTTTATTACGCTAATAATTATGTGCGCATTGTTAAATATCCCCTTTTAAAGTATTCTTTTCAAGGCAATAAAATTTGTCATTTCCTTGCTAATCAGTAATATTATATAAATTAAATGTCCTTTGTTTTATCATGGCTTCAGAAGATAACAGGTGAGTATATAAACGACCAAATAATATTTTAATTTAATAATGATATGTTTTATAGTGATTAATATGATAGAAAATGTATTTTTGAACTAAAAATTAATGTTAAAATGACTGAACATGTACTGTCAGATTCTTCAAACCTGATTCTGTTATCTTTTCCCCTTAGGTGGGCATTGTTCAAAAGCATTCCTTTTTGAAAGATACTTTTAACAATTTTTTTTTTAAGATAAGTTTCCCAAATTTCTGACTTTTAAAAAATTTGTTTCGACTTTTAAAGAAAGTGGAGTTACCCCAGTTTCAATTTATTTTACACAATTCATCGCGATGACAGTGTAAAAAGAAAACTTAAAATTTTATCGTTTGAACGTACAGCAAGATATAAACCAAAATTCCTCAAAGTATAATAGATTAAAGCCTATTAATTGGTGGAAATTTACAGGGATATTCATTTCTTTAAAACCGTTGAAAGTATTTAAAAAAATTGTGCAATTTTCCAATGCTCATGCTGCTTCTTAAATGTAAATAATCAGAGGGTGGTGAGCAGAATTCCGTTATGAAAGAGGTTTTTTTTTTTCTAATCATTTGTATCCTGCTTGGGAAAAAGTATTTATAGTTTTCCCAGGTTCTCTACTATGATCTATGTTTTAAATAATATGATTTTATAGTAATTTCTATAAAATGCTTTTAAGAATTTTAAGTGCGTTTCCAACCTTAACCAACTTGGGTTAAGGATATCTTTTGAAAACTAGACTATGTTTTGCTATTTTACCACTTTGTCAAATGTTGTTATGGGGAAATAGAGATTAAATTAAAATCAATACAAACCTGGGGTTTGAGGAAGTTGGTGAGAGAGGAGCATTTCCTCCCCTAACCCAGAAGTGGCGTTAGAGGCCCCAGGAAGGGCAGAACCTGGGGAGGATCAGTAATGACCCTCAAATTTTGTAAGATCTTTATTTTATGGTTGAGACCGCCCCGTTGCGTGGAACGGTTTTGAAACATTGCTCAAACATATGGGGCCCTATTCCCCCAGGACACCATAAGCACCCTGGCCCCTAGAGATAGCAATATCTAGACTTGGAAACATAAAATGCGTTCCAGTGTAGTAGCCTGAAATAATTGCCGGGTTCGTTCTAAAAGCAGAGCCGGAATATTCCTTATCTGTTTTAAGGACATTTTCACGGCTTTTGTTTTCTTATTGTTATTTTGGGTAAAAGACAGTGCCAGAGCAGTATTCCCGGTGCGTTCCACCTCCACTATGATGCATGCCAGTTTATTTTAATGTATAACAGGAATCTTCATTATAATTTATGAATTTGTTCAAAAGTTTTTGCACCCATGGAACAATTTTTTAAATACCAATAATTCTGAAAAAAGCATAATTTTTTTTGAAGAAATCATTAAAATGTAGTTACTCCTCTGAACCCATTTAAATATTCATTTTTATATATTGAAATACATGTTATATGCTATATTAATCATATATTTTAGGAGATGACATTAAAAAAGAAATTTCATATTTTGGTGTTTTTTGCTGGTAAAATTCACCGTCCCTTAAATCATCTTTTTCAGGGCGAAGCGTTAAAATAATAACTCTTACACAAATAGAGTGAAATATATTTATATATTGGTTGTATTCCCTTAGAGACTCAAATATAGGGCGAACCTGCCGTAAGTAAGTAAGTCTCTCTTTTCCCAGTTGTATATATATTTTCAAACCAAATCAAAACGTAGTATTTATATTTTTCCCAGTAATATGCTATATTAAATCTAAAAAATTAAATCTGAAATTTCTTTATCAATAATCCTTATATGCGTATTGAAATACAAAAGATAGTTTAAAATGTACTATTACTACTATAATTATAATCCCACCGATGACAGATTCGTCATGAGCCGCTCGTAATAGGCTAGTACTTTCCCAATGATTTATGTCAGTTACTTGAGTAAAATGTAATAGTAACCCACATAACCTTTGTCTCTCCACAGGAGTGAATGAGTTCCTGTTATTATATTTACCAACTCAACTTATTTACAAAATCATCTAGTGTCTACCAAATAAAACTATTATTAGAGGGGCCCACAGTGTCCGATTAATTGCTGCGACGGCTGGGTCATTCCAGGTTTTCCATAATGCCTAGGCTGGTCAGTGATAATTTAATTTCCTAGCACACTCCATCACCCCATGCATTTTGATACACCCTCCAAAAATATCACTCAGGCTGGGGGACAGGCACTGCTTAATTTACAACTACAACGTGGGAAAAATCCAGCGGTGTAGTCGTGGGTATAAAATCAAAAAAAAATCCAGTGGTGAATACCATGAACCTGTTTCCAGTTCATGGCATCCCCAAATAATCTACGCAACACTTAACCTGACACATTTCTCAGCCAAAATTTTTCTTTTGGCTGCCTATGAATCGATACATTTGGATAATCTGCATGAACTTTCCTTGCGATATGGCTGTCAATCCTTCGCCTGTACTCCAATATAACGGCCCTTATAGTCCGTTGCTAGTATCATTTACAATATATTTGACTATCTGCATAATCTCGCAAGATTTAACTTGTATTGATATTAGAAAAAGCAAACTGCAGGTAAATTATTATGCGGTTAGTTTATGGATTCGACGCTAATATTTATCTGAAAAAATCTAAGAAGCTGTAAATGTCACCATCTTCCCAGACAGTAAATCACTTTGTCCTCGAAACCAGGCTTTTGTCTTTCCACGGAAGGACAAAAAATCTTTGTCTCCAAATTAGGCTAACTCATATTTTTACGTTTTGGAACCTTCTTGAGCAGTAATTCTTTTCACCAAATCATTTTCTTGAAAGAAAAGAAACACATATATTTTTCTTTCCTGTGAATGGGGGGGCTCCCCACCTTGTTCCCAGGCATGGACACCCCATGGCAGTTAACCACAAAATGTCAGTGGGGTCAAATGCTGGGAAGTTTAGATCCGCACCGAATCTAGTGGCCTCTGGAAGGACTAAAGCAGCCAAAATTCAAATCAAACCCCAATCCTCTTATTTGGGCCATTCCAGAGGGCAGAACAGATCTAGCAATAATCAGGATGAGCTTAGCTATTTGAATCTAGTATAAGTGCAATATACGGGTGGCAAACAGAAACGATGGATTGCGAATTGGATTTCAAAATGTTGAGGATGGAACAATTTCGACTTATCGATATAGTCCAAGTATGCATCCCATCTAATGTATGTGATAACTCTGTCTCATCATCCTAGAATCACCAGTACTCATCAATATCAGATAATCTCTCTCAAATAAATATAAGATATTAATATTAATCAGTTTTATCATGCTGCAAATAGACATCAATCTTATATATGTATAATAAAGTACAAAACATAGTATCAATAATTAACACTAATAACGATACCTTATCTACCATATATATCATTCTCAAGAACAGTAAAGCAATCCACAAATGCTTATCAGCTCCTCATGCTCACGGGGTTTTACAAGGGTAGTTTAGGATAGTGGCGGCTTGGGCCAGGAGTTTTGCTGCAAAAAAGCTAGATGTTAAGGCGACGGGACTGGGCATTTCAGCTCGCTGTTATTTGAAGTATAATGTGTAAGCCATTAGTTTGAGCGCAGTAGCGGTCCCCGTCCATGATACTCCAGTAGCAGGCCACAGTCACTCTTTTTTTGTGGACTTTTTTGAAACTTTTTATTCCATGGCAAAGACTTCACCCAGCGTCGCTAGCAGAGTACCTTGCCAAGCGGTTATCCGTCGCATGATACACCATTTTTCGCTAAGTTCTATCAGATTGCGTCTATCGCTTCCTACAGAAACTTCTCTGAAAGCCCGCCCTTCATTCCGAAAGAAAAAATTGGCCGCTCAGGAGTTGCAACATTGTCAAATCTATAAGGCAAAAAAGAATTCCATGCCAAACAATGAGGTGAACGCTTTACTCTGTACAATCATCAGATTGAGCAGTAGATATAATGCTCAATCTGGATAATATCTATCAGTATAAACAAATTGTCTCTGAGTATCCGATTCTTAGCTGCCTCTGAGATCACATGTTCTATTGAGATTATCATTACAAATTTCGGGATGTTCTGCCACTTATAATGTTTGGGCGTTGAATACTGGAAAACCCTGTAGGTGAAAAATTTACTTCAATATCCTTAATTATCGTTCTATATGTTTCAGTCATAGCAATTTACTGAAACATACTTCTTTTCAAACAATGAACAAAACTGTCCAAAACTGTGGACAAGTTTATTATCATGCTCTCGAGAGAAAATAAAGCGTTTTTGATAACTTGTCCATATTCGTCAAGAGAGATGAATACTCAGGCGATGTATCTTTTTTTTACAATTAAAAAACTTACCTTTATTACACTGTTTACAGGATGAAATGTTCATTTCTATTTTAATTATATAAGTTATAATTTATCTATTAGCTCAAAGAAATGCAGAGTTTAAGATGATTTACAAATTTTAGAATTTAACATGCAAATAGAAAGTCAAAGTTGAAATCAAAAAATGAAAAAAAAAAAATCCGCTTTTTTTAAAATTAGAAATTACATGTCATGACTTAGGATAGTTTAATAGCTTCAAATAGTTTTCGAAATGAGTTCTCAACCATCTAAACAAACTGATAAAATATTTGGTCTTTTGAAATTTTACTTTTTCATGTTAAAATTCATACAACAACTGCTGTTGTGAATTTCTATGCTTGTTATTGTAATACAGTAGAACCTAGAATCGAACATATTTTTTTAAAAAATTTTCTGAAAATTTTTACTGAAAAGAAATGAAGGAAAATAACAATTCACAGATTAGAAACAAAGCTAATGTTTATTACAACTTAAGACTTAATCAGATTAGTCTTTAAGAACAGAATCTAACATTTTTTAAGTAATTGGTAAGAAAGGACCACAAGAGCTGATATCTTCTTTTTACCCTCAAAAGCTTGTTTGCCACTATACCATGGCGAATCACTCCACATGCTCTTTAAATGCGCCTTCATGGAGCGCAGAGTCCATACTCTACTGAATTTCCGGGATAAATCCAGGGGAGGTGCACATGATCAGACATCATCAGATACCAGTAAATATGTTGAAATAATTCTGATCTGGAAGAATATAAGAGCATTTTGAACAAATATTTCATTTGAGTAATTTTTTTTTTACAAATAGAATTTGATTTATTCCTGATCTTTCAGCTATAATTATCAATTCAAATATTGGGGAGGCAAGCATTTACCTCTTTCGATTCTGCTGAAGATATTTTTAAAAAGCATATTTTCAGAATAGCACTGACAAGGAATTTTTGTAAGAACTTAAAAGATGGGCAAGCTTATTGAAGGCCAAGCCAAGAAGTTGATAAGGCGACTCATAGAATTGTATAACATAAGTAACTCGGAATTTTTTTCCCTTGAAGTACAGGTATATAGTTTTTTTTTTAATGCTGAAACTTAATTTCTTGTTGTCTCTCGAGAGACAGATGAATAAGAATATTTATTTTGGATTTTATCACATTAGAATTACCATTGTGTTTTTAGAAAAAAATGTAAACCAAAGCCCCCCTTTTGAAAAAAATATAAATAAAAAAGGCAAAATAAGGGCTTTAAAAGAAATCTTTTTTAAAGAGTAAAGAAAATTAAGAAATGTAGAAAATCTTATGGAAAAAAAAATTATATCAATTCCTGGACCTTTAGGGTAGACCTGAGTCGGTGTTTGTGTCTATCTATCTGCCCATTCCAATAACAGAATTTCAACACTTAGTCATGATTCATTTAAAATGTATTTTTGTTCCCCTATATTTTTCGTGACAAATTTCAACACTTACCAAGTCTGATTTATTTAAAATCATATTTTTGTTCCCTCTTACACTTTCCAAGAAAGTAGTACATTAGTACAATATTTTGTTTATTTTCACTTAAATGAGTAGATTTTCATATTCTGAGTAGCAAAATTACAGTAAAATTTTCCTTTATTAAAACACAAAAGAATAAAACAAAACTCCATTTTACTAATTATTAACTATATTGTGAATTTAAATTCTTACCCATTATTTTCGTTTATGAGTTTATACAAAGCGATTTTGCTTGTGATCATGTCAGAGAAATTGCACATATTAACCAGAGATAAATTCTCACTTCAATGTGGCATTGATGATTTAGCGGTCTCAATTGAAGCTGAAACTATTAATAAAGGAACTCCTAAAGTTAAAGCAAGGAAAGCCAGAAAATACCAGGGCAATCCATAAACCAGCCATTGGGAATGTTGTTCCTTTATTAAAACAAACTCCATTTTTTAATAATTCAGTCAATCATAAATATTGAGCCTACTTTTTTTCCTTTCAGAGTCTATACAGAAAGGATTAACAACAATACTCCAGAATTTGCACATACTAACCACAGACAAGGTTCTCAAAATTTCTATCACTTCAGTATGGCATTGATAATTGCTTTTGGTCCTCAGTGGAAACTAAAACTATTAATAAAGGAACTTCTAAAAGTTAAAAGCAGAGAAAGCCAAGAAAATACTTTGGGCAATCTTAAACCCAATAAATTTAAGGAATGTTGTTCCTTTATTAAAACAAAATTTCATTTTAATAATTCAAAACAATGCAAATACAACACAAAACAATTAAAATAAATTTTTAAATTAACAATGAAATTTTTTTACATATTCTACTAAACTTATTTGAAAATATCGAGCTGAAAGACTTCCACTTTTTTAGTAATGCTTTCAGGCTGTTCTGAATTGATGCAAGTAAGTCAAAATCATGATCGAAAATTTAACATTACGAGCGTGAAAGAATGCTTAGTAAAGCAGGAAATTCGATCAAGAAGATCGATATAAAATTGGAACTGTAAATTGCCAGCTTGCTCCGATACCATTTTATTAGGAAAACGAGGATTGAGTGCGATTTCTAACACCTACAGACAAAGAAGCATCTTTCAAAGATTCCAAATGAGGTAGACAAAAGAGGAAATTCAAGTAAATTTCTTTTTATTTAATTTTAAAATTAAAATTTGCACTTATCACTATTTTAGAAGAAATCATACTCGTAGAATATCATATAATGCACAACACTAGATATAAACATTGAATTTTATCCAAGAAATATATATATTCTGCATTGAGAAAATATTGACTTGTAAGCATTCTAGTTTGAGATTAGTTGCCATTAGATCTTCTACTGCTATGATATCATATATTCATATGACACTTTTGTCATTTTTTTCCTCCATAAAATAAGCTGCTTGATTTTAAAATTATGCAATTTTAATTTTCATCAAATATTATCTATTTATTGTTCCTTTGAGAAAATGAAGGAACTCTGAACCTCTTGTATGGTATTTAAAATCAAAATTTTGTGCCAAATAGAGGAAAAAGCTAAATTTATATATACTACTTTCAATTCTTGTTCTGTATGTATTTTTTAAATAGTAACACCTTATGCTTCGTCTGGATATATTGAGTTAGTGGTAAATTTTATTCAAGTAGGAGTTAAGCATTTTTGAACAGCGTACCACTTTCCTTACTACAAATAGACATACAAAAAAAAAATATATATATATATACTTTTAAGTTCAAACCTAAGTTAATTTTCTTCAAGAAACATAAGTATGCTCCTAAATGCATCTACCCATTCAAATCCTCAGTCAGAGATAACCGTTGAATTTTCATTACACATAGGAACTAATATAAACACCACAATTAAAAGTATCTATTTGTTTTGCATGTGGTGGAAATACAATCTGCCAATGGCTATCTGAATTCAGCAAATATTTAATACTCATACACCCATTGCCTTATTAAAGTTAGTATCTCCTAATGGTTTATAACCAAGTGGGTCAAAATATTCAAAGATTTTATTTTTCCATGTAGCTATAATTAAGAAGTCCAATGCAGAGATTTTTAAATTTACAGGAATAATTAGAAAATCAAAAGATTTATATTTCTTAGATCCAAGAAAACTCAAATTATACTTGTTTGATTAAAAATTAAATTAGAGATGAAAGATTCTATAGCTTTGAGTTTTGAATTTCTAGTTTGTAGAAGATTCCATACATCAATAATTGAATCGTGAAACCAACCCTTTCAGAAAATTGTGTGCGACTTCCGGGCATTCTCTTCTTCACAGTAATATATATGGGTCTAAGATTTCAGCATATAAAATGAAGGTCAATGTCTCATTGTGTTCTTTGTAGTAGGATTTTTTGACATTAATTTTATTAAATTTTTGAAATACACTAAAACCAACACATTTCAGTTTTCATCAAGAAAAGATTTTACCTGACTCGTTCAACTTAGGGTCATCATTTCATCAAAAAAAAATTTCATGTCGTTGCTTCTGGCTACTCATTTTTGGCAGACCCTTTCCTTTTTCTTTCTTGAAGTTCTATAAAACTTAACCTGTGATAATTTTTCTGATTAGACAACTTATATAATTAGGAGTGCAATAAAACAGATTATTTTTTTAGATTTAAAATCTCCACTTGCTCCACTGGCTACTAAGATTGCCAAACAACTAACAGCATTATTCAGCATGACTTCTTTAGCCTAGATTTCTATCAATTCTAATCCTCCGGAACCTCTTTTTTTGCCTCTGTCACCTTTTGATCTACAACTCTCGGTATTAAGATAAAATGTCAACATTAAATTCAGAAGGATTGCTGAACTATTTTCATCATTATCAAGTTTCAATAAAATCATCAGTTACATGAGTTTTTAATTTCCAAGATACTACAGTATATACACTTTATGAATATGTTTACACAGGTTACTGTCGTCTTAGCAAAACAGTCCTTTAAAATAGCTACATAAGTGCTGCACAATTAATATTAGCACATTTAAAATGCATAATGGTCCATTAAGCACAAGTCTGCAACTTTTCTTACCATATACACCTTTCCTTTGAATTGAGAGATTTAACTTGCTTGTGTGCATCATATTCCAACAACATCCATATCTGCAGATCTTTGCTCCCCTGTCATGCTTCTCTTTAACTTGGTTTAGTGAGCTTTGAATGTGCTGGAGCGTTATTTAACTTATTACTATAATACAATAATTTAAAATCTATCTTTTCTGTCCTCCAAAAAGAGTTAAAAATTAGCTCATCTATTAGCCTATACTTAGATTTCAAATAAACTGTTTTAACTGGTTGAAAAGTTCATAATAGTTATTAGTATTGGGTATGTCTACCATGTACAGAGTATACAAGACAGGTGGCCCCATAATTCTTTTCTACCAGAATAATTTTTTTGACAAAATAATTGATAAACTTTGACATTTATTTAGAATATGTTAAACATCAGAGTCTATTCTCAAAATTCTCGAACTTTTCATACATTATCTTTGTAATTCCTCAACATTTTATCCCGATGGGATTTATCATGGACTTTTAGAAACAATTTGTCTTTTCCAGGCATTGTAAACATGCCATTGACACAACAAATGTTTAATGTGAGACTGACAAATTAAATACATTAAAGAACAACCATCATCATCTGTCATGGCAAGTATTCACTTTTAGATTTAGGAATCTGCATACACTTCAAAGAATAAACAACTAAAGATGTGAAAGTCTAAATTATTAGTAAAATGTGCAACTGTATCATGACCGCTTCTCTATCTTGAATGTGGAGAAAGAAGATTAGAAATCCGCAAGTTTTGTACGTGGGTTGCATCTGTAAAGAACTTTTATCTTGAGAATGCTTCATAGCATATCCTTGTTCTTTTGTCTGAAAACCCTAATACGAAAGAACTTTCTGGAAATTCTGGTAAACTATCTAAATCAAAGAAAGGGCTAAAATAGTTTTCGAGTCCTGCAGTTTTAAAATCAAGATACAGGATTCTGTAAACCATTTTTTTAAGTTTTCTGATACATGAAACAGACACAGCATCTACTAGCTGGCTGCATTGTATTCACATGGGAGAATGCCTTAAATAAAACCCCATTATAGTCTTTTCAATAAAGAGATTCTTTGGTGGATGAAAATTTCTTTAGCCTAGAGATCGACATCACCGCATTAATAAGCTAACTATTTTGAGACGGAAAAAGGACAATAAATAAGACTTAATTGGTGGAAATCTCAGGTGCTCTTTAAGGATGATACTTAGTGTTCATAACCAATGCTGTGATTATGGGAATTGAATAATAATATGTAAACGAATACTAAATTTTTCTGTTCTATACACACTTAACCCAACAGGACAATTTATACTGAAAAGACCACCCCTTTTATTTTTTACGTTCATTTAAGTTTCACCTCAATATCTCTCGACTGATATGGTGGATGAAAAAAACTGACATGAGAATAATAAAATGTTTTACCCCCACACCTCTTTTTTTTACCTGCATTGTTTTTTTAAAAAAAAGTATGAGTAGCAGTAGTTTCAGACTCTAACAAATTTTAAAGTTGCCATAGATCAAAGAAAAGAGTTTTAGCTTTTTAATGTGGGTGTCTTTGTGTTAAGATCTTATGTAAATACCATAAATTATAATAAATTTATCACTCTGTACAAACATACGTTTCATCTTCCTTATTGGTACAAGTTTTTTTTTGTGGCTCTGAGATTCATTACTGTTATAAAACTTTCCACAGTCAAACATTTCTAAAGAAATGTTTTCACATTGTCAGTTAAAATTTACAGACTTCTTAAGATGTTTCAACTACTCTAAAGATAATTTGGATTTCATTACATTTCTAATTGAGAGCCAATTTTGGGTCCCTATCTCTTATGACATTCATTATCAAGAAAAAAAAAAGAATCAGCAGTACAAATCTTTGGTTCAGAAGGTTTACAGAGTTTTAATGTTTTGAAAATAATTGCTTGTCTTGTAGGATTTACAGCAAACCTCCCCACAAACTCTAGGATAAGTTTTTTTAACCTTCTCTATACATTTATATTTTTTTAAATGCTTTGAGAATGAAGACTTTGTTAAATAAGTTCTCTCACAGTGATCACATGTTTTGCAGAAAGTGAACAATTTTTGGGACCTCCTCAAGTGAATTTCTTACTAGAATTACTAGAATTAATTAACAAAACTACTTTCTCCGAGGTTATTTCATTTCTTCATCTTGCAATGCTGCCGATGATCTATTTGTTGTAGGTATATTGCAATAAATATTTTGAAGATTTTTTCTGATATTTGATAAAATATTCAAATTTGCTGGTGATACTTACTCTTCCTTGCTTTTCTGAAGCATGTGAAATAACAACTTAACTAACTGACCATGGAGTTAAGGAAGTGAGAACATCAAGTTAAGTTAGTCAGCAAAGCTGGAAGAAAAGATCTGTTAGTCCGATGCCAGACTGGAAGAAGATCCTATGACTGGTCGATGAGCTGGAAGAAGATGTAACTGGTCGATGTAGGCTGGAGGAGGTGCAAACCCTAGGGAGATAAAATGGAGGAGAAGCTCACGGAGGATAAAGGAAAATCGACATACCAAACCAAAATAGAAAGTAAAAGTAATAAAATAGACAACAAACATCAGGAAAGAAAGCAAAGAATCTAAACTAAACTTAGTGACCAACTAGAACATTACTAGGTCACTCACCAACAAGGAAAAGGAAACAAGTGAAAAAACTGGAAGAGGAAACTGACGGCGACTACTGGAAAAGGGAAACCTGAGAATGGAAGAAGGAGAATACAAGCGGAACTGGATAGGGAAGGGAAACCTGGTCACTTGACAGGATGAGAGAACCTGAATATATGGAATCTCGGGGAAGAAGAGGCTCCTGGGCTCATGACTCAGATCTCGAGAGGAAGCAATCTGTATTCAGATAAAGGAGGCTCCTGAACTCATGACTCATAGGATAAGGAAAGGAGAAACCTGGGCTCACTTAATAGATAAAGGAAAGAAACCACCGAACAAGCGACAAGGATAAAGGAAGGAGAAACCAAACCATGACTGGATAAAGGAAAGGGCTCCTAGACAACAATATGGATGAAAGGAAACCTGAACAAAGCGACCTCTCTGGATAGAAGGAGAAACCTGAACAACAGCCCTGGGTCGAAAGAGGAGAACTCCTGAACCATGACCTGGATGAGGAAAGGGAGAACAGATAGCGACTGGATAAAGAAGGAAACCTGAACAAGCGACCTAGATGAAGGAGAAACCTGGGCTCATGACTGGATAAAGGCTTTCTGGTAAGCGACCTGAATCAAGAAACAAGGCAAGCTTAACTGGAAGAAAGAAGGAAAACATGGTGAGCGACTAGAAGAGAGAGAGAGGAAAACAGGCAAAATGACTGGACAAGCGAGAGGCTGGTGGTTGAGCAGCAACCCAATGAGAACCTAGGATGTCTTGTATTCATAGGGTATGCTTAAGAGCCATGATGGCAAAAAAAATGGAGGCTACTCAGAACCACGTAATGGAAGGAAACTCTGTCAAATCAAAATAAACCTGGAACAATTGGCTAGCACTCTTTAACCTGTAATTACTATAGATTCAATCACTAGAGTCCCTCATTTATTAGGAACAAACAAAATACACAAATTTAGAGAGAATTCCTAAAATACAATAAAGTAAATACATACAAATAAATATGAAGAGATCAAATCGTTAAAATCAATGAAACAGTTCTGATGTCTATCTGCTTTAACTAAACCCAATCAGTGATACGCACTCTGAAATACAATAACAATTGAATAAATAAAGATAAGTATAGGATAGTACTTTAAATATGTAATAAGCACTACAGAATTGCCTTCATGTTTTAAAATAAAGTACCTTAAAATTCAGCAGAAATTGATAAAAGTGTACTAATCGAAATAACACTAAAAAGAGAAAAGTCTTGTAAATATTGTTTTTTAATTATACGTAAAATACAAACTAAATCTTGCAAATAAAAAAATGGAATACAACTAGTAAAATAATAAAAACACTTGATGGAATTCTTTGTCCTATTTAACCCTAATTAACAAAATATATTTTAAGTTAAGTAAGAAAGTAATAATTCAACAAAATTATGACAAATGCAGTAGAAAAAAGAAATCACTTTTAAAATGGATTCGTCTTGATAATAACACTAAAGCTCTAACTTGTGGAAATAACTAACACTAAACTCTAACATGAAATATACTTGCTAACCTGAAATGTACTAAAGAGAAAAAGTCATGTGAATGTTGTTTTAATTATATATAATGCAAAACTAAATTCCCTTCAAATAAAAACTGAATACAAATGTAAAATATCAAAAGCACTAGATAAAATTCTTCGTTTACTGTTTAACCCTAATTAACAAAGATGTTTAATTAACAACGAAGAAATAAATATAATAAAAGCAAACAAAGGAATTTATCACAAATACGCTATGAAAATAAATTTTTAAAGTTAAATCTGAAAATGAAATAAAAAGCACTTGTAATTTCGTCAGATTTCAATGCAGAGATGACATGCAGGCCTTGTAGACAGATCCAAAGACTGAATGAAAATAGATTGGATTGGAAGGAATTGGCTTAATCACTGAGAATGACTCACACGGCGGTATGATGACAGCCAAATCCGAAGTCCCCGGATGGACAACTCTGTCATCCTGGCAGAGTTACTACCGTCTGTAAACACCATCTGGTCTTCATTTTAAACAATATTGAAGTTACAGTTAAACACAACGTTTAGTTCATTTTTCCCTTTTTCGTTCCACTTGAATAGTATCTGTAAATTTTAAAAATAATTAAATTGCTTTTCTTTTAAATTTTTTTTATGTAATTGAATAGGCTTTCTCCACTAATATAGAAAAAAAGTTTTTCAGAGTCCTCAAATTGCAGGGGAGTTTCTTACCACATCACAACTCGTAAAATAGAAACTGGACCGGTAGAAGTTTTCTGTTGAAGGAAAGTTTTGTACTCAGAGTAAATAGTAGTTAAATTTTTGATGGATTATTTTGAGATGGTGTGATGCTGCTAATTAAATTCTAGTTGATATTATAATTGCATGTGTCCGTATACTCTGTGAATTCAAACATGGTTCATGAAAATTTAATTCTGTAAGTGCATTTCTCTTTTTAAAATATATATTTTAGAATTCATTTTACGAGTATTAATTTTCTATTTCCTGGTTAAAAAACTTGAAGCCTTTGAATTTCCTTTATATGATTGTTTTAAATGGAAATTGAACTTTCTTTATAACTACGGGATTGAAAACTGTCTATGGCAATTTGAGTAATATCAAAAATTAAATTGCTGGCAGTTCTAAATAGTTTAATGTTTTATAATAGACGATTATCATATCTTCAAAAGGTTTGAAACACCCTATACATTATACTACGTTTGTAACCTAGTTTAGCTTAAATCACTGTTACCTGAAAAATTATGGGTAACATTAATTTAGAGTATGTGATATATTTAATTACTAATTAGTAAGGAAATATAGCGCATGCACTTTATGTAAAGGTTTAGGTTATTATTAGCTATGTGTTTATAAATTGTTTTAAAAATATATTTCTTTAATTATGAAACGATTTTTAAACTTTTAAAGGCATTGAATTGTCATCAATGAACATAATTTTACAATTTATGCCCTTATATTTATAATGTTTTCCCCCCACACATGTAAAAATTATGTAGGAAACTGTTAGTAGAGAATTTAAATATTATAACATTCTACCTTTAATCCAGTTTGAAGGATAATATAGTTTTGAAGCTGTTGATGAATATTTTTATGAAAAGAATGAGTTGTCCTTAAATTAGCAGTAAAAATAGTTCAGAAAAGTTAATTTTGTTATGAGAATACTTAAATATAAAAGTAAAAGAATTGTTTTCATCAGAAACATTCTTGATGTTAATGGCACATAGTTACCTACCTTATTTCATTACAATTTCAATGTTGTAACGAATTGCATACAATATTTTTTTCTAATTGAAAAATGAATACCTAATAATTTAGTTGTAGTTTTGTTACCCATACAAAAACTTATAATTGGACCAATTGTTTATATCTTTGAGTTGTTAAATAGTTTTATGAAAAAGCTAGTTTTTTTTTGCTTATTTTTTTGTCATCATTATAATTAAGATTTAATATTTCATAAAATTTTATTCTATTTGAAGTCTAAATTAATCATTTATTTAATTTTTGTCAAAATCAAATAAATCAGTTTGTAATTTTTTTTACAGGACTACTATTGGAGTAATCTTTTCTGCTTAAAATAAGTTTCTTTCATGCTGCTATTTAAAATAATCTTTATTTATTGTCTTTAGTTCTGCATGTCTTAGAAATGAACAAAATTTAAGAAGTTAAAAACATATAAAAGCCTTGAACTTTATTTATGGAAATTCTGCAAAAAATTAAGTTTTTTTATGATTGTATTTATCTTCTAACTTGCTAATTAGTACTATTTATTCTTTGTGTTAATATTACTTTTTTCCTGTTTGACAATGTAACTGTTTTTTATGTAATACTTATATCTGATATTATTATGCACAGGTATGTTACCCCAGAGAAATTTCTCGTAGAACCTGTGGGTAATTTTGATGAATTATTGATCATTGATCGAACATCTAGGGAAATCAGTCTACAACGTAAGTTATTCGTAATTTAAAGCAAGTGAAATTTTTTTCATGGAAATTACCTTTTTAAATCTTAATAATAAATTTATAGGTAATCAAGGTCAAATTCCACCAAGTGCTACCAGCCAATCGGTATGTGGTATTATGGGGACTATACATCTTATAGGAGGTAATATTTAAAATTCTACAAATCATTCAATCTTATTTTCTAGTTTAGTTAAATATATCTCTATTGGTGGTTATTTTGTCTAATATATTTTATTGTAGTATATGCTTAAAATACTATAATATATACATTACAATCAAATAAATCTTTATTTTAATAATTAGTACATTCACTTTTGAAATTTAAACTTGCATTTAACTTCATTAATGTCTTAAAATTATACTTATTTGGATGAATATATGCATATTGTAATTCATGTTCAACAGAATCTTATATTGCTGCATGACTTATAATATACAGTGGAATCTCCCTATAATGAAATCGCTTGGTTCCAGTTGGAAAATTCGCTATAGAGAAAATTTCTTTATATGGAGATTAGAGATTTTTGCAGTTATTTAAGTAAATGTTACAAACCTTTTAGAATGTGCGATAAGTTCAAAAATATTCAATTATGACTTTCAATTAAAAATGAAGTAATATTTATTATAAATTTGTTAAAATTATACCAATATTTATTGCATAAATAAAATGCTCAAAAGTGAAGACAATTCACCAATTTAGAGAATAATATGTACTAGTACGGATAAACATAAAATGCGTATTGTCGCATCCATTTGCTGTTTCCACCTCCACTCCACCCCGATTCTTGGAATCTTGGCCCGTAGAAATGTTGCTCCCTCTGTAGAAACCCAGGTCCCCACAACTGCATTACCCTTCACATAGTGTTCTATTGTTATGTGTTATTGCTGGAATAAACAATGCGAGTGGTTCCAGAAACAGACACACGTGAGCGATTTTTTTTGCACAGAAATTAGCAACTTTCTTCAAAAATCGAAAAGATGAAGGTCTGAAAAAATTCTTTATAGGGAAACAACCACTTCGTTGTATGGAGAATGTTATTTAACATTCTGATTAAAAATTTCGTTGTAGGGAGACTCTACTGTATATAAAAAATGTTAGCAAACTTCTATTAAAGTGTTCAAATACAGATTGGGAAAGCATGTTTGAGAAGTATGCTTTCGCATTCCATGAGAGAGATTTCATTAGAAAAAGTTCAAAAGATTTTACCATATTTGTAAAATGTTATAATAACATTAGCATTTGAAAATTTATAAGGTGGTAATTAAAGAGCATTTGAAAATTTATAAGGTGGTAATTAAAGAGCATTTGTGCAGTCATTTTATAATTATTTTACTAAAATGTATGATAAATTAAATATTTTTATAGTATTTAATGCTACAAAATTATACAAGCACGTGGAATCATTATTTCTGGGACATGCTACATTTAGAATTATTTGAAAATGTAAATTTTAATTAATTATATTTAACTAAATCAATACTTGTATGAGAAAAATATAAAATCTTGTAAATAAATGGATGAATTACAGTTTGTAAATATTCATGAAGCTTTTTCTTTTTGAAAAAAGTTGTTTGCATATAAATATATTTATTTTTTTAATTCTGATTTTTTAAAATAATCTCATTAAAAGTTAGATTTTATATACCTAATAATAAATAAGAATGAAAGTGATATTTTAAAAAGTTATAGTTTTAATGTAATGATTGCAGGTACTTTTTCTTTATTTACTTCTAATTCAACTCCTAAACATGTTCCTGTTGGTTCTAATTTAATTGAAAATAGGTGTCTCATTATATCATCTCCAACATATATTGTCTTTATTAAAGTTTAATTTAATTTTCTAGTTTAAGAAAATATTTAATATTGTTTTTAAAGCTATTTACAAATATAAATGTTATTTTATATTTGTAAATTTTATTAAATGAAAATAATATGAATATATTTAAATAGTATGTACATTTTAATTGATTATGTTAAAAATATAAATTTCTAAATTTTTATTTATCTTGCATAATTGTGTTTTAAAGGCTTTTTCAATTTCATTTTAATCCTTTTGTAGTAATGCCCTTTCTGAACGTATGTTTAAAAATTAAGATTTTTTTAATTAGATTGAAGATATTTATATGCAGGTTTTTTTAGTAATTAAGAGATATACATGTTTGTTCCTTTATTGTCATATACTTTTTAAAGATAGACATATCTTTATATTCTTGTGTACTTCAAAGAGTATGAAAATCTTTATGCTTGCATCTTTAATTATTTTCATAAAATAAAGTAAAAATTTAAATGCACAGGCTTGAAAACTTGCTATAACAAGTGGGAACTTATCAGCTTTGACTATTCTATAATAAGCAATATTCTATTGACTTTGTTACAACTTCTTCCTTTGGACCAATATTCTTTTTCTCTTCTTAAGGTCCTTACTTGATTGTTATAACTAAAAAATCAAATGTTGGATCTATATATGGACAATCAATTTGGAGGATTGAAGATACGGATGTTATACCATATGCCCGGACTATGTTGCATTTAACTGAAGAACAAGTAAGATTGATTAATTTAATTTTTTTATTGCTATGGTATTTAAATTTTAGTTGAAAAATAAGTATCAAAATTGCATAGATTTAAATGAGTTTTCTATTCTTTTTCTTTTTGTGTTTATTCATTATGATTGGCATTATTGTTTATAATACTTACAAGTATGCACTAGAATTGTAGTATTTGAGAGCTATGCTACAGATTAAATTATCATTGCAAAAGGATGTGGGTTTTTTTTAATCCATTTTAGAAAAATATTCTGAGGATATTTGTCTCCTTCAACATAATTTTTTTTTATTGTTTTCACTTTCGCGATATAAGTAGGTATAGCATCAAGGTCTTGACAGCATATCAATATCAAGCAATAAGTGTGACTTCTTTCTGCTCTCTTTTCTTACTTTCTGTAGTCCTTATATAATTACTAAACAGTTTTTGAACCATAACTACCATTCTGTATTCATTCAACTTTTCCTTAAGATTAATTTAATAATACTGTTAAATTTCTTTTAATTTTTAGTTTTAAAAATGATTCTATTAGTGCAGAATTTTTATTGGATGAGAATTGTTACTTTTTAACTGTAAACCTGAATCTGTCAGTTTTATGTATTTTAAGCACAGTTTTAGATAACTTATCAAATATATATATTTGGTATGTTTCAAGTTTTGTTGTTTTCATGAGAAAAAGAATTTTTTTTTAGAAACTTAATGATTTTATAGAAAATTAAAACTGTATCAAGATTCTTTTTTGAATTTAATGTTTTTTCACTTTATAAAGTATTAATAAGCATAAGTAAATTTCTTTTTCTGTTTATAGGCACAGTATAATAAGCTGTATGTATCTATGGTACAGGCAGTGCTAAAGACTCCATATTTTTATTTTTCTTACACTTATGATCTCAGCCATACATTACAGCGACTTCACAACACAAGCCCTGATTTTGTGCAGATGCCTTTATTCCAGCGTGTGAGTACTTGTACTTTATTGGGATTGAAAATATTGTATTTCTTTTTTTAAATTTATTTTGTGTTAAGTAGTTTTATTCTATAGCTTATGTGTCTTTACTGTTTTTTTTTAATGCTTTAATTTTTATTCATTGCCTACCAGAATACTTTCAACTGTATTATTCAATAGTTTGTATTCAAGTATTATAGCTAAAGAAATATAAAACATTGCAAATTTGATGCTTGATTTTTAAGATATATTTTTTGGAAATATATTTCAGTGTTTAGTTAGTTTGGTCATAAAATGAATGTAGAAATTATAACATAAATTTTTAATAAAAATGGAGCACATATTTTATGAGAGGTGATCTGTGAACAAAGGCCAAAGTAGCAATGTGAGTTTTTTTTTTTTTTTGTATATTTTAAAATATATTGAAGGTGTTTAATTTACAGAAATATAAATTATGTATAGCGTTTTTAATAAGCATAGTAATTCATCTCATCACAATTTCCTACTTGGTCCTTTCTTCCTCTACTTTTAAAAATATCAAGTAAAAAAAATATTTGCTTCTAAAATGCTAAACCAGAATTTTTCTGTACTTCTTTTAAATGAAATGCTGTTTCAGAATTTTTTGAAATTAATTTCTCTATCAAGTAGTTTTTTTTTAAGTAACATTAACTTTTAATTATTTACAGGCTGACCAGAGATTCATATGGAATTCTCACATTATGAGGGATTTTCTGGCTCAACAAGAGGTATTTGTTAATTCTTTATTTAGTTTATTTAAAAAGAAGATATAATTTAAATGGTGCTGTAGTAACTGAAAATGTGCTTACAATCTGCATAAGCATTAATAATACTGATTATTTTTAAAAAAGAAAGTGTTATTAAGCATTATTTTATGTTATTAAGCATCCATTTTATTAATTTCAGCTTCAAGATTTTTGGTTGCCTGTTATACATGGATGTATCCTTTTTTTTTTTTGTATGTTTATTTTAGTTAGTCATAGAAGTTCATGTATTATAAAAAATGTTGTATGAAATTCTGTGTAGGAGTAATCATGTAGGTTCTTATATTAGTTTATTTTATTTTAGTTACAGGACCTATTTGTCAAAATCACTTATCAGAACCATAGAGTATGTTACATGACGAGAACATTTGAAAGTATTTATTACTTTAGCATAGAATATTGAAAATATTTAGTAAATCTACATAAACTATATTATTAAATAAACAAATTTAAATGATTAATCATATGATTGAATTGAATACAATTTCTTGTAAAATTTAAAACACCTGCTATATGTTAACAATGCAATTAAAAATAAGTATACTGCTTATTTAGATATTCAATTTTTTAAAAAACAAAAATATATTCTTTTTTGCTCTTTTATTTTTCACCATGGTTCATTTGAAATTTTTTTCTGTTTGCAGGGATTCTTCTGCTTTTTTGTTATTTTGGAGAAATTTCCTTTTTTTTTTTTTTTTTAAATTTTTTTTTTCTCACATAATTCTGTTTCTTCCCCCCCCCCCGATTTCCGATTTTTTTTTGTCCCTGTAAAAATTTGCTTTTTCTTCCGAAAATTCCGCTTTAACACAAAGAAAAGAAACCTTCCTATCTTACGTTTTCGGAAGAAAATTCTGGGAAAATATGCTTAACTCCACCGGCTAGGAAACTAGCTGATTCATCTTCTACTGACGAATCAACATTATATCAACAAGCTGTACAAGGATGAACATTCTAACATTCAGTGCCATTCAAGGTATTAAGTACCACCTTTTTTGCAGAAAACAAAACCTCTGTGGCATATTTTGCAAAAAGAAAAAAACGATTTTTTTGCATGAAAATGTTCAAAAAAATTAGTTGAAAACTTAAGGTCATCTTGTAGGGCATACCAATATGAAGAAATAAAAAAAACGGAACAAAAACTAATAAATAAACTACATAAAGAAAGAAAAACTCTTGTCAAAAGAGGCAGCTAAAAAGTTTGTGCAAATGCAGCAAAAACGCAGAGAATAAGACATAAAAATCTTCTCAAAATAAAAAACAGATGATTAAGCTAGGCATTCTAGAGATAATGTAGTCCCGACAACTATGCCAGTAATTAAATAGAGAGATGCTAATGAAGACTGTGCAAAAAACTTTAGCCCTTATTGAAAATAAACTTGCAGAGGATGCAAACACATCGTTTATTGAAGAAAAATCTGTCAAAAGTAGGAGCCCTCCAAAACAAAGGGTGAAGCGTGTTAATGGAGATCTATTACCAACAAAAGCCACACAAATAAAAAAACAAAAGAAAACCACTTCTTTAACAATTCAGGAAATGTTTCAAAGGGTTTCAAATAACAATAATGCTAAATGAATCTGTCATTGTAACTGTACAATTTCTCGACCCCTCTCACTTTATAAGGCGCAAAATCATTGTGCTGTTACTTTTGCAAAAAATGTATAAAAATAAAAGAAATGAAACAGAATTCAGTATATGATACATTATTATAATTTTATAAAGAACTCATACACTTTACACAATTGCATGAAGCAAAAGAAATTATTTGTCCTTATTTTTATTTATTATCTAAGCTAACTTTTATCAAAAGGCTATTAAATATAATTCTTCTCAGACTTCTGGTGGGTGAATGTTGCATCTCAGTGATGTACAGGTGGTAAATATGTTTTAATGTCTAATTTTGTATTTTCTGATGCCCCTGATGATGTGTTAAACTTGTTTAACTTTTAATGTGAATGATTTAATAATAATTTAATATTATTTTTCTTATTTATATGTACTGAATTATAAATAATTAAGTTATTAATTATTATAGTGTAATATTTTCATCACGTTGCATGTTTGGATGTTTTACTTCTTTCGCGTATAAATTATGGTACAAATTTTTTACTCGCGTATGATTTCAGTCTTTGCTTTTTTGTCAATCTCATCCCTGTATTTGGAGAATTGTCAAAATACGTTAAAACCAAATTCTATTGCGAGTTCTTTTCCTTTTGAAGTAAGCAGCCTTGATATTATCTTAGTAAGAAATCTTTATGCCAAAAAAGTGCATTAAGGACCTTGAAGTGAACATAATTTCTGGTTTTGAGGATGATCTTTCCTTATATTTAGAGTATCAGACATTACTTGGTTTCCTCTTATATTGAGGAAAATCTACATTTAGCAGTTTTCTGTTTTAACTTTTATTTGTATTTTCTTATTATTTTTGTAGTACATTATCTTTCTAATTATCATCCAACATAATTTTTTTAGCCGTGTCCTTAAAATTTATTTTATCCATTTTTTTTTATTATTATCTTGTTATGCAATTGGCTTACTTGGTATGGCATGCAGTTGCTTGATGTATTGATATGCACAAGTTTTAACTTTTAAAAAAAGTGCATATATTCTCTTCACCCTCCATAAAATTAGTTTTATTGCTTTAAATTTTAAATATTTTGTGAAAGTTCATTTCATTTTAAAGGTTTCATATTGTGTAAGGATAATTATATTTTTTGTTATCAATTCTGTATTCTTATGTAATATTGTTTTAAAATATTTATCTAAGATTTTCAAAATTCCTGAAATCTCATTTTTACGTAATAAAGATATTGGATAAAAGATATTAACCTTAAAAATTAATTCAACATTCAAAAAAATTAATGAAACAAATAGGTGCTTTTAGAATAAACTTGCTTCTAATATCTCGTGTTTCAAATTCAAACTTTTGTTGTATTCCTATTGATGAGTTTTCTGTTTTGTTTATGATCATTAAAAACCTTGACTTTATTTGCATTACTTTTGGACTTCAGCTTTGAAGATTCCATTGACTTAGCATTACACCTGGAATACGTAGTTACGGCATTTTAATGTAAATAAACAAAACAGAAAACACATCCATATGCATGTTATCTTTTGAAATGATTTAAAAAATTTTAATCCTTAAATTTAAAAAAGTCATTGCCGTTAAGCAATGCTCAATAAATTCAAAATCATTTGCATGGATTCTTATATCTCGAAGAAGTGTTTTGCGTGCTGGCACACGCTTTTTCATGCGTGGTTTGGATGCTGATGGTCAAGCTGCAAACTTTGTTGAGACAGAACAAATTGTTGAATGTGATGGCTCCAAGAGCTCATTTGTTCAAGTATGTAAAGCATGAAACTATTTTTACTTTACTTTATACTGCTTATACTGCAATTCAGATTATTGATGTAAATTTGATATTTTTAGACTCGAGGCTCTATTCCTCTGTTCTGGAGCCAACTTCCTAATTTGAAGTATAAACCAAGACCTGCTCTGAGTAATCATAACCATGTAAGATAATTTTTGTTAGTTATTATACTTATAAATATGTATAAATTGTGGATGCTTATGAATATCTTATATTCATAAATTCATTTCTGCAGTTGGATGGTTTCCAGAGGCACTTTGATAATCAAATATACACGTATGGACCGCAAACTATTGTGAATCTTGTAAGTATTGTTTGTTATATATGTGCACTATTAAATGTCCAAAAAGTTAGTTTTTGTTGCTGAAAAATTTATAATACTAAAAACATACTTGCCTATTCTCTCTCGTCATATGACAGTGATGTTGGAATGAAATTTTAGAAAGCTGTCCTCAGTTCTTATTCTCCTTCTATTTATTTAAAAATATGAATTTCTTTCCAAATTTTATTTGTAAAATTATTGAATTTTAACAATTTTTGAGTAAATATTTATGTTGAATTGCAAAAAAAAAAAAAGCTTATGTACAAGCATACTGAAACTATAGGATTGCCAGCTGTTTTCATGGTATAAATTTGACTAATTTATCTATTTTTTGTGTAGCATTTAACCTTTTATAGCCTGCTGGTACTTGAAAGAATTGCTTTAGTCAAGCATTTGCAATATTTCCACTTTTCCTTTTGGTACTCACAGGACACAAAGAAATAGCTTTGACAGCAGACAATAGATGACAGCTGAAGTTAGAAATTAAATTATTTTATCTTATCATAAAAGTGTATTCCTCTTTCCTGGGTTATTCTGTACCAAAACTTATCCATTGATACCAAAATGCAATTAAAAAGTTGCTGATAAATAAATTCAGGATGTAATGGTTAAATCTGTTATGAACAATCTACTGCATCAGATAAACATCATACTTGAGATGAAGGAATTCGAGCACCACTGTTTTGTTTCAACTACTGTGTTGCAGTGCATATGCTTTCAAGAATTCTACTTTAGGGATTTTACTGAGTAGAAGTTCCTTTGTGAGTTTCAGTGGTGCTGTGGTTGTTTCCAACACCTTTCTGGGAATCCAAAGCTTGCAACTTTAACATTTAAAATAATGAAATGAATGATTAAAGAAGGAGAAATAAAAATATCGATTTAAAATATTTATTTATTCTAATTAAATTTGAATGATTTTTTCAGTAATTTTGACTTACAAATGTCAAAGAGTATTAATCTTTACAATCCTATTTAGAATTGTAAAATTGTAAATCATTGTTTCAGAAGCCTTGATTTAGAATTGCACAGCTTGAAAGAACAAATTTTTTAAGCAATATCATTAGAACTTTATTTGCATCTAAAACCATTTTACTTTTCTTTTTTATTTAGATAGATCATAAAGGTGCTGAAGATAAATTAGAAAAGGCTTTAGCTAATATAGTTAACACAGCTGGAAATACAAATATCAAGTAAATCAGTTTGGTGATATGTTTCTTCTCTCTAATTCTTCTTGATTTGTTGATTTGTTAGTAACTTTTGTTTCTCTTTTTAGGTATGAAGCATTTGATTTTCATCATGAATGCCGTAAGATGAGATGGGACAGATTATCCATTTTAATCGATAGTTTACGTCAGGATTTGCAAGATATGGGGTTTGCAATTTTTCTTTTCCATTTCATTTATAAGAAAATATATCTTAGCATTGTACATTTCCTTAACCAGGGTGGTGACAGAACCGGAAAATCAGGGATATCAGGGAAAAGTCAAGGAATTTTATCGATCTGGAAAAATCAGGGAAAAGTCAGGGAAATTCGTAAAAATATCTAAAAATCAGGAAAAATTAGTAGTTACTTGAGTTATTATCTGTAAATTAGTATCTTATTCTAGCATTATTTGTAATAATAAATGGAATTTTTTTAAAAAAAACTTATATTCATTTATAAATGCATAATTTTTTTATTAGAGCAATTAATTTCTTATGATTTGTTAAAGAATATTTCTGAAGAATAATTTGAAGTAATATTTTGGCAGTTTTTCTTGTTTAAATCTTTGCTAAAATATATATTATTAGATAAGTATAATTACACTATTTTTATATTTATGCTGTAATATGGTATTCTGGTACTCATGAAAAGAGCACTAATTAGTTATTGAACTGTTTTAAAGTTTTGAGCAAAGATCATAATAACCTGTACTGTTAATATAATTTAACTTGTGTTGCAAAGAGTAGGTTTAATGTTTCTTAGAATTCTTATGCAGTTTTAGAAGCAAAGAATTTTGTTAAACTTTCCAGCATTTTTTGCATCTAAGAAATGTAAGATACTTTTTTAGTAGATATTTTTTGGATGCTCATTCCATTTTTTAAAATTAAATTTCATAGAAATATTTGTTTTTCCATATTAAATAACTGGTAAAAGTGTTTTTAATAATGTATATTGCTTACATACAGTGATTCTGAGTAGGGAGAAAGCCAGGAAAGTAATATAATTATTAGCCGTAAATCAGGGAAATGTTGTAAGTTTAGTCAGGGAAATCAGGGAATTTTTTTTCACAGTTTCTGTAGCCACCCTGTTAACGATCGACTCTCTTTTATATTTACAGCTACTTTATGATGCTGCGAGATGGGTCTGTGCCTTGTGTGCAAGAAGGTGTTTTTAGAACTAATTGCATTGATTGTCTGGATCGCACAAATGTGGTTCAAAGTTTACTGGCTAGAGAATCCTTGCAGCTACAACTGCAGGTAAAAATGCTTTGTTTAGAAGTTCACACATTTTTTTAAGTTCATTTTTTTTTTTTTTTTAAATGATAAATTTGTTGATGTCAAAATTCCAGAGGGGGGGGGGCATTGCTGTTGATTTCAGATTTTCTTTACTTTGGCACCCAATATGTCATTCTTGTTCTGCAAATATTATGCCATTTTTAAATTCTTAAAAAATGTTACTTTTTTCCATGTAGCGACTTGGTATTTTAAATCAAGGCCAAAAGGTAGAAAACCAACCTGTTTTTGAATACATATATAAGAACAGTAAGTAGTGTTAATTTCTGTTATTTAAGCTACGAATGGTGAATTTGCAGTTCTTTGTTAACATATGAAATTTCTTATATATAGCTTGGGCTGACCATGCAGATGTTGTTAGTATTGAATATGCTGGAACTGGTGCTTTGAAGACTGATTTTACAAGGTAATTTTCTCATACCAGGTGAAAAAAGTAATTATTTCATTCGCATGGGCTTAATTGAAAAATTAATAAAAGCTCACATATATTTCTAGTTATCTTTCGATATATTTATTTGAATAAAGTATATTGTTAATAATAAAAATTTCTGAAAGCATAATTAAAACAATTATCACATTAACAAGGAGAGGACACGACTTGGGAAATTCCATTCGGCATGAAACTTGGCATATTAGTAGCGTACCATTTGGGTGTTCACCCATTAATCTAAAAAGTACAATGGCTAGCCAATTTGGAGGAAATGGCCCTCAAACTTTGGGCGCAACTTATATACCAGTAACTCTTCTCGAGCAATCAGTGCTCAGATGTCAGTGCACTCGCTTATCATTCGGAAGGTCCACAATTTGATCCTGGTTGTGGTTTCTTTATATTTTTTTTTTCAAAATTATTCCAAATTAAATTAAAAATTTGAAAAATATTTTAAATTAAAACTTTAATTATTTTTATGGAGAAAATAACTTTATTTATATGATGCTTGAATTACAGATAGAATAATAAAAATAATATATAAACAGTAAAATAATTGTAAATACATCTTGAATGGTGATAAATATTAACTGTAATGACTTGCATCATAAAACATTTTTGTTTAGGCATTATCCTTCATAAATTTTAGAAGTTTATTCTGCATTTATTAGTTAATTTTCATTTTATCTTTCATTTTGTTCTAGTGACTATATATTTCTACATTTATTACACACAAGAACCAAAATAATTATCAAAAAAACATTGGAAACAAAATCTTGCACAATTAATAAATGACGAATGTTCACAAGAACAACGGTTCTTTAGGAGATTTGTTGGAAAACAAACTTCATTCAAATTATAAAAGATTTCTCTTTCTTTAGAAAGTTTTGCAGCATAACAAGCGTAGCGGATCATTTCTCTAAAAATAGGAGATGACAACTGATGAATTATTGACTGTATTTTAATACAGTCTTCATGAGAATTTATTTCTTGATCATTTTCGATCAAATAAGCGCAGTTCTGCAGACACTTTATGAGATTCTTTACTTGCCTATAAAAATAAATGTCACAACGTTGAAGCAGAGGGGTACATTTTTAAGGAATAACTTTAATGGTGCAGGTTGACAATTGCTGGTCATCCTGAAAGATTTCGTCATGTATTTCGGGTGCTATATGTCTTCTCCAAGAGTCGAAAAGTAAGAGAAACTGTTTTTCTCCTAAGGTTTTAAACAGTCATTAAGAAAGTCAATGTATAATCCTGAAGTGAGTTTTCTAGACTTCGATGATTTAATAACCACATTTCTATATTTCTCTGCATAACAATTGACTGATTTTTGAACTCAAGGTCCAAAATTGCCGGTTGCTTCTTGTAGACAAATAAATACCTTAGGTAAAACTTTTCCAGACAGAGAGAGAGAATATTGGCTGTATATCTATGTGTTACCTTATTCATATCGTGTCGTTTCAAAAAAATTGTTTTGCTCCCTTTTACAGCGAGAGTCCTATTGTAATTTGACTGATACCGACATCTGGGAAAGATAGAATGACATGAGATATATTTGATGGGCAAGTGTAAAATTGAAATCAAGGATAATTTAAGATTCAATGTATTAACTTACCTGTCTGGTCAGTATTAAGAACATAGTCTTTGTTAAAATTAGGTATTAATTTTAGTGTTTGCTTTCTAAAAGTTGCTGCAGAAGCCAGTGTTTCTTCGATTATAGCTGTTTCTCTTTTCGATACAAATTTTGTCACTTTTTTTTGGCAAATACCATGCTTGTTTTTAAATTTTTTGACCCAGCTTTCAGAAGCTTTAAATTCAAATTCTGCAAACTGTTCTGCAGCAGCTAAAGCGCACTGCTGCAAATTGCTAGTGGTTACTTGGTGATAATTTTCCCTGTTTTCAATGGAGCGATCATAAGTCTAAGATGAATATTTATCAAATAGATTTCCTCCCTTTTTTCTTTCTTCTTCCCACTTGGATAAATACTCCATTTTTTTTTTTTTTTAATGGTTGCATCCGTTCTTTTGCAATGATTGTAGGTTCTAAGTGAGATGAGCTCTTGCAAAGTTAATGACTTTTATTTTATAATCCAAAGACATATATTCGACATATCTTTTTTTTCTTCGGGTTCATATTCTTCTGACGAGACATCCCCGTCAAGTTTTTCGAAAAGTAATTCTTCACACCTTTCATTTTCATGAATAAGTTCTTCATCACTAACACTAATTTTTTCAGCCAGGATGTCCAAAGTATTTTGGAAAATTTCTTCACCCATCAGCATTGCTTCATGAGAAATTGAAGCTGAATATCCCGATGAAATTAAATTATTTTGAAACAGTAAACTTTGATAATAAATAACAGCATCTTTTAATCTCAACTTTGACACTTTACTGTATAGTGATTCTTGTGTGATTCCATCTTCAACCTCCAATACACTAGCAGTATCTTAAATTCATAGACATTTTCACTTTAGAATATTTTAACTCTCTGTATTGTGCTAATTTAATCAAAAAACAATGCTAAACACTTCAAAATCCAAGGTGAATAACCTTATTTGTTCATTGCTTCTAAAGGGAATGTAAGTAAAAGCACTGTCAAAGAATTTCATATGATAATGAGTAAAGACATTTACCCATTGGTCCCTTTTCAGTTATTGGAATTTCGGACCATCTGCATACTAACAATAGATTAACAGCTGCTCTCTGCTATTTTTATTCCAGCATTAAAATATTGGACCACCTGCATATGTATTCAATATATTAACATATGCTCTCTATTGTTTCCAAGATAAAATAAAAACAAAGAATTTGTGAATATAAAAAACCAATAATTTAAAGCTTTCAATGAATTTAGAATTATAATTTTAATTATAGTTAATATTTATCACCATTAAAGATGTATTTATGATTATTTTACCGTTTATATAGTATTTTTATTATTTTATCTGTAATTCAAGTATCATATAAATAAAGTTATTTTCTGCATAAAAATAATTAAAGTTTTAATTTAAAATATTCTTCAAATTTTTAATTTAATTTGGAATAATTTTGAAAAAAAAATAATAAACAAACCGCAACCAGGATCGAACTGCGACCTTCCGAATGATAAGCGAGCGCACTGATTGCTTGAGAAGAGTTACTGGTATATAAGTTGTGCCCAAAGTTTGAGGGCCATTTCCTTCGAATTGGCTAGCCATTGCACTTTTTTAGATTAATGGGTGAACACCCTAATGGTATGTTACTAATATGCCAAGTTTCATCCCGAATTAAATTTCCCAAGTCGTTCCTTGTAAGTGAAAATTTAGAATCCTTGAAAGCACATTGCATAATTTGAAATGGTGAAAAAATTCTAGTCTTCAGTATAATTGCGAGCTTTTTCTTTTAGGACTGGTAAAAGAGGCAAACAAGGTTTGTTGAAGGACGGTGTGAATTCCTTGATTCGATATTTCAAGAATAATTTTGCTGATGGATTCCGTCAGGTAATTATTTTTTGGTTTCTCATTTTTATAGTGAATGAAGTATCTAAGTTTTTACAGAAAATTATTTTGAAAAATGTTTTTAGAATATATTGATGATTGCTTCAGTTCTTAAATGACCAATCATGAAAAGTTATATTGCTAATGTCACCAATAAATATCACTAAAACAAAACTTTTGTAAAAACACAAATGTTAAGAATAAGTCGTGTAACTTTTTAGTCCATTGCAGTTTTTGCAAATGCACATTACTGTGGATCCTTTCTTCTATGGAGAAAAAAAATTATTATTAATCAAAACCTACCTATGCGGAAAAGATGTTCTATGGTATGGAGATTAAGAGAAAAATAAAATTAAATTTTAGGTTAAGAACCGCCGCAAGGGGGTTGAATTTTTGAAAAAAATACTTGATTTTGATTATACGATTTTTAAAAAAAAATTATTATTAATTAAAACCTACCTATGCGGAAAAGATGTTCTATAGTATGTAGATTAAGAGAAAAATAATAAAACAATTTAAATTCTGAATTTAATACTACCGAAAGGGGGTTGAATTTTCAAAAAAAAAATGGAAAAATACTTAATTTTGATTATTGATTATACGATTTTATATTCGAAACAATTGTTTTTTTTTTGCAATATAAATAAACAAAAGTGATGATTAATGAGTAGTGAGTAGTATAATGTACATTGCAACATTTTATGACTCAGCTCCCCCTCCCCACACCGTCAAATCAATCCGGTTAAACAACTAGAGCAGTAGGCAATGAATTTGCGTTCTTTCAGAATTCTTCGAAGGGCTAATTCCCTTATGTGATTTATGTCATGAGCTAGCATCGATATCGGGACATTTTCTGGATGGCCAAAAAATCAGTTTCTTTTAATAGCAGGGTCTATGACATCCTTCAAATCATTCGAGAAATAATGTGATAGAACGATTGATTGATGCAAATGCTGTGCCTCATAAATTATGGTTTTGTTTTGATCTTGAACCACATAGACGCATAGACTTTTGTAATGAATGTCGTTAATGTCAAAAAAGCCTCGTATGAATTTTCTTGAGCTACATTGAACTTGAGAATTCTGTTCGCGATTCTAAGCCACCTTGAGTGGCAAACTTTTCCAGGATTTATCTTCGACAGACTTTCTCTGCAATGTCAGCAGTTTATGACTTCGCAAATTTCCATTAAGTACAGTTGATCAGTACTTAAGTCTTTCTTGTTAGTCACTTCACATAGCGTATTTTCTATTGGCGTGGATGAAACTGCAGATAGCTTCTCGCATCCGGCCAACGATTTTCTTATTTCGCCAGTCAGGCTTCTGGGCCCAGTTGTGGTTTTATCCACGTGCGCGAAAAGATGACGTAGTGGAAGCTCGTTGGCGTGTAACTGGCACACAAACCATTGTAATGAACGATTCAGGATCAGTTCCATGTTGCGTATAATACCTCCTTTGACACCTGTGTTGACAGATTTTCCGTCGCAACCAACTTTGTTACATCTATGTCATTGTCAACGCATGACAAAAAAACTATGTATGTTATTTTCAATAATTTGCATTCTCCCGAAATTTACGACACGTGGCCGATGTACACAGAGCCAGGTTCTTTTACCAAGCTTATGTGTTCTTCTATTATGACCTTTCTTCTGTTGTCTTCCATTGATAGAATCCTGTCTTTTCGCCCATCGAAGTATAAACCAAACTGGTCGTGGTCATAATCTTTTATGACCTGATACGATAGAGTGGTTCTTGCCTTTGTTTTCCCACGGCGAATTTTATTTCTGTCAACAACGTTCAAAACATTGCTTTCTGAGATAATGCCCACATCTTGAAGAGCAGCTGACACGATGGCAGCGCCTGCTCGGTCGGAAATACCGAATCGGTCCAATGTTCTAACTGCAGCTAAAACTTTTTCACTACAGGTAATCCTGTGTGCACCCAACCGGCACAGTTGCTGTCATGGCATCAGGCACGGGGACACGGGGCGGCGTTCTGTCACTACAGGTGTGACTGTGGGGAAGATTCCATGAAGTACCACTTCCGACTTATGGAGACGTGGGAGGATAAAGCAGGAGACAGGAAAAAGATGGGATTGCCTACTGTTCTAGTTGTTTAGCCGGACTGATTTGACGGTGTGGGGAGGGGGAGCTGAGTCATAAAATGTTGCAATGTACATTACACTACTCATTAATCATGTCTTTTGGTTATTTATATTGCAAAAAAACAATTATTTCGAATATAAAATCGTATAATCAATAACCAAAATTAAATATTTTTCCATTTTTTTTTTGAAAATTCAACCCCCTTCCGGTAGTATTAAATTTATAATTTAAATTTTTTATTATTTTTCTCTTAATCTCCATACCATAGGACATCTTTTCCGCATAAGTAGGTTTTGATTAATAATATTTTTTTTAAATCGTATAATCAAAATTAGGTATTTTTCCATTTTTTCAAACATTCAACCCCCTTGCGGCGGTTCTTAACCTATAATTTAATTTTTTATTTTATTTTTCCATTTATCTATATACCATAGAACATCTTTTCTGTACAGGTAGGATTTGAAATTCTGAAAAAAAAATTTTCGATCCACCCTAATGCACATTATTTATCTTATTAGTGCACATAATGCATCTTATTTTCCTTCACAACAGAGGAAGAAATGGGTATATTGCAATGAAGTATCAGTAATTTCATATATTCTTATTTTATGCAAAAAATTAATTTTAAAACACTTTTAACTAATTTTAATGCTTTTAATCTGAGTTATATCAGTTTTGTGCTGTAATTGCATCAATAATACTTATTCTCTCTATCTTATTTGTTTATATAACTAAGACAACACTGAAATACAAAGTATCTGGTATGGCATGGCTCTTGTTCTACTAAACTCAATTATTCATTTGAAATAATACTTTATTATTTATTGAGAATTATTTAGTAAATAGCTTTGGATTAATGACGCTCACCTGCAATTGAAAATATATGCTGTGAAACTTATTTTTTTACAAATTTTAATGGCAAAATTTGTTTAGCAGTTGTGATATTAGTCATATGTCCTTGAAATATATATATATTTCTTACAAATGAAAGACATTAACAAATCAAACAAAATTTCCTAGATTATATTGTGAGCTGATATAAGTTAAGTCACCTAGAAACTTATATCCTAAAAATTAATGTATTTTCCTTCTTAGGATTCTATCGACCTGTTTCTTGGAAATTACCAAGTAGATGAAAGTGAAGGAGTTGCAAAGCCATGTCCTTTGAAGGATAAAAAGGAGTTGAAATACTCAGCAGTATGTATCAATATTTTTACTTGACTTTATCTTGAATGCAGTATTTTTATCCAGTATTTCCAAATCAAGAGGTTATATTTTACTGTTATCATTCATAATGTTATAGGTTCATGTTTTTTCTTTTTTAAAAAGGTTATTTAGCAATTACTTGTGTTGAAGAAAAAATTATTTTATAGCTGTGAAACTCCTACTTTTTTATCTAATTAAAAAAAATTGTATGAATTCACATTTTATTTAAGCATCAAATAATTATTGCATTATTTTTGAGATTGTAAGTTGTTTGGACTATCAGAAGACTTTGAATTTGCAAACTTTTCCAATTAATTGACTATGAATTATTATTCTATAGTCATACATGTTGATATCCTGGTATGGAATTTTGCTTTTAAAATTTAGCTTGTAAACTTTTTGTGTTGTATCATATTTTTTAAAAAATATTATTAAATGTATTGTGCCATATTATTGTAAAATGTTAGTGCTCATTTTAATTGGTATCCTTATGTAAACAGAATTTTTTGGTAGATTAGAGTAAAATAAGTTTTGTAATTTTCTTCAACAAATTAACATAATATGAATAGTTTGGTTTGGTTAAAAAATATTTTCTTAAAAAGTTACTATTCTAAAACTTAAAGGTTTTTATCTCTACATGTTTTATTGAAATGTATATTTTGAGTTTTTTTATGTTTTTCTTTGTTACGTTTTATTAAAAGATCGTGTTTAATTACTTATTCATTTCTTCCAATTTAACACACAGTTATTTATAGTGTACCTCCTTTTTAGATTTTTTAAATGTACATTTGTGATGAATTGCTACTAAAATATTCATGTTTTATTTTCCATAGCTTCCTATTATTCTGCTGATAGCAATTGCAATGTGTTTCTTATCTTTCCTAATACCTTCTGGTAAGTACATATATTCATTCAGTTCTTTTTTCTACTACTAATTAAAATATTGTTTTTATTTCAAATTTATATTTAAATAGCTCTATGGTGGATTGTATCATTCTAATATTGATACAGTAATTTTTTTTTTTTCAATAAAGGAAATTCTGCTATTTATTGATGTTATGCTTTGTTAATTTCTGTATGGAGTCCAAGACTATTAGATGGAAATTATTTAACTGCTATTATTTAAGTTTTTTTAGGAAAGTAACTTCCAAAAATGAATAAAGTGATGTAAAGAACTTTGAAACGATTGCAAACCTAGAATATAAAATTTGTAAGTTAATGTTAATTGAAGCATATTATTAAACAAGGTAACAGAATTTGAAGTTTGCCAGAATAGAACTATTTATCAAGGCAACTGATTGGTGGACATTAATTTTATATTATATGTTTATTGGTAGAACAGTTGTAATAAATCTATCTGGATTTCCAAGCCCTAATTTTGTAGATTAATCTAATTTTCCCTTTGTAACCACATCAGGTAACATTCATTATAATTATGTGTTGCATAAATCAAAGCATTTTGCTCAAATAAATTAGATAAGAGAGATTTTCCAATTTTTGTGGAGACTTAGCTTGAAAAACCTGATGAAATGACCTTCTGAATACATCAATTTGTTAACAAATATATTTCATATGATAGAATTATAACTTAAACTGAAACTTTTTGCTTTTTAAGTATAGAAGTTGAGTTTTTTTTTTTTATCTTCACACTGTTCTCCAATGACACTAAAGAGAAGTATTAACACATTAATTTCTGTGGATATGTATATTTATATATACCCTTGGGAGACCTCACATACCTTCGTCTGTAATTTGTTGATAGTTGTATAACTATGCTCACTGCTTTGGAATGCAAGAAAATTATTTTTAATAGGGGTTTGCCGAGGACATTCCCATGTCTTAGCTATGTCCCAGCTGGTTTTTGTTAGTGTGTGTTTTCAACTACTGACATAAATTTAATATTTGTACTGTAGAATCATGCTCCCTTAACTGTTTTTATCATTGATCATCTTAATAAATCTTGTGTTTGGTGCAGTTTTTCCTAAACTGGACTTTGTGCCAATAAAATATACCATACTATGCCCATGTCTTAGGATAGAGGGGAAGAACGATTGACTCTAAGGGAGACAACAAAGGTTTATCATATAGGATCCAGACATGACACATCTGCGGAAACGCGGATTTCCGCTTTTTTGGCATCAAATTTAATCATTCTTGGGATCGTTGCAAATATGCATTAAAATTTTGTTAATGTGGTGGGGGGGGGGAGTTGCTCATGCAAACAAAAACTCTGCGCCATGTGAAAATTTTGGTATGGCTAAGGCGAAAGAGTTTCAAATTCATAAGATATTGCATAATCCTGCCGAAAGTTATGTATCGTCCGAGTTATTTATCGGCGTTTTGCCGAGCTTTTGAGGTCAAAGTTTAGCATTGGGAGAAATGCCTGAAGGTCGCATTCTTTTCTTTCTCGTTTTGACCAATCGTCTTTCGTTTCATCCAATCAGAATTCATTCCGAATTCGGATTGGATGAAAGAAAATCATCTACGAATTTCTTCTGATCCGAATTTTGTGAGAAAAAAAGATTGTTAGCTCTCCGTGAAGGGAGCCATTTTATTTCCACTTTCTTTTTAACATTCTTTTCTTCGTTTTTGTTAGTTATTTCGATTTATTTTTGTTAGTTTTCATTCCCTAATGTTTGTCTATCAACATAGACAAGACACATTTGTGCGGATACGCAGATTTCAGGGTTTTCGTTATCGAATTTTTTCATTCTTGGGAATTAATGTAAATCAGCATTAAAAGTTTTGGTAATGTATTGGGGGGAGAGGGTGCATACACAAAAGACGTGAATAGCATGCAAACAAAAACTGTGCACCGTGTGCACATTCAAAATATTGGTAGATAAAAGATCAGGAAGAATGTATATTGAAACATATTCAATTTAGAGTGTTAAATTCAAAATCATGAGAAAAGAGCAGTCTGCTGTTGAATATTTTAGAAAAAAGATTTTTTTTAAGGTCATCAGGCAAATGGTACTAGGAGGAACTTGATAGTAAGAAAATAGCAATGAGAAAAAAATAAAGAAAAATCCCCAATCAAAGAAAGAGAGCAAAATTTAGAAAATGGTGGAAAATAGCAGACTGAAGCATAAAAGAAAGCTTGAACTGTTAGCTCAAAAAATGAGAAACAAAAGTCTGAATAATTATGCATAATCAAAAGAAGTTTTTGCATGGCCATATTTTTTAGTGAGATAATTTTTAATTTCTTTTAAATAATAATTGTACAATATTTTTAATATCTCAAGCACTTTTTGTATAAATTTATTCATTTATTGTTCACTTAATCATACTTATTTTACTTCTCGGTGTTTACGTTTGACACGATTCTGTATTTATGAAGTTCAGCTTTATTTGTTCCAAGCCTGTGTCATGTCTGAGGATCAGGTGGCAGTAGGAAGTGAATCATATAATGTTTCATTAGCAGTTAAAGGGGTTAAGGTTTGTTTTGGGGGTTGTTTTTGTTTTACTGTGATTGCAACATTTCTGTTTTTTCTTTCAGTTTTCAACTCAGAAACATTATTGTTTGTCCTGTTTTGGTTTGGAATGGTTCTTGCCACTTTCATTGTAATCATGTATTATGGTACAGAGTTTGTTGATTATCCTAAGCTCCAAGACCTGCGACCAGCCAGGTTGAAGTACGAATGAACCGATGCTGATATACATATTGTGTAATAAATTTTATGAGATGTATATTTTATGGACATTCCATATCACCTTAAATCACTTTGTTTGACCAATCTGTGTAAATAATTTTAATTGATGAATGAATCTCTTTAATTGTCTATTTTTTACTAACCTAAATCTAAAAGTATTATCTGATTTATCATGTTCATAATGCTTTCAGCTAACAATTAAATAACTTTTTATTGCTGTTTTAATTTTTATTGAATAGAAAGTAATGAATGAAATGCATAGATTTAAAAGAAGAATTTGCCTATTAAAATAACTTTTAACTGTTTAGGTTGTACTCCAAGGCAGCTTTTTGATAATTTTTAAATGACATATGTTATGATGATCATTTATTAGTAAATCTAGGTATTGTTTAGATTCTAACCTATTAATTTTCTACTGCATTATATACTTGCTTTAAAAATAAATAGATACAGATAATCTTGATATCATTACCTTTAGGATCTAATCTATTCATTATTAAGTCGTCTTGTTATTTGTACTTGTCAGTGTATTTATTAGAATCTTTATATATTGTTAACATTTTTGTTGATGAATTTTTTTCACTAATGTAATATATTTAGTTGATGAAATCGCATATTAATTTTAAAAACTTGATATTTGTATTATTGTAGTTTTTTTTCCAAAAAAATTGAGTTACTGATTTATATATTTCTTTTTACAAATATTACACAATGTCAATATCTCTTCTTATTTTGTACTTACAAAAGTATATTTAAAGACAAAATAAATGATTATAGAAAATGCAGTCTTTTTACTTTTTGTGGCCAGTGAAATAAATTAAAATATTCTTATTACTCTATCATTATATATTATACATTGTCTGTGGTGGTTTGCCAGCTCAGAAACAAGCAATGCTGCAAAAAAATATTTCTCAAAAGAATACAAAGAAATACAATTTTTAAAAAGCAACATAACCTTTAAATAGCCCAAAACTTTTAAATTATGATGATCTGAATTGTATTTTAGATAATTATCAACATTTCTTTTTTCGATAAGTGACTTCTAACAAATGGGTATTAAAAATAGATGAGTTTCCACCAGGCTAACATGAAATCAAAAGTGGGACCAAATAAGAAAAAAATTAACTGAGAGAGTGAGGGCAAGCCTGAGTGGGAGGGAGAAAAAGAAAACCTCACACAGTTAGACATAGACCAAACCTGGGTTGCAGCTGAGTCACTGCCAAATTCAATGGGAAAAAATGTCTTTTCTCTTGTGTGTTGCTCTGTGAGTGAATTTTGATGCTTTTTAGTGTGCAGCCCCAACCTCTGTATTTCCTACTTATTTATCCATTTTCTTTCTTTCCTCGTTTTTATTTATTTTTCTCCCATTTTCATTGTTCTTTGAATGTGGAAAAATAACCAAATAAGATTAAGAAAGAAATACAAGTTTTTAAAATAATTTCAGGGATGCTGCAGCCCTATTGGACTAGCTGCTACTGTTTAAGGTACAACAGTGATTAAAGTTCAGAAATATAAGTAGTATCAAAAAAATTACATTTTTTGGTTGTTTTTGAAACAAGTTTACTTAATGCTTACAGGATGAATAAGGTTTATAAATGCAAACACTATTACTGAAGTTTATATAAAAATATATACATTAAAACTTAACTAAGCGGAGATCATCTGCATAGTGGTCACCCTCTCAACAGCCATTTTTGGCATGGAATTTTGGCTCATTGACATAAATCAGAGGTGACTGTGTTCAGAATTTATCTGGATTTTTTACTTCCTCAAATACGGAATTTCAGGATATTTTTTTATCTCAAATTTTGATTTGTCTGTCTCAAATATTGATTTAGAACAAATGTATCATTAAGATAGTGGAATGCATTAGCGTCGTCTGACTGGTTCAGAATTATGAGGTTCTGTCCCAAAATAGTCCTCATGTTGCTTCAAAATGGAACGTTGATATAACTAAGCTAAACTCGAGTAGTTATTTTTCCTTTTCTGCAGAGAGGCATAATATTGGGTAGGGAACTTGGTTTTCTGCCATAGTTTTTCTTTGTATTTCACTTGAAAATCAAAAGTGTTTCATGTAAAATTGCATTAGGTTGATATAGGTGGCCCAAGATGAACCAAACCCAAAGCAAGTGAACACAAACTGTAAGGCGATATTTTATACACATATGAAAGACAGAAACTTACTTATGTGGGTTCCTCCGGCTCTACTGTTATATTGTTTTATTTCCTTACATCGAATAAACTAACGCTTTTCAGTTTCTCTTCTTTCATGTCTGGTTCGGTTTATCTTGGGGCACTTTGCAGGCTTAACTATTAAATGCAAACTAAAATAAATTTATCATTAAATTTACACAATGAAAAATTTTGGAGGGGGTGTTGCTGCTATACCTCAGTGCCTATGCACAAGCCATCCTTGGTCTCGACTAAGCTCAAACCTCTAGTCACTTGACCATCCACATTAATGATAGCATTAGCCTACATGCAGAATTTAATATAATTGAAATGAATGGAGTTGATGCACAGTCCCACCACAAGAGGTCTGGCAAAATCCCCGAGGCCCAAACTCGAAGCCAGAGGCACACAATAAAAAGAAATGTATATTTCTTATTTTTAAGAGTATTTATTTCATCCATGATAAATGGAAGGCAGGCATGAGTTTACCTATATTTTTACATTTATTTTCTCTGAATATAAAACTCGCACTTTCTCGTTTCATTAAGTGATGTTACAGGAAGTGGCTAGTTTTTGTAACACTATGTCATGTGACCGGGTAACAGGAACGTTAACGTCTTGACTCCATGGCGTCTCCTAAGACTGGGACATGCAGCCCAGTGGCGTACCTGCAACTTTTGCAGCCCGGGGCGAACTTTCATTATACCGCCCTTCCAGTACAAGTTACATAAACCTTATAACACAAAAAAGGAATTCCAGGGCAAAAAATTGATTTAATAACGCAATTCGTCGTTTGACGCCCTTCATATCTGTAGATAGGTTGTGAAATCGTGCTTCCAACACCAATCATTCTTTCACATACCGGCAATTTACCGAAAAACCGCCCCATAGGTCCGCCACTGGGTCGCTACGACACTGGGTGAAGATCCGTGAGGAATCTGGCAGTGTTATGGAATCTCGAGGTCAGTGTGCATCGTTCGTTTGTAAATTTGCAGCAAACGCATCAACGACTGGTAAAAAGAGGCCATATCTCAGGGATAGCGACTACAAAAATGCAGACATTCCTACATTCTTATGCTTGGAAGTATCTGCTGTAAGTACAGTGCTCAAGCAATGTCCGTTATCCCGAACAAACGATGCAGCTACCGGAAATGGTATGCTGGCCATAAGATGATACTACCCCAGAGAAATCGTCAGCATGCGTTCCAAAGCAGGAAACAATACATACTATAAGGTTCTTGCCGGCCGTATAAGGCTCTTAACCCCAGTGACGTAGAGACCAGGAGGTATATATCCCCGGCACCAGTTTTAGGAGGCGCAATGGAGTCGAAACATTACTGCGTTTATAGCATTTTTGAAACAAAACATGACGATGAGCGTAAAAATGATTCCATACCCCTAGCTTTATTTACACCTGCTAAGCCACTGATGACAATTGGGATAAAAAAATGTATTATTTTCAGGGCGGTACTTACTCTCGCTACGCCACTGACCATGATGACAAAACGTTAATACATTTACGTCACTTTTTAAAGTCAAATACGATGGGGGGGGGCGCAAAAATACCATGCCGCGGACGCAGTATGCGCAAGATGAGTCACTGATAATGACGAGAGAGGACGAAAAAAATCATATTATGACCCGGGCGCCAATTCCCCTCGCTACGTCACTGCTACAGCCATGGGTTGTGAGGATGTTTACAGGTTAATACTTGACTAGATCCGTCTTTATACGAGCTTACTTCGTACTGGGAGCTACATCGCATGAAAGTATTTAGCTTTTTACCATTCCCACATCATCGGAAAACAGGAGTCCCAAAATAATACAGGCTTCAAGTGGGCTAAAGCAGATGGCTGTAGTTGACTGCTAATGTATAGTATTGTCAGATAAATCACCTTCCACACATATTCTAACGACGCACATTCTCGTGTCACCAGGAGGCATAGAGAGGGGTATCTTCCGTACTGTGTCTCGACATCAATGCAGTTCAGGTATAGCAGTTTAAGGTGTATTTCGGAGACTGTCTTTGGATCACTGGTGCAAATCAAAATTCATCAGAGACTGTGATCTATGGACGATTTTCTGGTTTGTTTACATACCTGTACTAAGTATTTCAGGAGTAATGCTCAAGCAATGGATCTTCAAAGCGGAAGTCTATCCCAGATAGCACGTAAGTTTGCAGCAAGTTTGATTTTGACTTGTCATGGCAAAATTTGACGCGTCAAACTTGAATCGAACTTGTAGCAAGTTCGATGTGACAAGTAGCGCCACCTCTTTACAAATCAACTTCAGCAAGTATGAAAACAAGCTTCCTGCAAAGATAAGCACAATAAAGAGTAATTATCTTTGTCTCTGTTTTAAAAACATCGATTTTTAATAGCATCTCCTAGACCTTAATTTTTTTATTAATTCCAATAAATCAATGATATTGTGAAAAAATAACTTTTTTATAAAAAAATTTTTGAAGCTTTTCCATCTTTTACTAAATATATCCTCTCTTTAAAGAAAACTATATCGCCTTTTTCTTAATGTTGAAATTTTAACGTTTATAAACAAATTAAATCTAAAACAGTCGATTATTGTTGAAAAAATAATAACTGACATTTTGTCCCATTTAAAGTAATTACTTTTGAACTCTAATTTAATTTATCTAGCAAAGCGTATTAGCGAAAATCGCTCTCTCTTTGACTTCAAATCGTATTCTCAACTCAAAAAATTATGAAACCAGAAAATATAAAATAAATTACGAATCCATCAAACGATGTTTTTGGAAATCTATCTCTCTCAGAGTTCAGCTGGCTCAACGGTTGCTCCTTTGGCCGAGGAGGTCGCAGGTTCTATCCGGTTGTGTTCGTGTTCTGTTTTTGCTATAATTTGCACTGAGTTTGACACGGCAAACTTGCTGCAAGTTCGTTTCATGGTGACTTCAGACTTTCGTTAACTTGCTGCAACTTACGCAAGCTTTTGCCAATGTCATGATAAATTGTGGCAAACTGCACTCTTGTCATGTAAATTTGTCAATTGCTGCAAACTAAAATTGTCTATTCTGATGGTCTATTCTGTTTCTGGAGTTCCACTTGTTAACGCGGACAACCCAAAACGCAGAATTACCCCTAACATGCAAGTAGATAAAATCAAGGTTTTTAATATAAGTAAACAAACTAGAAAACTCGTCCATATTTCCATTCTAATGACAACGTTATTCTGTAACACGCAGCACGTGACCACCATTTCTCATATTATTTGTTTTCACTACCACTAATTTGGATTAAAATACAGGATTCAACCTTTCAAAGAACAAAATTATCCTTATTTTAACTTTTCTTTCTCGTCTGTTTTTTAAACAAAATTGTCTTCTTAATCTCGTTTTTATGATATGGCTTTGAAAATATTAAATGCTTTAAATTGTTGGCAAAGTTTATTGGAAATAATACAATAAATCACATTTTTAGTTTAGATATTTTATATTGTGACTAAAATTTATTTTCTCTTTTTTCAATTCTTTAACTTTAAAATTAAGTTTTAACCGCGGTTTCAAGTTTTTCCTTGTTCGTAACCATGGCAAGAAGTTGTTAGTAAATCTTAAAAGTTCGGTGTGCGTGGTTGACCGTTGGTTTTGGTTACTATGATTGGTTATGGAATTGATTGTCAATTGATAGTGGCATGACTAATTATATTTAATGGATTACATTTTGTTAAGTAAGTGAAGTTAGCCTTTACTCCTTTATTGTTTTTGGATAATGTCCGTTTTTCAAGAAAAAAAGTTGTGATATTTTACCGACAGTTAACACATGACAGGTTTTATGGTTTCAGTTTCATATTAATCCAATTTATTTTAGAAGTAAGAAAATAAAAACTTTGACTTTAGATTTAATGAATATTAATTTATCTGTAGTTATTTTTTCTCTATTATAAATGAATGGATAGTTAAAAATTTTATTGATTTTGTCAGGGCGCGGTATGTAGGGAAAGGAATTACGATAAAAATTATTAATTTTAAATTAAAGAGTTTTATCCTTTTTTCAAATATTTCATAAATGTTTAAATCATATCTGTATTTTCTCAATACTAAATTGTTTATTTACCGGGCAGTCAATCTTGTGTATGATTTTAATATGTTGATAAAGGTTATGATTTTATTTCCTGTAATAAAGTGTACGTTTTACTTATCTGCATATTAGACGTAAATTTTGTTGATATCTGCATTTGAATAAATTGTCTTAAACTTATGTGCGATTATTTTATCCTTTAAAGGGATTATGATGACATATCCACAATTTCTATGCTGGAAATTTAAACGTTGAAGATAGAATGTTACATTTTTGAAATGAATTTAGTTCTATCATCTGCAATTTTTTAGATGAGAGTTGTAGACAGGAAGGATATTTTGTGCTAACTTTTTTCTTGACAGAAAAAAAAAAGGATGTAAGAAGGATATTAGAAAGATGTATGATTTTCAGTGTTGAATTATGTCTAGGATGTAGATAATATATGTTTTAATAGGAACTATTCATTATTTATGTGTTGACTATTGATAGTTAAAGGTCATATTTTATTAAAAAGTTTTATAATTAAGTCTTTAAATTTATTACATGATAGTTTCATGTAATAAACAGTTGGGCAGCAAACCTTTTTTAAGACCTCTGTGGGTAAAAGTGTAGGAATTTTCATATTTTTCTTTTGACATTTTTTAAAATATTAGATTGCTTTTGAAAAATAAATGGATAGTTTAAATTTGCAACTATATAATACTCAGGTAGGAGTGCATTTGGAAGCAGGTATCATTTTCTTTGCATTCAATATTTATTTAAATATATGCATACATATGCATGTGGAAATTGCTACTGCCATGCAGAAAAATTTTATTATTAAATTAAAAAATTATTGTGACAGGAAACTGGAATAATTTTAAATTAAAGATAGATTAATTAAAGATTTAATTCCAGAATAATGTCAAGTTTTTAATTTTCAAGTAGATTTGTTGCAAATCTTCTTTTTTTAAATATAAAAATTTAGTCATGACTTTCATTTTATACAAAAATTTAGTCATGGCTGTAAATATTGAATTTTTCTTTAATACCAGTGAAATCAATTTTTTTATTGTCAAATAAAAGAAGTTAAAATTTTATGTTGCAAAATTTATGTTTATTTCTGGCTATTAATTAGGAATGTGCAATGTTAATATATCTTTTACTAGGAAGATTTTTTTGATGATGTAAACATTTGTTACGTAAAGGTTTATTTTCTCTCTTTTTTAAATTTTATAGAAATATTAATATATTTTATAGAATTTTTATAGAATTTTTAATATATTATTATGCACAATGTCCTCTCTCTCTCTCTCTTAAAATAATAAAAAAGTAAGATCTAATCTCAAATATGAATCCATTTTATATCTTGATGTTTTATATAATGAAACTGCCTATAATTTTGATGTTTTGAAATAATTATATGCATTTTGGTGCATAAAATAAATGCTGATAACTATGCTATAGTGTAATGCATAAAATGAAGTATATAATTTTAAAAAAATGGTTGAAAGATACAGTAACTTTTAATAGTAAAATGCAATCGATTGCTCTCAAATAAAAATTAAGATGATTCTTGTAGTTTTATTTAGAATAAAAGTAATAATGTCATGGACTAAGTTTCTGCTTACTTTACGAGAAAAGCTAGATATCAATATTTTTTTTATTAATTTGTGAATTGTTGACATATTTCACTTTTCATTATGATATATTGTCAGATTTAACTGTAACTCAATAGTTTTCTCAAGCTTTGCAACATTTTACTTGCAAGTGACATCAAAGTTTTCTATCTATTGTAATGGGACATAATAGTCATTTCAAGAACCTGAAAAAAAAAAATCTTTTTGTAGTGCTTTTAGATCACATGGCTAGTTAAGTTTTAAATGTGGTATAAAATGTATTTTTTAGAATGAATACTTTTTAAATGGAAATTTTGTTGTTTTCATAAATTTCTAGTGAATATAGAATTACGAAGTATTTTAGGATGCTTTTCCCATTTTAAGATACTTATTTTAAAACACTGTGAACTAAGTTTTCTTGTTAGTTATTAGATAGAACTTGTTTTAAAAATTAAAATAATCATTATGAACTGTTGTTAAAAATTATATTAGTAATACATGGTTTAAATACATTTTATAAATTGATTCTGTTTGTTATTCATTTTCTTAAAATGTTATATTCATCTGTATTATACTTTTCCTATGTTATTATGAACTTGATTTAATTTATTTTTGAAATTCTGAACCTAATAACTGTTAAGGACAGACAGTAGCAGTGATTTGGCGGTAAAAAATTTAGACACCTAAAAGATCCTGGGCTATAGGGGGTAGGCAACAAAAAATTAAAAATTCAGTTACAAAATTAGTTATCTTTCCCTGACACTATTGTTTTTTTTTAAATTCCTAGTTTTAGGCAGCTAAAATGAAATAAAAATTTAATTCCCCCTCAAAAAGTGGGGGGAGGGTGCTACCCAAGTCGCCGTCACTGAGGGCATGTGAATGATGATATATTAGCAAAATCTACTCATAAGGGATAGATTGATGGTATTTTTTAAATGATTTTTTGGGGGTGTTCTTCAGCGACGTACAAGGGTGGGCAAAGGGTTTATAGATATCCTTTGTTCCAGTTTTTGGGGGTAAGTGTATCATGAACACAATATCTTTGGCCTTATTTAGAAGCAATTTGAAGAGTGAGACTTGGTGGAGGCAAAAAATAATTACTGTGCTGCAGATGCTATTTACGCTGGCTATGCCTCTGGTGTTCTTCTTCCCTTTTTGCCATTATGTTTGATAGGTGGCAGATATTTAGACAGATTCTCTTAATGATGTTTTTCCTCTCCTTCATAAATGCTATCTTTGTGTTTGTTTTGGCGGAGTGTAATCAAAAACTGTGGTTTCTTGGATTTTGTCTGATTTTGTAGAAATTATACTTGGTTTTATTTTTTAATAATAAATGTTAGCTTTTAAATTTATTCTTCTAAATTTGTCTTTTTATTTAATGTTTTACTGCATTTGAGTAAGAAAAATTGATATATAAATTAATAATTATTCTCATATGCAAATTATTTATTATAGTTTTAGAGGCCATGCTATTTAAAATTTTATAAGTTTTAAAAATAATTTGTTTCATAAAATGTTTTATAAAAGATGTGGAGTGTTAGTTAGTGGAGTTAAAGTTAATTTTCATATAGATTTTGTTTGAAAATTTATACCTACAGAAGACATTCAATTAAATTTATTTTGAAATAAAAATAATTTTTATAATTGTATTATCAAACTTTTGTTTAAAAATTCAATGCCATTTAAGTCAGCTGTTGCTTATTAGCAGTTGGAAATGTCATTGAGTTGGGAGAGTACATTTCCTGCCATAGAAAGTTTGTAATTAATATAGTTTTCTTTTCTCCAGACATTGCAACAATATACATCCAGGCATTCATTTTACTTTCTCGTATACGAAGTATACAAAGAGAATGTATTGTAATAGCTAGATGGATAAAATTTGATACACAGTTTTATCGTCATGAATGTAGGTCCGTATAAAATTTTGGGCCAAATCCGTCAATGGGTTGACTGTCTGTCGGTCTATATAATCGCATACTTGTTAAGCATTCGTTTTAAAACTGATCTTCATGCGCATGCGTACTTAGCAATCTCTGGTACCAAGCGGGAGGATTACATCACTTTGTCCTTGAGACGGGAGTTTGTGATAGATATGTTTTATCTCCTGTTTTGTTTTCATTCTCTCGTATAATAGCGGATCTTGCTGGAGTGTGATGGAAAATAAATATTGCTAAGTTTGAATACATAGGCATCTCTTTTAATATGATTCTTCACTTAAATATTTTACAATCACTATAAACTGCAATGAAAAACCTTCTGATATTCGTTGCATTCTGGATTACAGTAGGTTCAATTTTTTTTTATCCATGCAAGGGGAGGGGAAATGACAAATTTTTGAGCAGTATACGAGAAAGTTTAAGGGAGGCCACTCCCACTGGTTGTCATTTCACATTTAATTTGGCTGATTAAGAATTCAGTTAATTTATCATTTGCTTCTCAATAAATTTTAAACATTTTTACTTCTGAATTAAGGTGATATCTTGTTGTTGTAGAAATTTCTTTTCTTAAGGTTTATTTTTCTTGTTGAAATGTATTGTCTTGCTGAAATGCCACATTTTGTAAGAAAAAGTTTTTGTTGCAAGTAAAGAAATCTTTTTTCCATTTAAATATCATTTAATGTTCCTAAAAGATAAATCAATGAAACTACTGTGGTAAAAAGTAAAATTGTGAGAAAAAAAAAGAATCCTTTTTATAAGGATTTTTGTCTCATAAAAATTATCTCATTATGCTCGTCTATACCTTGTATGTTTCTGTAAGTACAAATGTAATGCAAGTTCCTTACTATGTAAATTAAATTTATAGAATTGTAGTCGAATATATTACATCAATTACTGAACACAAAAAGTTTTATACTAAGTCAATCTATTTAAATTTAGATTTTGCAACTAATTTTGAGAACTTCCAACTTCTCAGTTAAAATATTTTAAACTGAACTGTTTAAAAGCCCTTATCCTTAGGTGTCTTTAATATTTAGAAATTACTTTCAAAGTTACTTTTTTGTATCAATCATTCTTCTTTATATTATCCATGCACTTTTGATAAATGAAATATAATAAGAATTTTTCAAATGAAAATATGATGCATAGAAACTTCTGTTAATATTTATTGTTAAATTTTTCTAATTAAATTTTTTGACTATTAGTATTTAAATATTTAGACACAATTAAATGATACGATGTTTGGTTCATATTTTTGTGTGTATATGAACCAATATACGTTCCTATTTTTTATAATATTTGAAACTTTTTATGTTATTTTGATTCAATTTGATCTTAGATTACACCTGTATGTATAAGTTTCTGAATTCTAAAATTAAATGAATATGTAAATGAAAAGAAAAAGCAATAAATGCATTTTACGTAATGATAGTGATTAAGTATTTATTCCGTTTTTATTTAATTTCTGTATTAAAATATGAATGTAATGTTTGATTTCTTTGCATTTATTAATTTTTAGCAGAAGGTTATTTCTGAAATTCGTATTTGAGATCTAGAGTTACGGATGAATTTAAATACATATAAAATACTTTGTTTTATATTTCTGTTAGCTTCACATTACTGTTTGACAATTAAAGTTTCATTAAAACAATTGCTAACTTTTGCATTCATTTTTTTTTCATCACCCCAATGCCACTTTTATTATATGCTTTCTAATTCAGTGCCCAAAGGTTATAGGTGGCGCTGTGTATATTATTACACTTGTATATAATCTCACTCATTTGTACAGTAGCTCAGTCTCTTTGTAAATACCGTCATGAAATAAAGTCAAGTTACTTAACTCCAGAGTCTCTCCTTCACTCTTATGTGAGAACACGAGACCCTAGGCCAGCTGTGTAGCCGGCCCGATCACTTTGTATCTGTGTAATTTCTACAATGGAAAGGAAAAAACTTTTGAAAACTAAAACAAAACCCTTAAAATACATTAAAGAAAACATTATGATCAGGTCCGGCTCTAGAGTATTCGGCGCCCTGTTCGAAATTATTGTGCCCCCCTCGTATATATCGTATATTGGTAAATATACTAAAAGATTTAACTATAATTATTAACTATAATAATTAAGATTTCACTATAGTAAATGATTTAATTATAGTGAAAGATTTAGCCGTGCAATGAAGACAATCCGCGAGAATTTTCAATCTTATGATTAAGAATTGGCGCCCCTACACGCTCGGCGCCCTGTACCGCGGCACAGGCTGCATTGCACGTCCCTGGAGCCGGCCCTGTTATGATCCAATCTCAGACTTTTCTAATCTCATTTGGTGCGAAAAACGTTGATAAGATAACGTTAAATATTAATGAAACTAGTTTTCTGATAAGACGTGTATAGAATAAGTTTTATTAATCAAAAATACTAAGTTTTTGAAAATCATCTAAAATTAGGGTTTGATTCGTTTTACTCTGTACTTTTAAATTGTTTTTGCCTCTCAAGAAAAATGCATTTTTTCCATCTTCCAAAATATAAGTATCATGTGATTGTTCTACTGAAAATTAAACTGGTTTCAGAAGATAATTTCTTGAGCTCGACTGTCCGTTGATTGACTACATCCTATGTAACACTCTCAACTTTTTTTTTCTTTTTCTTTTGTCCGCTTTAAAACGGGCTAGATTTTATCTGTCTGAGTGTGGATCGAGTGGTTTTTGTACTTATTTCAAAAATGTATTACAAACAACAAAAAAGGGGGCTCAGTTTTTTCGGCTAGTATGGCAATCTAGTTTTTCTGCTGAATTTCTTTTTTTCCCACTTGATCACTATCGGAAAAAAAAAAAAAAATCGGAATTGAAACTGATGAGAAAAATAAAGTTTTGTGTTACTTTGAACTCTTCTTTTTTTTTTTAAATTCATTTTCTAACTATAGACATTCTTTTTTCTAGATCGTTTTTTTTTTTTGGGGAGGTGTACAAAAGGTTGATTCCATTTCTGTTAAATTACAGACTTTACCTATACGATTTCCCTGATGCATGTTTTAACGCTGTATAAAAGAGTGTTAGAATTGTCAGTGTGTGTTAAGAAGTAATTACAGTTTTATGTGAGTAAAACGTCAAATTTATTGTTTCCTATGCGAAAATTTATTCCGCCTTGATACTGTATTTTTCATTGTTTTCTGTTTTACTTTTGCTAACAGTTTAGGTTGCATCATTCTATTATTATGGTTAACCCGCTAATTGGAACATTCTTTCAATGCCCGTATACTTAACATGTACATTAGTAGTCTTAATGATCGATATTCCGGTCAGAGGGTTAAATAATATGAATGTTTATGTAGCCCTTTTTCATTCCGATGATGGCCCGTCTCACCTTGTGTATGGAGTATCATTTTGAGATTTGTAATAAATGTCGAACGACAGGAAATAATGACTATAGACATGAAGCCATCGCGGAGAAGAGAAAATACCCTTCAAGTAGATCATCTACCTATAACACTTTTTATCCCCTTCAACATTTACAAACTGTAATGAGTTGCGTTTAAATTTTATCGCTAAGGGTCTGATTAGCATTCAAATTCATAGGCTTAAAATTTTTAATACATTTTTGATTGACTGCTCTGGACCCATTAAATATGAATTTGCAAGAAAAAAAAAAGAATAAAATACAATTACCTTTAACGCAAGTTTTCGGTTGAAGTTGCTACTTTTTTAAGTAATTAGTGGCAGTGGCGTAGCTAAACAGTATAGGGCTCCCGATATATGCTTTAGGGTGGCCCCACCCTAAACATATACCCCTAGTTTTTTAAATCAAATTCTGTTGGAGTTGTAATTTTTTGCTCCTTTATGTTTTTTGGGGTACTGATTACGGATCTGAGGTTTTCCACCAAAAATTTCTGTAGGGATTTTAAATCGCAAAAAGACGGAAAAAAAAAATCCAGTTTTTTTGCTTATAACTCAAAAACTATCAATTTTTAGTACATCGTCATTTTATATCAAAATAATTGGCACAAAATTTCCTACAACTTAGGCCTATACAACTTCTGCAGCACTGCTTGTTTCTGAGCTAACTAGCTTTGCCATTGAGAGGGGGGTTAAGTAAAGTCATCACTGTCCCGAATTATAAAATCACTTCATTCTTGAGAAGCTAATCACTTTATAATGCTGTTAGTGAATTTAAAGGATCTTTCCAATTTGAGTAATCATGGAAATTATTCAGGGGCTATAATTTAATTTTTTGTTAATTTATTCGACACGGGATTGATATTTATTACTGCATTTAGTCCTGAAGGGCAGGACAGTAACCGTGTCTACATACACTGGTGTCCAAAAATAATGTACTACAATTTTGAAGATGCTACAAAATTGGAGTTAATATGGATACTATGGTTCGCTATCAGTTCTGAGAATCGTGGGACATACTATAGTCGAAGCTCACATTTTACAGTGAAGATTCGGTAACGAGGGCAATTAGGAGTGCCACCAGAAAGGGATATAGGCGAAAATGGAGTTGAACCTATCCTGTTTCACAGAAAACTGCTAACGAGATTTAACTTTCATCAATGGTTATGTTTGAAGTGCATAATATTTGCATGCATTTTCGTAAACACAGCACAAATATTCGGGAAGATATAAAGGTTTTCTTAAAGAAAAATCCCTAATTTTTCCACATGTTTTTTGCTTATAACACACAGAGTTTCCCACCAAATTGTATGAAACTTACAGAATACTTTACAATATGTAAAAGAAGCATTAATTTGAATGAAAAAATTTGTATATTACAGGAAATCTGAGCATTTGTAGTAAATAATTTTTTACTGCGCATGTGTGAATCGTAGCGTAATTTTTCTTTCATACCTTCAGAGCCAGATATACAGGGCAACTTATATAAAAATTCCAGTTCAATACCGTCAGTATTCAGAAAGATATCGGTAATGCAACGAGCTGAATTTCGATACACTCTAAGAGAAGCTAGACGATGAGAGTTCTTGCACAAAGTTGAATCTTCGAACAGTAATATTGAATTTATGAAAGTTGAATATCCTGAATACTCATGTATACTTATAACTTAAATACATAATCTAAATTACAGTTTGAAGATTACTATTCGAAGATTCAAGTTAAAAAAATATCAGTTTGTGCAAGAACCCTCGTCATTTAGCTTCTCTTAGAGTGTATCGAAATTCACCAAGTTGCAATGCCGATATCTTTCTGAATACTAATGGTATTGAACTGGAATTTTTATGTAAGTTGTCCTATATATATGGCTCTGAAGTTATGAAAAAAAAAAATTACGCTACGTTTCGCATATGCGCACTAAAAAATTATTTAATACAAACGCTTATATTTCCTGTAATAGTATTCAAATTTTTTAATTCAAATTTTAATACAATGCTTCTTTTACGTATTGCCAAGTATTCTGTCAGTTTCGTACAATTTGGAAAACTCTGCGCGTTATAAGAAAAAAACATGCGAAAAAAATTAGGAAATTATTTTTAAGAAAACCTTTATATCTTCCCGAATATTTGTGCTGCGTTTACGAAAATGCATGTAAATATTATGTACATCAAACATAACCATTGATGAAAGTTACGTCTCGTTATCAGCTTTCTGTGAAACAGGATGGGTTAAACTTCATTTTCTCCTTCACCCCTTTCTGGTGCCCTCCTCAATTGCCCTCGTGACCGAATCTTCACTGTAAAATGTGAGTTCCGATGATAGTAAGTCCCACGATTCGCAACTGATTGCGAACCATAGTATCCATATTAACTCCAATTTTATAGCCTCTTCAAAATTGTGCATTCTTTTTGGACACCATTGTATTTGTCACACCTCCAATCTGATTTCTCAGTCCATTTTTGACAGGCATTTTAACAGTCTAACCACCCTATAGTTACGCAACTGAATATGATTGTATCAGACATGACACATTTCAGCGGAAACGCGGATTTCCGCTTTTTCGGCATCGAATTTTACCAGTTTTGGGATCGATGCAAATCTGCATTAAAATTTTTCCCCCAATACCTTGGCGGGGGTGCTGCTCACGCAAACAAAAACTGTACGCCGTGTGAAAATTTTGCGTATGGCTCTAAAGCGAAAGAGTTTCGAATTCATAAGATATTGCGTAATCCTGCCGAAAGCCGTTCAGCGTCCGAGTTACGTATCGGCGCTTTGGAGTCAAAGTTTAACATTGGGAGGAATGCCTGAATGTTGTATTCTTTTTATCGTTTCGTCCAATCGTCTTTCGTTCCATCCAATCAGAATTCATTCCGAATTTTGATTCGATAGAAAATCAACCCACGAATTTCTTCCGATCCGAATTTCGTGAGAAAAAAAGATCGTTAGCTCTCCGTGAAGGAAGCCATTTTATTTTTGAGTTCTTTTTACCATTCTTTTCTTCATTTTTGTTAGTTATTTCGATTTCATTTTTGTTAGTTTTCGTTCCTTAACGTTTGTCTATCAACACAAACATGACACATTTATGCGGAAACGCGGATTTCAGTGTTTTCGGTATCGAATTTTGTCATTCTTAGGATCGATGTAAATCTGCATTAAAAGTTTTGGTAATGCGTTGGAGGAGGGGAAGGATTGGGCTCACAAAAGACGTGAATAGCACTTAAACGAAAACTGCGTGCCGTGTACACATTCAAATTAATCTCAGATTTTATAGATAAAAGATCAGAAAGAATGCATGTTGAAACGTATTCTTTAATTTAGAGTGTTAAATACAAAATGTTGAGCAAAAAGCAGTCTGCTTTTGAATATTTTAGAAAAAATATTTTTTTGCGTGATGCTATTGATAGTAACGTGCAAAAATTTAAGATCATCAGGCAAATGTTACTAGGAGGAACTTGATAGTAAGAAAGTAGCTATGAGAAAAACCCCAATCAAATAAAGAGAGCAAAATTTAGAAAATGAAGGGAAATAGCAGACTGAAGCATGAAAGAAAGCTTGAACTGTTAGACTTTTGTTTCTCATTTTTTGAGCTTAATAATTATGTATAATCAAAAAAAGTTTTTAGATGGCCATATTTTTTAGTGAGATAATTTTTATCATAGTTTTTATTTTAACAAAACTTTATACGTAATTCATTTTTCACCATTAATTTTCTTTTAAATAATAATTCCACAATATATTTAGTATTCCAAGCACTTTTTGTATAAATTTATTCATTTATTGTTGAATTAATCATACTTATTTTGCTTCTCGGTGTTTATGTTTGATACGATTCCGTATTTATGAAGTTCAGCTTTTTTTGTTCCAAGTCTGTGTCATGTCTGTTGTATCTATGATCACTGACAGTAACATCAAAAAATGAAATATAAGTACAATTTTTATTAGTATTAAGTAAAAGAAAGATATTAACGACTATTAAAGATCTGTTCTTTCAAATATTAAGTATATCATCTTCGCGATTTCAATGCCTGACTAATTTTAGGGAAAAAAAGGGAAGCGGGAGGACATGCCATGCCATGGCATCTTGTCAGCAAATGGGCAAGGTTTAGACTGTACGAATCCTTAACTTTTTTTTTTCTTTCTTTGGATAAGTTGACTTACACAATTGTAGATTTCACCTCTAAATGTAGGTCTTACACTTCAACAGAGTGCGTTTTTCAGCGCTCAGACAACCCCGTTTTTGTTCGTACCGATTTTTTTTCTCACTTCTCTAGTCCCAGTAAGTTGTATATTTTCTTAGTTCAAGAAACTGTCGTAAAAAAAGTGTGACAGATGATGCGTGCTCCGTGGGCGTTTACTTAAAAGGTTGAACAGTTTCTGGTACTTCACAAAGTTTTTCCTGGATGAAGGAGGTCACAGAGGTGGGGAGGAGAGGTTCACGATCCGCGTAGTTCAAAGCTATTATCTATTGCGATGTTGCGAGACGTTCTGTTAAAAGTTTTCATTTTTAATTATTCGACTGTTTCTAGTGTTCCGCGACTTTCTTTTCCCATCACGATCTGACGTATCGTTGATTGGTGCAATTAGAGTGTCCTTTCACTTTGTCTTTCTATCCCCTCCCCTTTTTAAAGTATTCCGAATTTTTATTTATCTATTTATTCAACTGTCATTTTGAAATGAGGAGGGCTGTGGAGCATGTAGCAAAACGCACTGATAGTTCGCAATGAGTCTTTCGTGTTTTTGATTTTGTCTCACTCCGATCGCTTAAAGCTGCACCGTTTTTAAGGACCTTTTTTTCTGAAAAAAAAAATACAATAGTGTTGTTATCATAAAAGCTGTTGTCGAATTTTCGTAAATCTGTCAAAAAATTAAGTACAGTAAAATACTGTATATGTCTTTCGGGGGACTGACGTAAAACAACGTATACATGAAAAGACGCATACTCGAAGTTTTAATAAACAACTTTGATTATTACAAATTTAATGCTACTAATGCATAATTCATTTAAAAGTAATAATTTTAAAGTTTTTTTAGGACAGTACTAATATATTATTACATAGTATGGAAACAATTAAAATTTAAAATTTTGCATTACTAATTATACATTTCTTATTTTGTACGATTTATGTGTATGGAGGAAGGCTTTTGTTTGGAAAGGGCAGGTAGGAAAATGAAGTTAACCCTTCTGCTTTCTAGGAAAAGTTTCCTGCTGATTAGGGATGGAGAAATAATGACCGAGGCAGAAAATTTGCGAATTTTCGAATGGAGGAAAATGACATAAACGAAGCTTTGTGTCGCATAAATGAAATACTTTATCATTGCTGTTCAGCAACGGATTAAGAGACTAGCACTTTTGGACGATTTTACACCGGAAAGGGGTGTCAGGCAATGAGCCATATGAGTGCATTTCCGGAGTTCTTTGTTAGATAACGCTCAGTAAAATGTAAACGTCACCCTTCCATTCTTCACTTTCTCCATATTTTGATGAAAATAACTCCGCCCGGCGCATGCGCAAAAGCGCAGAGGGTTTCCGAATCCGTTGCTAAACAATACAATGGTTATGAATGAATCGGAATTGTGATGAAACGACATATAAATGTAAACGTGGTATGAATGAGAAACGTATAAGCGATCTTTACGAGTCTGATTTTTTTGCAGTAATTCGCGTATTAGATATTTCAAATATATAATTATAGTTAGGCCGTTTCCCAAATGTGACAGTGTTAGTTGCGAAGACGGATATTACGTTTTGCAAGATGTTCTAGAACTTAACATATGGTTTCTGGAAATTTTAATATAATATCTGGAGGGTGATTTGTGACATTGGCTGTGCAGTTTTATGAAAGTAAGTTTTTTTATTCGGTAAAATTAAAAATAACAATAAATATGCCCTTTCTGTTTTTCATTGATTCAATTTCTAACTATGTTATTAACAGAATTCCATTAAGCTTGGACGATAGCAACTCGCGAGCATGACATTACAAATTTTTAATCTTTTGAACAATATTTTGAATTCGTAAAATTGCATAACTCGCCTCTCAGACATATGCATCAATAGCGTTATTCGTAAAACGAAATTAATGTCCCCGCTTAGCGGCTAAGTTTTACTGTGTGAACCAATGCTCTTGGTTCTTTAAAGATGCGAGTGAACATATTTATTATTTTCAAGAACTTATTTTAAATTTCTTTGCTGTTGAAGTATAGGGGAGAATGGGGTAAAACCGGGTACCCTACATTCTGGCGCTATTATTCCTCCTATCTAGCTGACAGATATTGAATTACACTCTACTGGTCACGAAAAAAGAACAGTCATAGTGGCGTGTTGTAGCTGTTGAATTCACTGCAACTGTGAAGGTTTATTTGTTTTAAGACGTCAACTCTCTAATATTCGTTTGATTTTAAACTATTCTTACTTAAAAATCATTACAGTTATAAAAACTATATTTAGTCCAGCTTATTATACGTTTACTAAGGATTTATACCCTATCAAACAATAAGGATTTACTTCAATAATTGCGCGGCTCTATTTCGTTTTTTATAATCTCTGCACTCGGGGTAACACCGGGTACTCCAAGTGGCATAAGGCCGGGACAGTCAGTATTGATGATTCCTCCGATGAAGACGATAAAAACACATCAGACGTTGATTGATTATATTTTAAAGATGTATTTTCTAATTTAAATAAAGAAGGGTTAGTCCAATGCAAAAACTGTCTTAGTTGTGCCCACGAAAGCTGCAGTGGCGCGGAGGAAGAAGATAACTCCTTTACTTGTGAATTTTGTAACTAATATTCTTAGATTGTCGTATAAATTAAAAATGATTTCAACTTTTCCACTGAAAATCTGGTTTTCCTAATTTCTCATAACTTTAACATAAGTACCCAGTTTCACCCCGCTACCGGGTAGTTTGACTTTTTTTATATAAAAAAAAATCATTGATAACCAGCGGGAGTGGTCTCCCCTAAACTTTCTCGTATACTTTCCCAAAGAGGTGCTGTTTCCCCTCCCCCCGCGTGGATAAAAAAAATTCGAACCGACTGTAACCCAGAATCCAATGGCTACCAGAAGGTTTTTCATTGTAGATTATAGTGATTGTAAAATATTTAGGTAAAGAATCAAATTCAAAGAGATGCGTACCGATTTTCCACTCTTACCGGCTCCAGGACAAAGTGACGTAATCCTTCCGCGTGCACAGGGATTGCTACCAGTACGCTTGCGCATGGAAATTAGGATTCATTTCAAAAGTAAACAAGTATGCGATTATACAGACCGACAGACAGTCAACCCGTTGACGGATTCGGCCCAAAATTTTATACGGACCTATATTCATGATGATAAAACTGTGTACCAAATTTTATCTATATATCTATTCAAGTTTTTGAGTTATGGTGTTCACATGACCGCGGGCAGACAGACTTCCCGTAGACGGATTTTCTCCAAAATTTGATAGTAACCTGCGAATTATGTGTAAAGATCACATACCAAATTTCATCTCTGTATCTCTAATAGTTTTCGAGTTATCGTGTTCACACAGACAGACATAATTCCAAAATTGTGCTTTTCGGACTCAGGGAGGTCTAAAACGTGGAAATTCGTCAAAATCTCGAGTTCGAATTTTTTGACGATTACAATACTTTCTCTTTGCATACTTTGTATACGAGAAAGTAAAAAAGTAGATGAAACTGTAACTTTTCTGTAAAGATATATTTTACTCCAATAAACAACGAATATTTTAATAAAATAACTTTTCTGTAAAGATATATTTTACTCCAATAAACAACGAATATTTTAATAAAATTTGACAAGCAAGTAGAATATTTTAGCTCCAACAAGCCTTCGAACCTTAACTACCCGGTTTTACCCCACTCTCCCCCATGTCATGGAAATTTGGTTACTAGGAAGACTTTGTCATTAAATTGACTTGAACATTGTGTAAATTTGTTTCAGTTTGGCGAAAATGCGAGGTAGGTCACTTTTTCTTATTTGCGAGGAAAATCAATGACCAAAAAAAAAAAAAAAAAAAAAAAAAAAAAAAAAAAAATACTTAAAAATAGCGCATTTTATGGAGTTAGAATTAAACTGACGGTAATTATTCTATACCTGCTTTACGTATAATTTTGAAAAAAAAAAAATTAAATCGTAGAAGTGCCATCTATTTTTCAATAGAGGTGGGAAAATCCTACCGGATTTAACCGAAAACCGTTTTTCTTTTGTTTCTGTTAACCGTTTTTTTTATTTCGGTTAACCGTTTTTTTTCTGTTATTTTTTGTCCCGGTTATAACCGGTTATTTTTTTAAAATCCAGTAACCGAGTTAAAAAACCGGATCGGAAGATAGTCTCGATTTTAGGTTCGATTAGACTAAAATTTACCACGTTATGAAGCTTTGAATTTCATCATCTTAGGCCAATCAACGACAACCGCTTCCTCGAGGCGTCTGTTGGTTGGCAGATTACTTAAAGAGTCTTTATGAACACATAAATATTGGCAAATGGAATGATTTCCTGTGAAAACAATATTAATAAAAAATTTGTTTAGAAACGGCATTTGTTTTTTATAAGAAAAACCCGAAAACCGGTTATTTCAAAAACCGGTAGTTTTGAGCGGTTTTCACCGCTATGTTAAACCGGGGGTGAAGAAACCCCCGAATAACTGAAAACCGGTTATTTTCGCAATAACCGCCATCCCTACTCTTCAACCATATTCTGAGCGGCTTTACCTTTTCTTGATTTTAAAAGAGCAGAGATAGTCTACAATATAAAAATACAGATACAAATAATAAAAATACAATGATAAATATACAAATAATAAAAACTCAGTTTTATCTAATCTTAATTTTTTTGAACTTTGAAAAATATTTCATTTACAATCAAAAATGAAATGTTTTAAAAAATTTGGTATTCGGTCAAATCACTTTTCTTTACATCCCTAGTTTAAGGTTAATAATGAAATTGACGGCGATTTATTGGCATTGTTTTTAGCAGAGGCGGCGCCAGAAATTTTCCGACGGGGGGGAGGGGCAAGCAAAGTTTTTCTAATTTAAGTAACTTCAAAATGACAGATAATAATTAATTTTATATTTAATTAAAGGTAATTAAGTATTAATTATCGAATTTGGTTATAATAATTAATTATTTGGAAAAATTAGCTATTTGTATAATGTCGTGCATTAAGAATTGTCTGACTGAACGACAAGCAATAATAGAAAATGAAGAATTCTGAACATAAATCTCTTAGGAAATAAAATGTACCGCACTGATATTGGAAAAAATTTACAGATCATTATCTAAATCTCATAACAAAATAAAATAATAGCCGAAACAAGTGAAAATAATTATTAACAAATTTTAAACCTATAATTGCATATCTTCATATCTTTAATAATAATTAAAGAGAATGTGTGTGTGTATTGTTTCTCTACAGGGAAGACCGCTGGAAAATAGAGCTACGAAATTTGGCACAAACCTACTTTGGAGGGTGGGAATGTGCACCTCGGAGCCCTTTTTTGAAATTTTATTTAGAATTTTTAATTAATTATAAATTAAGCGACATTTTGGCTTTTTCCATTAATAACTTCCGAAAATATTACATCACGAAAATCATTTTTACGCCATCTGAAAGTTCAAAAAATTACCTTTTCATTGATATAAATTAAGTTGCCGTATAAGTTTTACTCTAATTTTAATAATTTTTTAAAAATGTTTTTGGCATAATTTACAACAATACTTTTCATTGTTGCAACGCAATTCAAACCGTTTTCATTGTTTAAATAAATATTTAATTGTGTGTTTCTCTTTCATTGTTGAAAGATGTAATATTCTATTACATTTCGCTTTCATATTTTATTTCATGAAAGTTTTTGTTGAATCTGTAAACCAAGCTCTCTGAGATATTACTTATATTAAGAAATATATCCATTAACCTGCATGATTATGGTTTTGGGATGTTTTAATCCAGCTATCAGGTCGCTAGTAATAAAATACTGCGTCATTTTAATGTTGAAATCAAATGCAGATTTTACAAGAGGAACAAGAAAATGAAGGTAGTGCCGACAACATAGGAACGTTTATGTAGACAATGAACAAAAGAGATCCAAGGTCAATAATAGAACTTAGGATAAATATGTACCACAATCTGAAGTTTAAAATTACGTTGTTAAGAGAACCATGAATATAAAATGATGCAAGATTCAATTGAAATCATATTCCTGGCGAACAAACTGGTTGCCGAAGGCGGCTAGTTTAAAATAATTGGTAAAACCAATGGACCAGTCCCCCAGTACCAACCACTTTACCGATGGCGATAATTTTTATTTCATACGGAAACTTATGACGTTTAGATATGTCATCAATGGTCTCCTGCCCCCACCCCTTTCCATTTTCGAAATATATTGCAAAATAAAACTTTGCAGAGTCCCTCAGCCTCTACAACCTCCAATTCGCCACTTTATTTCACAGAGTTACATGCTACTAGCTATTAATATTACGGGCGAACAGTCCGTCGCCGAATGCGGCTAGTCTATATATTTAAAATAATTTAAAAAAACCGAAGGACCAATCCCCAGCCCTAACCATTGGACCGATTTTGGCAATTTTTATTTAATATCAAAGCTTATGACCCCTAGAAATGTCATCAAAGATTGCATATCCCTCATCCCTCTCCATTTTCGAAAGATATGGGAAAAACACTACTTCACTGCACATTCTCGATGGGAAAAACTCTTGAGAGCGCCCCCCCCCCCCAACCGCGGGATCGATTTCGTGAATTTTTATTTTATATGAAAGCTCACGACCGCTTCATGTCATGGTCGCTTCTCGATCTCAATTCTTCATTTTCGAGAAAAATCGCAAAAACACTACTTCATTGTACATTCTCTAGGCGGGGAAACCTTGACTGTGTTCCCAGTCTCAACAAGTGGACCGATTTGACCAATTCATCTCACTTTGCAAGCATAGCTAACAAATCAGAATGCTCCGCGTTTATTGTGCAAGTTTAAAGTAGTATTTTTGATCAGTACCAGCCACCATCTGAAAATTTAAAAACTCATCTTTTTAATGATATCATTGAAGTTGCCGTATCTTTTTTCTGTAATTTTAATAAATTTGTAAAAATATTTCAGGCATAATTTAAAACAATACTTTTCATTGTTGTAATCTGATTCAAACCGTTGCCAGTGTTTACACAAATAATATTTAATTCCATGTTTCACTTCCATTTTGAAAGCTAAGGTGATGTCCTAATGGATTTTGCTTTCTTTTTTGTTTCATCAATTTTTCTGTGAAATTTGTAAACTAAGTCCTCTAAGGTAATAATTATATTTGGAAACATAAATAAGCTCACAATGATTATGGTTGTTGTGTTTTAATTCTTTCTATCAGCATGTTTTAATCCAGCTATCATGCTGAAAGACGTAAAATGTGTCGTGCCATTTTCATACTGAAATCAAATGCGTATTTTGTATAAGGAATAAGAAAGATGCCGACGACGTGCAATTAGATGTTAGATGACACATGCAGTTACTTGACTCCATTAGGGACGTTCATGTAGACAGTGAACAAAATAGATGCAAAGCTACTAAAAGAACACGGGTTAAGTATCTATAACAATATGAAGTTTAAAATTGTTGTTTTAAGGGAACTATGAAAAATCAAATTATGCACATGAGATTCAATTGAATTTATATTCCCGACGAACAGGGTTAGTCGAAGAGGGGCGGCTAGTATGTAATACGCCCAAACCTCTCTGCAGTGGTCACCCACCGCTTCAAGGAAAATTTTCCTCTGTAAAAGGTTATTATGTTTGGGAGTGGAGTATAAAATATTTAAATAAGACCTGATTCGTCATTTCTGATAAATCTAATTTTAAAAATTAACCAAGGAAAAAATGTACTTTATCCGAAAATTTCTCTCTCTATATATTTCTCTCTCTTCTTTTTTTTTTTTTTCGTTTTTAGAAAAAAGATAAAATTTGTGTCTGCTTGGGTCTCTGAGCTCATTCGGAGGTCGCTTTTTCAATTTTTTTAAATTGTAAAATAAAAATATGTCTATAATTGTTTCGTAGGTAGTTGTTGAGGAAAGGCAATAATATCGTCTATTTTTCCTAAAGTCGTTGAGCTGAAACTTTCATTCACTGATGACGGCGACTATATTGACAATTTTTTTTTGTCAGAGTTCGAATCAGCAGCTGAAAGGCACAAATGAACTCTTTAATGCCCAAACCCGGTAGAGTCCAAAATTCACTTTTCTCTTCCCATTGGGAAAGGAATGATTAATTTCTGATTTCCGGTGTTGTTTTTGAGTGTATGAATTTTTTGTTCTTTCTTTCCTCCATTTTCTCTTTATAAAATGTCCACGGTCGGAGAGGTGTTGAGAGGAATGACCACTATGTGTAGCTATACTCTTGTGCAATACAGATAATTTAATTTTACCTAATAATTCCACCGAAAAGTGATCGAAACAGTCGATAGAAAAACAAAACATAAAAATTTTCATTCGTCTTGTTGATCTCTTAGCCGACCGACTGAAAACAGTCGGCAAAATGCGACATTTGACTCACTTGTAACATTGTCGGTTATTCTGTCAAATGTGGTGCGAACTATTGGCCGAATGGACGACAATTTAAAAGGATGACGGTCTTTCTGTTGACCTAACCGTTAATCAGTCCTCAAATTCGGACACAAATCAATTATCTCGACCGTTTATTATATAATAACTTAAAGATGGGACTAAAATTATTAAATTTCTTGATAAGCCTGCTGTCAACATCTCCAAAAATGGCAAAGATTTTTGCCGACGAAAGTCTTAATTTCTCGCCGACGAGGAGGGGCAGTTGCCCCCCTGCTGGCGCCGCCTCTGGTTTTTAGCATCAGTGAGCAAAATTTACAAAATTGAGTAGGTAATATTAAAAGACGTTTATTGCGTTATCGATGATATCGATAGTTTGCCAAGTTTCCAAACTTTACTTGAGCGGAGAAAATTGGTGTGGATTATTTACCCCTTCGACTAAATTAAAGATTTAATATTTATATATTTGTCTTATCAAATATTGTCACTTATTTTTGAGAAACATTTTTTTGATCAAAATAAGTAAAAAATTGTCGTATCGTCATACTGTTCCTTTAGTATGGAATAAATTAAAGAAATATGTAGGATGGTGTTTTCAAGGCTGCAGTTTCAATGTTTAGACGCGTTATGTCGGGGATATGAAGGATGATACGTGTTAATAGTACCATATTAAAACTAAGAATTTTATATTAATTCAAATAAAGTTGATGTATCCACTTTATTCTCAACATTCTTTAGCATATTATCTTGGATCTTGTAATTTTATTGTCAGGCATCTTAAATTAACGAAATATATACTCCACGAATGACTGCTTCACCAGTGGCAATACCTATTTCTACGCATCTTAAAACTCTTGAAAGATTTCCATGAAATTAACAATTTTTGTTTTAAACATAGACTTTCGTTATACAAAACGCCAGTCATTTGTGTTTAATCTTAATTAGTTCAGAGATTTAATTCTGTTTCAATTTAATTCAGTTCAGATATGTCAGTTGTTTTTGAATTCATTGAAATCTTATTCAGGATTATTCATCGCATAGTTTTCTTCGTATTGTTAACATGAATTGTATTTCATTACAGTTTACTTGGATTTGAATTCGTTTTCCTTGAGTTCCCAAATAAACCTTGAGAAAAGCTCCTGCTTATGCTTGCCAACTTTGAATTGTCTTAAGTTGTAAGTGAATTTCCTTTGAATCAATCTCCCCAAAGTCGAAAATCTCCGCAATACAGAGTCGTCTCCATTGTTTATCATCTTGGTATTCGCAGAAGTTTGATTGTTTCAAAAACTTTTGAGCGGAATGTTAGTGCGTACTAATTTCAAGGAATAGAAGTAGTAGAAATAGAAGTCAATGTTTTGACACGGGTCATTCTCATGCTTATATTATTTCATCTTAATAAATTTCATAGTCCAAAAAGCAGGTTTGATAACTGTTTGAGTTTGGGAGCTACTTATTTGTATGCCGATAAAAATGCTTGTCATTACAAATGCATTTCATTTAGAAATGCTTTTGAATCACCGCGTCTTATCTACTATGTTGCAATATTGAACTATTGGTTCTCTCGATTCTAAGTTGATTATCTGGCCAAATCTATTTGCATGTGTAGAAATTGCTATTTTACGAAATAAAGCGACATATAATGAAATGTTTGCAAATGTCGAAAGGAAGCAGTGGTATTACCTGAAAAGAACGAAATTTTTGATTTGAGCGGCTTTTATTTATCTTTTAAACATAAAAATCACTTAGTAATTAATTGAATTGAGTCATCTCCGGGAAAAGTACTTTTAATTCGTTTCTATTAAGAATGCCCTGCACCGCTTAAGATTTTGAATAATACAAAACAGTAACGAGTTTTTCTTTTGTGGCTATTATTTTTTCAGAATTCAAATGAAAAATTCGGTTATTACTGGCCATTTCTTGCGATCTTAGAAAAGCTTTATTTTTAACTTTCTTGTGTACGAAATATCGAAAAGGAAAGTATTGTAATCGTCAAAAAATTCGACACGGAGATTTTGATGATACGCCATGTTTTAGACCTCTCCGAGTTCGAAAAAACTTTTTTGCAATTCTGTCTGTGAACTCAATAACTCAAAGAGCTAGAGGGATGGAATTTAGTATGTTGTCTTTACACTACAATTGTAGATTTATATCATATTTTGCACGAAATCCGTATACGAGAAGTCTGTCTGTCCATATGCATAGGAACATGACAACTCTCTACCTCAGAAGCAGACGAACGTAAATCCAAAATGAGGATTTTCAGTTTCTTACAGTTTTGCGTATAGAATCTGATTTTTCATCAAGCCGAACGTAAGTCAATTAAAAATCCTCTTTTTATAGTTTGCTAGGGTTATAAGAGCGTAAATCCCCACAGGCAATGAGGTCTTTCTTTTCATTCTTATGCTGTCCTGAAAAGTTGGCATAATGTGACTTACGTTTGTCTGATTCTGAGGTACATAACTTAGAAACTTAAAGAACGAAGTAAATGAAATTTGGCATACAGTTTCATCATCAGAATTGTAGATACTAATCGTTTCAAACTGCCAAGACTAGCACTTTTGGACCATTTTACTCCGGAAAGGGGTGACAGGCAATGAGTAAGATTAGTGCTTTTTCGAAGTTCTTTGTTAGGTCACGCAAACTATAACGTAATAATCTCCCTCTCCATTTTCACTTCACCCCTATTTTTGTGAAATCAATTCCGCTTGGCGCATGCGTAAAAACGCGATGGGTTTTGGAATCCGAGAATCGTCAGTATGTGTCCAAGTGTGGGACAAAGCCATTATAGCTTTGACTCTCTGTTGGTATGTGAATATGTAAACGCAATAACTCTAAAACTCAATGAGCTAGATACATGCATTTTAATTTGTATTTTCTAATTTTACTTAAATTGCCAATCTGTGTCAGATTTTGAACCAAATGGGTCAATAGGAAGAGGCACTTTTCCAAAATGCATACTCGACTTTCTCACTATACGACGAAGTTTAACACAAAACGCGCCTTAATATGGATTTATACGAGAAAGTTCAAGACAGAACGTTCCAGGTTTTTTTTTTAATTGTGAAAAGTTGCAAAAGGTATGGCACGGATCTCGTTTCATTTTTATAAATCACCATTTCTAAAACTTTTAATTCCTCTTCAGAGAAAGGTTTTATGCCTTAATAGTTTTCTCTTTTGGGCTTTTTGAAATCATCACCGAAGCATCACAGTCATAAATTCAATAATTTTTCTTTCTTTGTTGTAACTCGGGTGACATTTAAAGATTTTAATCCAAGTTGGATTTAATTTTGGTGATCAGGTGTAATATTCTATGACTTGACTCGGGTGTAATATTCTATGGCCTGGCTTCGCAGTTTCTTCATTCTCTGCCCCCTGAATTTACATGTCCAAAATTGAAGTATCGGATTTATAATAACGACTGACTAGCTAGAACACATGCGTTTTTCGTTTCGTAATTAAGAATTAATTATAGTTAGTCACAAGTTGAAACTTTTAAGAAAACTTAATTAGACCAAGGAATGATTTACTCCACTTTGTTTCAAGTTTATTTATTGTTCAGTAGTTTTTCTCTTTTCAAATTCATTTTTTCCCCCTGACTTGCATTATTTATTATGATCTCACCCTAACTTGTCATCAAATATAGTGAATTTATATAAAATGAGTGCATTTAATTAGCGTGGAAAATTTAAGTATGTTAATTAATTAATGGGTGCAGCTAGATGTTTTCCGCATTTGGCCGGTTAACAACTCGAGGGCGACACCAAATATGCAATCTTCTAGTAAATTATGCATGCCAGACTTTTGATTTATTTTCCCTCAGTCTGTTAACGAAATGATAGTTTTTCTTTTTTGCCATGCAAAATGCTCTAACTAGTGAGGTATGTGTGTGTGGGGGAGGGAGGAATAAAGTTTTCCACCCCATCTGCCAGCCTACATGTTGTCAGGCAGATATTTTCGTAGAATGCCAAGCGCTGTCTGCTTTTAAGACTATTGAACTCCCATCAACTTCTCTAACAAAAGAGAATTCCTTATACACACTGAATAGGAGGAGAAAAAAGAAGTAGTGTAACAACTTATAGACAATGAATGAATTGAAAAAAAAATTCATGTAATTTTTTTCCGTTTAATCATTGCAATCGAAGAATGACTAACCCAGACAAATAAGTACAGAATGATGTAATTGAGCAACCATTAAAAATATCCTTTGTTATTATTATTATTTACGCTGAAGCTTGTGCAAACATAGGACATTTGATGAAAGAAAAAGGTTAACAGTTAGAATTGCTAATTAATTTAACCCTCTTTTCGCGGTAATATATTTGTATATTATCTATTTAACTAAACATAAAAAAATCGAAAAAAACATATATTTAAAAGTTTATCTTCTAGCTTAGTATTCCATCGTCTCTATTTCATTTGCTTTTTTAGAGATTTGTGATATACTGAGAAAAAAGAAACCGCGTAATTTTAATTTCTATTATTTGATGAAATTGTAACAGTTTAAGAATTTATTTGAAATATTTAACATATTTACAGTCGGGCTGCTTTTAATTCTCAGGAGATCAATACAGAATCTTAGTGAAGAAAAGTAGTTCATTTAAAAAGCTTTTGACAAGTTAGTTTTATGCTCTGGCATAAAGTGTACTGTTTTTCAAAAAAAAAGAAAAAAAAAATCAAATGACATACATTAAATAATAAGTGAAATTAAGCAAGTTGGCTCTCGTGAGATTTAATGAAAATAAGCATCCTGCTGACGTGAAGTTTTAAGGAGGTGTGTTTTGAAATAAAGAAATAAATCTCCAATAATAATAAAAATGAATGTGTATGTGTCTGTTGGCTCTCTATAAGGCGTGCAGTAGTATACTCGCAATTTCTCTGCTGCATGATTCTACTTAACAGTCCTGATATTTCTTATGAACATGTTTCAATTAAGCTACCACATTATTGGGTTAGTTGAGTTTTCATAATTTTTGCTTTTATACAAAAACGCAAATTTTAGGTGAGATCAGAGACGCGTAGTTAATGAGGTGCATGGACACAATAATTAGAACAGATACAAGACTTTTAAAGTAATATTGGTTAAATGACTACCATAATTTGAAGTTTAAAAATATTTTGCTGTTGGAACCATGAAGACCAAGCAGAGCATAAAGGGTTTAGTTGAAATTAAACATACATCTTCTGCGTAACGTCTGTAAGCAGTTTGAAGTAAAACAGGTGCTTGCTATAGCGTTGTAATATTCATAGGCTTCTTTACTATTAAGACATCGTAAATTGACATTGCATATACTCTACTCGTATTAAAGCTATAGAAAGAGTCAAATGAAAAGAAGTGGGCTTAAACTATTATTTAACGAATTGCTGTTATCTGTGTATTGTAAAGTTTTGACATTCGAATAAAATTGTGACGGAATTTCAAGTAGAAGAAAAAATGTATCCGAAAATGTTTGTTTTGGGCTAAGAATCATCCATTTGAGTCTAAAAATATTGAAAATTCATATTTTTTAAAAAGAAATTTTCATCTAATGGTATTTTTTAAATATCGCAATGTTGTTTCAATTTGTACTGTAAAAGTATTCTTTATTTTGTTATTATCCATTACAGTTTCAGGGACTGGCATTATTTGTAACTCTTCTGATATTGAAACATAAATCTTTCATTTAATGTGTCCATTTTTATGAAATCTCTAAGCTGCATTACTTGGGAGTATTGGAAGTGAAAAAAAAAACAGACTTCTTGTAAATGTGTTTTCGTACGATAACAAAATTGAAACATTTCCCTTGCGTCTTTTTTAGAAGAGGTTTGGATTTATGAATTCCTCTTGTGGATTTGTGTTATAAAACACGGGGATATTGCTGATAGGACATAACATAAATTCTTACTCTTGTTTTTTAAGGATATCCTTTCTATGCAACTCCCTGTTACGATCAAAGGAAATTGATTTGCAGACTTGACTTCAACGGAAATATTGATTACACGAATCGATCACGTACCTTGCTTGTAACTATAGTATTCTTCAACAAAATTTTTGAAAATCAGATGTCTTTGCTTTGGTATCAGAGTCCAATAGCACTGCATAGTAAGCATCAAATATAATCCAACAATATTTTCTCAGTATTTGGCGATCGTAACTTATCACTTGTTTTATACGAACATTTTTTGCAATAAGCTGCAGTTTTCCTATTAGCAAAACGTTTTAGCATCTAATGTTGTCCTTGTCGTACTTTTATATGAACTAGTGTTTCGTATGCATATGATAAAATATTTTAAAGCTAAACGCAGTAGTTAAATTCTTATTTCTGATCCATTTATATCTGCTTTTTTTAACCTCTTTATCGAAGGTAAATTGATCCACTACTCGAAATTGGGGTTATGAATTTAAAAAGAATCTCTTCTCATTTCGGAAACTGACAGATCTGCCACTTCGCTACTAAATAAGCACTGTCTGATGATGTGTTGTTCTCTCTTTTTGCTTCTATGAGGCCGCGGTGGCCTAGTGGTAAGGTCTCGGCTTTGGGGCCGGAGGGCTCCAGGCTCGAAACCCGATTCCACTGAAGATCCGCCGTGTATGGGGCCTGTTGCACGCTAAATCATACGTAGTGGTCAAACGTCCTCCCGTTGGTGTGGCGTGGAAGTTTGGAGAGGGAGGTGCCAGCTCAGGTGTCGTCCTCGTCATCTGACCGAGGTTCAAAATTACGAGGTCCGTCCCAAAATAGCCCTCGTGTTGCTTCAAAACGGGACGTTAATATAACTAAAACTAAACTAAACCTTTTGCTTCTACTTCGACGGAGTGTAGCTCTAATTCCTCTTGGTTTAGCATATGCCCAGGAGTCAAGGGCTCGCGATAAAGGGGAAATGTGGCATCTTCTGTTGGTGAAACGACCTTGGAGTACCTGAAATAGACGTCTGATTCAGCTCCATTATCCTGGATAGAGTGCCTTCCTAATGGACGTTTAGGGAGGCATATGCTTACCAGAGGAAACTTGTCCGCATTTGTGTTGCGCTTAGAGGAAAAACTAGGAAAACCTCCAACAGTAAGCTCGACTTCAGCGAGTATCAGTTCAGCGCACAGCGGTCTCCCAGTTTTTTAAAAATAATGTTAATTAAAAGTATAGAATGAGGATAGAATCCTTAAATTTCTTCCTTTTCTTCAGCCAATGCCTTAACCTACTTTGCCACTGGCAAGTCCTTGGAGTGCAGAAATTTTAATAGTATTCTTTTGATGCCTAGAAAATATGATTTTTATGATGAAAATATGACGATATCACTGTATAATATTTGCCACATGGTCTTTTTTTCTTTATTTTAGGTGTGTTATGTGCGTTCATAACAATATATAAAAAATAAAGGGAGAGAACTCTTCCAGTTTCTCTATTTTTAAATAATTTTTTTTATTTAAGAAATGTAGGATCGTGATTACTAGCTTCTTTTATGGAAAGAGGAAAGAGTTCGAACCTATTTTTACCAGAGTATTTATGCGAAAGCGCAGCAGCAGATTTATGAGCTTCGAAATTCTTTTCTGTTCTTTAACTCCAGTTCGAAGTAGATGGTGAATATCTTTCCTTGAAAAGAATTAAATTACCGAGCTACTACATGTGTAGATCAGAAAATGTAAAAAGATTTTTTTTTCTCATTTTTTTCCTGCACCCTCCCTCCCAAAAGAATGAATAATAATGAATTGTAGTTGCCTGCATTACAAATAAATTCCAAATTACTATAACAACAGATTTCAGCATGGAAGGTTATGCGTTTTGCATCTACTCAGAATATTCCGAACGAAGTTTTTCAAGGATCAAAATTGCATTCCATAGAAAATAAATCACGCGAAGACTCTAAGTGAGAGAATAGATAAATTTACTGAAATTTTCAACTTTTCTTTTACTTTCATATTGTTATTTATTAACGTGTTATAAGTCAAGTATTACTATTTAGATAAAAATAAATGATGTTCCTTTCATATTTTAAAAAATTAAAGATTTTATTTTTATTTTTTATTTATTGGGGGGCTCCGCTCGATTTTTGTACCCAGAGCCTTAAAATCCGCAGAGTGGCGCTGACTTATACAATACAATGTTTTTTGTGCGTAGTTTCATAGTAAGGTGAACAGGATCGCGTATGCGTTCTGGGACAGCACCTCTTGCCTGCGATTAGTTGGGTCCAAAATTTGACACTGATCCACAGTTTTGGTTTAAAGATCACATGCTAAAATTCGTGTATCTGTCTTATTGGTTTTTTGAGTTATCTCGCTGGTATATACACGAATAGACACCTACAGACAGTTAACCCGATGAGAGATTTAATCCAAAAGGATACGTATCTGCAGTTCTGGTGATAAAACCGTTTACTAAATTTCTTCCATCTAGCTCATTACGTTTTTCAGTTGCATTCACTTACCCAAGGGCCATCAGGACAAACTTCCCTGTGACTGATTTCACGCAAAATTTGATACAAACCTAAAATTTTGGTGTGAAAATCATGTATCAAATTTCATCCATTTGAGTTATCGTGTTCGCATTTAAACAGACATAATTCCACAAATGGATTTTTTAGGACTTGGGGAGATATAAAACGTAGAAATTCATTAGACTAGGGGGCTCTGCCCCCTGCTCGCTAAAGCTCGCCAACCCCCAGGAGGATTGCGCTGCAATCCTCCGGGGCTTGCTACGCAAACCCGCTCGCTCGCTACATGAAGACACTGGGTGTCCTAGCACAGTTGTTATAAAATCTTTATATATATATATAACACCCCCTGCTCGCTCCGCTCACCGACACCTTAAGAATCACGTGATTCTTTCGGGATCACTATGTGAAAACATCTCGCTTCACACGCTTGCCGCAGTTATCCGTTTCTGCTAGTATTAGGAAATTATAAGTACATTAATTAATAAAAGTAAATTTAAATTATTTGAAATTGCACGAACTCCTAAAATTAATTTTTCATCAGTTTCTACAATTAAAATCTTCTGGTAGCACAGATATATATGTAAATGTTAGAAAGAAATTTGAAAGGTAATATATATAATCCAAAGATGATTAAAAATCAAAATTATTTTCATCAATCAGAAATTTAAAACTTCTTGGCATACACTTTTGAGTATTTATTCAAAAGTTTATTTCAACATAACTTCATTCCACTAAGATAGCTTTTTCCAAATCTTCAAAATAATTTTTTAAAAATTGCTTTTTCCACCAAAATTTCAAATATGCCCTCTTTGCAATGGAGTGTAATTCAGAAAAGCTTTCCCACATGTATACATGCTTATTTCAACAATTATTTAGTCAAGAAAAATATAGTGTGTTTCTCAGTGCAGTCATTTGTGTTTTAAGTCTCAGAAAATTCTTGATCGTCTCTTGTCTTAGAAAGATGTAAACCATCTTGGAACCTTTTAGCTAAAAAAGGACAGTTTAAAGAAAATAGTGGCTTGAAACATGTTCATATTAACTATTCAAATTTAAAACTAATAATAATTATTTACTTTTAGCCTTTTATAATTGATAAGATAGCTTTTTTCTCAAAAATTTCAAAAATCCTTGCTTTTTTAAGCAAAATTTTAAATATGCACTCTTTTTTATGAAATATTACACAGAAAAGCAAAAGGTATGGAACATTATCATTCACCATTAGCAGCATGTGGTAATTCTCTTCCAGTGAAAATATATATGAGCTAAAACAGTCCGTACAAACACGGTGGCAAAAAAATCTAATCTGTCTATATATATACGTTGGAAACAGTATGCAACTTTAATCATTCTCCGAGAGCAGTGTGCAAGAGAACTTTTCTGATGTATAATTAGTTCTCTGGTCCTTATTCTGTAATTCTTATTTTTACACATAGTAAATAGTGCACACAATTAGTATCACAAAAAAAAAAAGACTCTGGCTCCCTAAGCCTATCGGCGGCTTTCTCGCCGATCTTCGCTGAAATCTTTCATCCAGGGATTCCCTTGCACGCTGCTCTCTTCTACGCAAATTTTATTCGAAACTTCGCAAAGAGTTAATTTTAAATAAATAAATTCAAAAAAGAGTAACGACTTCTCCTGTAATCCGTAAGCGATTAGCTCGGTTAGCGAAATTCTTGGCGTCAGGGTTGAGATTGGTAAACAAACTGATCGTTGCCAACGGGGAGAAAGAAATAAAGGTCATTTTGTTGCGCCACGCATAAGCGTTTTATATAATATAGAAGCTCACAGTCAAATTTTTGACAGTTACAATACTTTCTCTTTGAATACTTCGAATAGGAGATGTAAAAATTAATCGAAAATCTGGAATCCTTCTTTAGTAAGAGTTTTCGTTCATGCATATATGTGATAATAACTAAAAAACAAAATAATACCCATCCAAAGAATTGGCATATTTTAAATTCTGAGGTATTTTCTATAGAATTATTAAGATATAGCTCAAAATTTAAATCGCTGTTTAGATAAGATTAAGAATGTTTCTTTTCGGCAGCCATAGAGAGTAATATTTACTATTTTCTAATTAAAAATTACATCGAAAAAGGACGGATGGAAACTAGATCGCATTCAAGCTACTGGAAAAGAATTTGCTATTGCATAAATATTCATTAATATTTTAGATTTCTTGCTGAAACATGAAGAAGCATAAGTAAGACTTCTAGTAGTAAACATGAACTAAAAGTGATGAACAGGAAAAGATAAAATCTGAACGCTAAAAAAAATGTTAATGCCAAAAGCTTCTTTAGGAATTAATGAGTTAGTCTTGCTTATTAGGATAAAGGATAATCGGATGCATCTTGTATATAAATGGAATTTTTTCCGAATCAAGATCAGTTTTGTAGGATCTCGATATTAAATTTACCATTTTAAAAGAATGATTTTAAGGATATTTCTTTGATTAATGCACTAAAATGGTCATCTGTAACATTAAAACTCATACCGAACCTTATTTATGGATCTTCGAAGGAACGTGTTTTCGATCCGGAAAAAGATTCTCCTGGAAGAATTCTTGGAATTCACATCGATTTTGATGAAATTGAAATCGTAAAAACGGGCTTCATATAAGCTGCCAAGGCGAACGAAAGAAATAGAAGCGACGATGATTCCAGTTGAACCACTCACTATCTTTCAGCAATGTACCCTACGCCCACACCCACGCCCATGTGATCGTTGAATTTAGTGGAGCTTGAAAGATGATTAATTTTGGAATTAGCTTTATAGGAACGTTCTTTAATAGTTAATGTAATAAGAAGAAAGAGAAAAAAAACCCAAACAAACCGGAAAGGAATTAAATTTATTAGTTTTACTTATATTTTCGTTATGAGTATGTATATTTTTTGTTTATTTTTCATATTGTTTATGCCCTATACATTGTTAAGGTTAAATAATGCAAAAACATCTGTCTTTTATTCTTAACCACTGGAATATCTTAAAGACCACATCAACAATAACTAACTAGACTAATGACATAAGTCTTGTCTATAATTCTAATCTTGATTATAACATAAATGCGTAAAAAATTCGATTTTACTAAATCGACACTTAAATTCTGAAACCGTGACATTATCAGAGAAGCAGAGAGGACAATTGACCCTAATGCTAGGAACAAACTCCAACTTGACTTCCTCTAATCGGACATGACTACGCTTTTAACACCTTCGACACATGTCCGTCGCCTTCTCGCCCGAGATTTCTACTCTATTTTTATACTTTGGTAAAGATTTCTTCACGCTTGATGGAGATTAGAGATATTTTCCGGTACAATAATGTCTTACGGCCATGAGAAAACCCCTAGACACCAGACATGTGGGTGGCGGTTGTTATGGAAACGGGATATTCCAATGCATTTTGGGGTGAAGTAAAGGGCTTTATTTTGTTTGGCGCAGATAGGACCGGCGAAAGTCTCATTTCGCTTTGTACTTTGGTCGAATACGAATTCCTTGCCCAACGAAGTGCGCTTAGTTTGCCAAATGTTGCGATTGATTTTATATCCGTTTCCCTCCTTTGTTCGACTCGTCTACTTGAGGCAACCCTGTTCAGGGTTTTTCTTCTGGCGGTAGGACAGTACACTGCTCTCTCTATGAAGCAACGTTGGCGTCTGAAACAGATGGGTGACTGTTTCCTTAAGTGACGTTTACCAAGCCCGAATAGTTGGTCGGGACGGTGGTTCTCTTCCTTACTGTGTCCAATAGTTTCGTTGCACTTGGGTATCGGACTCTGTCTCTATGAACCAGGCTACACACTGAGCTTTCTCCTGTTGCGTCCACATTTTTCGTCAAATCAGCGTCACCTGGAAAGCAAAAAGACTTTATGAGTTATCGTCACATGTTGAAAACCGTTTGTTATTATCTAGTAGAGTTTTAAAGTCTAAAGTTGTAAAGATAATTTTGCCCTGTACACCCTGTATATTTTTCTTTTGTCCCATGTCCATCCAACCGGTTCGGTTGCCGCAATGGCATCAGGCACGGGGGCATGGGGCGGCGTTCTGTATATCCTTCTTTGCTCGATTAATTTAAGCCATTTCACAGGTGTTCTCTATTGGAAAACGCACGCTAAACTAATGCATCGCCTCTGTCCCTGTGTGTCACTGCCACAGATTGAATACCCGAAACAGTACGCTTTACAATACACTTTCTAGTAAATGGATGTATTAAATAAATCCCTCTCTCAATTGCATATTAGTTCGTTACACTGTCAGCGTTTTTTGTAGTGGGGTTGATTTCATTTTGCGTAATATTTATCAAACAGCACTTCACTTCAAGAAATATAGAATACAAAAATCGAACGAAACTAGTTTTCATCAAGAGTTTTAAGGATTTTCGAACGCACGTAGAGATTTTATTTTAATGTTTTCTATAAAAGCAGATGTTATCTTTCAGAATTAATACTTTTTTGTTTTGTCGCATTCTTGCCGTGAATTCTTAGAAAGCTACAAGGTCACGCTGTTGATACAATAACCACATGCTCGTAAAATTTCACAATTTTTTGACCTTTTATTGGATTATGTTTCATCCTGAAGTTGAACGACCCGAGGCGAGTTTTCTGATAGTAAGAGCATATTTTATGATTTTTATTGTTCGTCTGGGAAATGTTTGATGTAATATTTATTTTTTATCCTAAAGAGGTTATTTGTTTCGTTATTGTCTGCTGTGCTGTTTTGTGAATCAAGTTGCTAATTTTACTACGCCCAGTTATTACTTTTTTTTAAAATAAAGGTTACATTTGTCTCGTGTCTTTTTACACGTACTAGAATTTTTTTATAGAAAATTTGAAGTGTTGAATTTTTAACTACACAGATTATTATTATTATTATTATTGTTAGTTATCAAAGTTGTCCTGTATTGATAAATTTCAAAACGAAGTATAACTAGATATTGTCATTATGTTTACTTTTATCAGTTTTGGTTCTGTGTTAGCCTGACTTAGTAATAACATTTCTTATTGCACGTCTGCATCAACGTTCATTGAGAAAATTATCCTGATCGTCAAGGCGTCTAGGTGTATAATATAAATAAAGCGAGAAAAATCTCGTCAAATTTCGTTAAGATTTTGTATTCTTGATTTAATAGTTATCTATATATTTAGTATACCTATTGCAAAGGATTAAAAAGGTTCAAAGTTGTAAAAAGTTCATTGAAAGACTTGAAAAATATTTATAAATTAACAAATGATGTAGCTGTTATTTAATTAATATAATACACGTAACACGGAATTATGGGAATATTTATTTGACTAATTTTTATTTAATTCATTTTCTAAAAAGTTATAAGTTTTAAAAACTTATTTGAATGATGTTACGAGTAATAATTAATATTAAAGTAACTGCATGCCATAAAACTTTTTACAGTTTTAAGTTATTTATGCCTTTGATTTTACTGGAGATTTATTTTGTATCTCATTTTGTGCAGATATTGCAGGAAATCTTTTTTGAACATTGATTGTTTCTAATTAATTTTTTTCAGAATTTTTTTAATAGTTCTTTAAAATATTATTTAAAATGCACGCTACTTTATGTTTTAGTAAAGATTTAAAAGTTATCAGTTTTTGTCAATTTGGAATTGACCGATTTCTGTTTCAAATAAATATATATTAAAATAAAAGGCTTCCTTGTCTTTTTAAAGGAAATTTTATATTTATTTAACTTTATTGATAGAACCTTACCTTAACCTTATTGGAAAAAGAAAAATGCCGAATTTGTATATATTTATGTAAAGCGTACTTTCAAGCGACATTTAATTCGAAATCGAAAAAAGGATTTGAATTTTGACACGTTTCTGACAGTTCTTGAATCGCAGATTCTCAAAAACTATTTTACAGAATTGAGATTTGTGAAGAGTCAATGTCAAAATAAACGACTAGCCTATTTTATGCATTTGGCACTTTTAACTTATAGAAGGATTTCAAATCCAATCTCATGGAAATCAGTTATTTTAAAGGCTTGTTTCTTTTATTGATAAATATTAGATTGGATCGGGAAGCAAAAAATAAAATCGTCTAATACATGAAAGGAAATGTGGGTGCATTTCTGTTTAATATAAAATTCTGTTTGTCTGTTCAACGTTTTCCCAATTACTGATATTCGTGGGACGCCTACTCAATTTCGATTGGATGCGACAACTTATATTATATATAACTTTTAGTAACATATTTTCCAACCTACTGGTCTTGGAACTTGGCACAGACCGATCAAAGTTTGCAAAGATATGATCTATTTCTGTTTTGGATTTTGAAGTGAATTTGTTATTTTGTGTTTTTGCTATGAATGCTTATTTTAGTTATAAAAATGACGATTTCCTCAGAATGCTGAAACTATGCTACTTTTGTTGGATCCATTTCTTTGAAATCATGATAAAATGACTTTTCTTTCTGATGGTGCTTCTTACTTTTCATTCTAAAATATTTATGAAAACAGAACCAAAATTTGTAATTAACAGTCTAACTATACACTGTATAGTGAGAATATAAGGAGCACTATCATTTTTAAAATACTGTCACTGTCGTAAGGTAAGTGCTCCAGTAGTGGGCCACTTGAATTTTTAAGTTGAAAAACAAGAAATTCCAACATTCCAGTGAAATAAGAGATCTACCCCTGGTAAGCTAAAACCCTTATCAACTAAATACCAAAGGCACAGCTTTTATTTCCTGTTTAGTTAGGAGCTAGAAAGTTTGTTGCTGAAGTTGGTCTCTGAGAGAAGCATTTTTAGCTTATTCTTAGCGATTTCCTTAAGAGGTAACTCTTCATTCAACTATTTTTTAACATACATTCTATTTGTTTTTAAAATGAACTGTTCTTGATATTATTTGATTAGATAATGAATGTATTATAAACTATCTTTAAATTAAATAATATTGATAATTTATGGATAGTGAAGGGTGGCCCACTTTTGGATCAATGTTTTACTACATGCTCCAGTAGTGGGCCTAGGGAGGCCAGTACTGGAGTACATGTTTTCTCTCAAATAGACTGTTTTGTGATGTTTAATAAGAAGGTTATATCTTGTAAAGTCGTTTTAATTAATTAGATTTGCTTTATTTTTATCAGAACCAGTAATAGGCCACATGGCCCACTTCTGATACACTAATGGCCCACTACTGGTACACTAATGGAACATTCTGACCAATTACTTAAATAATAAATATTTTATAGTACTGTTGAGTGAAAGACAGATATTCAAGAATTAGTTGGGCTCTGTAACGAGGCAGACAATAATAACTATCGCATTGCTGGACCATCGAAAAATATTCCATCACAATTTAAAAGGGTTCTTTTCTGGCTGCAGAGGGAAGATGATAAAAGGAAAAAAAGATTTATTCAACATAAAATATCAAGATTTAATATCCATAATGCCCCAAACAGAACTTAAAATGAAAGATCGATAATTAGAATAAACTTTTAATAAAAAATTGGCTGTTAGAGAAAAAATGTAAATCTCATGTGACTAGAATCTATAAATAAAGGATTTCACCTATATCAAGCCATTTTTATTGCATTTTTTATAGTGTATAATGTTAATGTATTGTTATTACTACTATATATAATGATTTTATTCTTTTTTCTTTGGCACAATTGACAAATCTGGGTGGCCCACTTTTGGTATGGCCACTACTGGTGCATCAAAAGTTTGCTATGCCCACTACTGGTGCATCAAAAGTTTGCTATGCCCACTTCTGGTGCATAGGAGTGATCTAAGTTTTTAATTTTTTAAAAATTATGTTACAATTTTTTTGATATTTCAGGTGATTATTATTTTAGATAAAAGTTTGAACAACCATAAAAAAATACAGATTAGCGAAACTTCTCAAAAGTTTAGATGATAATTGAAGAAATACCCTTAAGTGGCCCACTACTGGAGCATTTACCTTATATTAGTTTTATATCACTTAAGTTTACCACTTAGTTTTTGATGAACAAAATTATTTGCGTATTATTTTTTGACTTGAAGGAAATTTTTTATTAAAGAAATTTTAATTAAACTATTAATGGTTTTCATTAATTAATATTAATTTAAAATATATTCAAAATTTTATTTTTGATTTTTTTCCCTCCTGCAATTATAATGTTCATTTATATAGATTTACTGAATTTTTACTGAAAAATAAAAGAACCGTGCATAATGAAATTTAAAAAATACCCTTTGGAGATAGGCCTAATTTGCTAGTCATTTTAAAGTTAATAAATATACAGATGATTCTTTTATGCTGCGCACTATTCTCTCATGGGAGTTGAACTGAGAGTGGAGATTCATTCTACGCGAATCCCTTTAATTACTTTCCAACAATTTCATTGCTTTTCGAGAAAAATTGCAATCTAAATAAATTGCATTTTGTTGATTATCATCTGCATTTTTTACTCTTTTTTTTCGCGAATTTGCTATCTAAATTTCGCTCTTGTTACTTGAAGAATAAATAATGAAAGACACACGCACTTTTTGCTATTCTTATTATCCTGAATATTTTTCACGTGGAATAAAACTTTTTTCATGCTTAATTTTTGGAAATGAATTTCTAATTTCAGCAGCGTTTGGAATGCTGTGCTGTTTCTCATTACGGGTTATTTTCTGTATCCATTTACGTAGATTTCGTTATCATATGCGTAACTTCATTCAATTACTGCTTAGAGAATCCTTATTTATCCTTTTACTTGTATATAACATCGATTTTTTGTGGTCTTATTTAAATTATGCTTGATTTATTTCTAGATCCAAGATCCAACAATTGAAGCCTAAATTTTCGCCGTCTAATTTTTACTTGGATCTAAATCGTTCCCTTGCACTTTTAAACAAATTATTTGCTCTTAATTTTGACCCTTTCTGAATTATAGATACGCTCACTGTGAATCTCAACTCGTATGGTATGGTTTTACACATATTTGCCATTATTAAACGATGTTTGTATACTGTTGAACTAATTGTTTATCATTGTTTTTATAGTATATATTGTTTATGTGTATTATTTTTAACACTCTGAGTGCCGAATTTTTTAAAATCGCTAATCAGATGCAACTTAGCAAACATGTTCAAATTCGTTTGAACGAAGCGAATGGTTATTTATGTGCAAAGCTTTATTAGTACTAGCCACTCTCGCCGCCCTCCGGGTGGATTCCCGGCCAGCACCCACTTTGCTCCTGCCACCTCGCTGCTTCGAGGCTCTCGGCCACTATTTTTTTCAGTTTTAAATACTGCATGTAGATCAGCGGAACAGACCATAAAACCGTAGTAGATTTCATATTCTTTGTAGACAGCAGATTCCTTTAAAATTGTGAAATCTTTCAATAAATCTCATCTAGTTGTAATGTTTTGTATACATTTTTTCACGAATTTCGGTATAAAAGTTTTCAAATCCTTAAATACAGAATGAAATCGCCCTAACTAAATAGTTTCCATCACCTACAGTAAGCATTTTACAATACTTTTGACACGCCATTGTGATGGAACTGTTGGGATCTATATATTTAAAATAATATAGTAAAACCCTCAGACAGTTCGCCAGCCCCAACCACCAGACCGATTTCAACCTTTTTTCCATTTGAAAGGTTATGACGTCTAGATATGTCATCAATGGTAGTCTGTCCCCCCTCCTCCCCCTCCATTTTCGAACGAAATCGAAAAAACACTTTCCTACTGTATACATTCTCTATGGGGAGTTTTGGACAGTTCGCCAACAACAACAACCACCAGACGGATTTCGACAATTTTTATTTTATATGAAAGCTTACGACGTCTAGATTTGCAATGAAGGGTCGTTTGCTCCCCACAAACCCCTATTTTCGAACGAAATTGAAAAAACACTTCTCCACCGTTCATTGTTTATATGTTTTTTCGATTTCGTTCGAAAATGGGGGTGGGGTGGGGTGGCGAGCAGGCAACCCTTCATGACATATCTAGGCGTATAAGCTTTCATATGGAATAAAAATTGTCGAAATCCATCGGCTGGTTGTTGCTGGCGAACTGTCTAAAAGGGGCCGTTCAAATATTACGTAAGCATGTTTTTAGTATTTTTTGACCCCCCCTCCCCCCTTGTCAGCAAAAATAAGCAAATCGCAAACCCCCCTCTTATAATTACGTAAGCATACTGCAACCCTCCCCCCCCCGTTCTTTTTTTTTTACAAAACGTATAACAGTAATAATCTAATTTTAAAAAAATTTAGGACTTATTCAAATAAAAAACTCTAACTCGGCTTAAAATGGCAAAAAAATGTAAGTTTAATTTACTTACAATTTCAAGTTTAAGCTTACAAAAATCAAGTTTAATTTTCTTTTGCCAAATTTAAATTTTTTTTCAAATTTAATTTTTTTAAATTAAATTATTTGTGCAAGTTACAAGAGATCTTCGGAAATAAAGTGATTTTAATGCCTTACGTAAGCATCACTCATACTCCCCCTCCCCCCTTGTCAGCAAAAATAAGCAAATCGCAAACCCCCTCCCCCCCCCTTGGGTGCTTACGTAATATTTGAACGGTCCCAAAGGGCTTTTCCCCATAGAGATTGTATAGTGGGAAAGTGTTTTTTCGATTTCGTTCGAAAATGGGGGTGGGGGCAGGCGACCTTTGATGACATATCTAGACGTCATAAGCGTTGATATGAAATAAAAATTATCGAAATCCGTCAAGTGGTTGGGACTGGCGAACTGTCTGAAGGTTTTACCATATGGGTAAACCTTGTAGAAATCCCCCAGCCTCAACCACCAGTTTTCGACAATTTTTATTTCATATGGAAGCTTATCACGCCTAGATTTGCAATGAAGGGTTGCCTTCTCGCCATCATCCCCTGTTTTCGAACGAAATCGAAAAAACTGTTCTCCAACGTACATACTTTATATTTTTTCGATTTCATTCGAAAATGGGGGGTGATGGGGCGCAGGCGACCCTTGATGACATATCTAGATGTCGTGAAGTTTCATATGGGGGGGGGGGAAATGTCGAAATCGGTCGAGTGGTTAAGGTTGGCGGACTCGGTGAAGGTTTTTTACCACATTATTTTAAATATTTAGATAATACGATTCAACGCTAGAATAGTTCTAAGTAAATACATTTGCTTGCGAAAATCGCAGGGTGCAGCAGAAAATAGACTTACTTCCTACCTGCGGAAATCGAGGGATAAGCAGTCAGAGGTTTAATACACTACGTATGGCAACAAACTTTTATTTGGGTACATATAAGTTCTTTTGCCTTTATACTAGTTGGTTTACTCTTGATAATAATACGTTTAAAGTGTCTAGGTAAGTTCTTCACGAATTTTTCTTCATATATTGAAGTTATCGATATACATGGCCTCTATTAAATAAATGATCCACCGAAGAAGTAATTAATTGAGAGAGCCAGGGCTGTAAAGCCTTTAATCTCAATTCTTTTGTTGTCTCTGCTAGTAAGACTTGGCATAATGACTCTAACCTAATGCATTCTATTTCCGTTAGGAATTTAATGAAGTCTTAGTTTCCAAGTAAAATGAAATATTTAGCTTTAGCTTGTTAAGTTGATAAATTATGTTGCTAAGATAGCGAGAGAAAGCAATCAGATTTGGAATTAAGTCATTGTTTATGTTTACAAGGAGGGACGATCATGGTTGCATTTTTGAACAGTTTAGTGATTGTAGCAACAGGAATTATGAAGGGGAAAACTGTTTTCCAATACTGTTAAAGAATAATCTTTACAAATTTCTTAGTGAGATTCGATTCGGGCCATTTTCTTTAACTCTACTGTTTACAAAGAACGTCAAATAGGTAGCTTTTCTTTCAGAAATGCCACTTGTAAAATTTCTTCGTATATTGTTGTATTCATTATTGCTTGTATATTCTAATTATGTTGCTTTTATTTTTCTTAAGATAATACTTCAAGACAGTAGAAATTAATATTTAGTTACAATCCCCTCAGATACAAGTAACGCGTTGATCAAATATAAATTTTGCTATTGATTGCTGCCTTTATCAAATGTAAATTTTGAAAACAATTGCAAAATGAGCTAAAATACACACAGGACATCGAATGTTCTTATGCATTATGTTAGAGTATAGCCATTTGAAAATTATAGTGTATTGTTATCAACAATGGAGTATCTATTCTTAATGAGATATCATTTCATTCTCATGGCAGACGTCATATCTAGAATTACCTGAACCGTTATATACAGAATCGTCATTTTTAGAATTAGAATATGTGAAAATTTACATACTGACTATATTATTTAATGAGAATTAAGTAGTAGATGAATATGGAATTTTAAAATGAATGAGTTGAGAAAAAAAGAAAAGAAAAGCAATGAACTTTTTGCTTTCCTTTGTTATTCAGAATGCTGTTATATGTATTTCAAAGATATTAAATTGAAAAATATTACTATAAACATGTTTTTCAAATTTCCCCTTTATTATTATTTAAAATGTGAAGAATGAGACTGTAATCTTTGAGATAATTAAAAAAACCCCCCCCCCCCCATTTTGTTTGAATATGGAAGTTTATAATGATTTTTCACAAGGAATTAAATATCCTCACATTTTTATAGTTTGAATAATGATCGTTCCCTACGGTTAAGAGTAATTAAAGTTTACTAACTTTTCCTTTTATTATTCCACTTTCATTTTCGATTTAATAATGTTCCCGCCGTTATTGTTCTCGATAAACACTACAATTCTTCTTCAGGCAGTTGTGTTTTTGTAATTAAATGATGAAACCCAAGGAAAGAAAACTTTTTGAATTGTTTTTTAAAAATAATTTCATTTTGTAACAAACTTCAGCTAAATGAATGATGGAGCATATGAATGTAAATATATGAGTTATTTTTTAATAAAAGAAGCGTAAATTAGTTTATTGGAAAAAAAAATCCCAGGTACGTTTGTTTTCAGCATAATTTAGAAACATTCTAAATTAGTGTAAACTTGTAAACGCGTATAGGCGAGTGTTATTGACTATCTTTACTTGAAAAAGACAAAAAGATTTCGAGAAAGTTAAATGAATCATGCGGTGAATAGACGATTTTTCTGCTTTGTTGTCATTTCACTACTTTAGCCTCGTGATCAGATTCATTATCTTGGAAAAACAGACAAAAAAATCTCCCATTTCTTTTGTAATAATTATTTTTATTCTCGCATCTTTCGTGTATGCACCTCCCTTCGAGAGTGTAAGTGTGTTTTTTTCCGCATGCAAATGTAAAATCTCCCATAGCAGAATCAAGTAATGTGTGTGTAACTGAATTTGTTCTCTCCATGTCTAGTTACTGTTTCAGGGCGATCTTTCCGAGTGTGCAGTAGTTGTGCCAGCAAGGCCTAATGGACTAAGGGAACAGACTCGAGTAATGCCTCAGTGACAACTACTCTGCCGATGGCACCCTACGCGCTTTCACACAGTTGGCAAAATATACAGTATCTAAATACTGTTTGAAGAAATGTAACCCAGTTTTTCAAGTAAATTGATTCCCATGTTTTAAATTAGCATGTTGCTGCGTGTTTATTTGTAACTTGTGCTTATTTACAACGTTTCAGAGTTTTTATAATCAAGATGAAAAGTAAAACAGTGGAAATCTTTTGCCATAATTTGACTCGCAGCATCCACTTTTCCTATTTCATATAAATTTATTTTATTCTTCTACTTAAATAACCTCTTAAATCTTGTCTTGAACATGAAAAAGCAATTTAATTTTAATTCATTGATGAGTAAAAAAGAAAATGGCTCGCCTGCATGTAAAAAAAAAAAAAAAGTTTACATTCGCGAAGGTGGGTATTTTAATTCAACATTTTTTTGGTAAGTTGAATTTTAAAAACACAAATGTGTTGATTTGTTCGCAGTTTTTGATCAATAACTTAACTGAAATGCTTATTCTTCCTGGAATTTCCTCTCTGTACTGAATTTTAATATGACAGCTGTTGTCAACAGCTGTGTCACTTATGGTTTATTTAATCTATTCTGTTTAAATCATGAAAATTATTTTCAAAAATGAATATTTTAATTTCCATTTTGTTTTTAATTCTTTTCTTTTGGATATTATTCTTTTTTAATCTTGGTCTGTAAGAAGAGAAGACTGAATTTGTTTTTATTGAAATGAATTTTCATTTGGCGAACTAGTTGGTTATTTTCCTACTGTGGATCTCGCAATTTTACCGATTTCTTACTTCAGAGATTTGAATGTAATTTGTTTTTTTTTAGCTGTCGGATATTGAAGTTTAAATTTTTGAATTTCAGTTTGAGTTACATGAGAATGGAATGTCGTATTATCTATGAATGTTCAGAAATTGCCCATTTAAATGCGTATCTGTATCAACATGTGATTAAAAGATGGCTCTTCTGTCGATATTTACTGAGAATATTAAAGAAACTGTGATAAATTATAAATTTTTCTATTTGCTCTCTTATTTTTGTGCCCTGAATGATTCTGTTTCATAATTTATTTTAATTTGCAAATAATTTTACTAGCCCTTTTATATTTTTATTTATTCCCATGTTGATTATTTGCTTTTTATTTTAATGAAATTAATATGTTGTTCCATTATATGCGATAGATTCCCCCCCCCCCCTTCAAAAAAATTCTTTGGTTTCTGTTAGTTAAATGAATAGTTGGCAGTTTTGAGATATTCATTTTGAACTGAAAAATATTTTAATTTAAAAAAATCATTCAACAAAAATAATGTAGATTAAAAAAAAATCAAGTCAATGAACAATTGATCCGTAAGTCACAAAAATAACAATTTTCCATTTTTTTTTCCCTCAGAAGAGTTTCTGATGAAAGTGGAAGCATTTATTTCAACGATAATTTATTTTTCTTTTTTCGACTTAAAGGGAAAAAATCAACTAGTTTCGCTTATCCAAACTAGTTGAGAGTGGCATTTGCGCAAGTTTGAGATTTAATGGAAATTTTTATACTGTTATTTACAGTATAAAACCATGAACTATGTTTCTACAAAGAATCGTATACTGCTTCAGCTTGTTTGCGGATGCAAAAATGCAATTACAGTGCTTTATTTCAAACAACATATTTGACTCTGGTTTATGAGAACTTGTTCAAATACAGTACAACCCCGGTTAGCCGAACTAAATGGGTGAAGCCGTGTTGGATAGTAACGATTTTTTCGGTTAAGCCATGAGCATCTATTACTAATTTGTATCTAATTACATTATGTAATTCTGAAATTTCTTCTGGCCTTTCTTTCTGAAGTTCTTTGCGCCTTGAAATATATTTTTTTTGCTTTACTTTTTTGATTAAGTGAACTTTTTGATATGTGGTGTCCTGATTAATGAATTAGTAACGTAACTGCTGCAAATATAAATGAAATATTTTTTAATTTCATTGTTACAATTATTAAAAATGTTTATACATATGTTTTTTTTCTTTGCTTTTCTTTAATGAAACTGGATTTTGTAGAAAAAAAAATCCTTTTGGAATTTTTTCTGTTAACAATTATGCGTCACGTTGTTCATCATTGACCAAAGTTAATAACTGCTTTGCTTTTGAATCATTTTAACAATATCTAGTATTGTAATAGATATTTTACTAATCCGTTTTTTCTTAGGATGCTTATGTTAGAAAAAGGAATTTATTATTGAATTTTTAGAAAAATAGCCAGTGTTGAACTGTATTAAAAATAATTTCTACCTTCTGTTAAATTTACCCTTGAATGTCATTGCATTTTGCAAGTTAATACAAAAGCTGGAGAGTTGACCTTTTAATTTTCTCGACATGTCACATACATGCTGTATGCAATACTTTTTTTATTCATTAGCACATTTTTCTAACTACTTGGAAAGAAATATGAATACGGAATTCGGTAATAGTAGTAATAATAATATATTATTTTTTGATCTAAGATAGTGATAAAAGTCATCTACACTTTTGCATGGCAACATATGTCTTAGAACGGCGGTTACATTTCCTGCGACTTTCTTACGTTATGACACAAGATGATTTGTCTCCTTTCTTTCATTTTCCACGGAACAATAATGGTAATAAAAATAATTTATTGTGATGCGGCTTACGTAATCGAGTTGAAGTCTGCAACCCCGATGACATTGCTCTGGGATAAAAGAATGCCAATGTTTCACAGTCTTTCCTCAAAACCGGTGCATTAGTACCAGCAGTGTCACTAATGCATCAGTTTCCTGTTATTCGGATGTTCACTTCTGTTCTTGTAACCCGAAGAGTACAAGTTATTTTCTTGACGAGAAAACAAATGATCGTGTGGGGAATATTATTCACTTACAATTCCCATCCTTCCCAGCTTCATGAAGAATTCTGTTTTCTGATCAAAATAATATGATACTTTTAATTTTTATTTCATGGATGAATTAGCTCTTTTTTTCAGATGATGTCTTATATTTTCACTTAAAACAATCTACGTTTATTCAAATATAATTGAGAACTCGTCGCAGAGTCTAGGCTTCGTGACCGGTGGGTTGCGAGTTCGAGACCCGATTAATGGAGGATCCATCTTATGTAAAGGCCTGGTGCTCGCTAAATCTTTCGAAAGTCAAACGTCCCCTCCCCTGGAGCGGAAGTTTCGAAAAGTGGTGCCGTCTCAGCTGTTATCCTCATCATCTGATCATGGTACAAAAGTACTAGGTCCGTCCCTAAATAGTCCTCGTATAGCTTCTAAACGGTGCATCAATATAACTAAACTGAAGTTAAGTATGGTATGGCATCTTCTTCTGGAACATTGTTTGAAATTGCTTAATTATAATTCGTCTTTGATTTTAAGCATTAATTTCATTGCAATAATTTTTTATAATTAATTATCTATTATTATTTTATAATTTAATACAACCGTCGTTTAATGCAGTGTTAAATGCGTCCGTCTGGTTGACGATCTTAACTGTCGCTTACCTCTAAGTAGAACTTATATACGATAATCCTGAAAAACTATGTTAGGACTTATACCCATGTTACTTTTTATTTGTGAGCAACACGGTATTTAAACTTTTTTATAGTTTGTGGTAGGTTTTTGATGTCACTTCAGTGACTTGTTTTACTAAATATGTACAGAAATGTGTAAGGTTTTAAATAATGTTTATCCCTGTTGTTTGTTTTGTTAATTCTTTAGAAAACATATCTTATTATTTATTAGTGTCTCGCTAGCTTTCACTTGTCATGTAGCATTCGTTTCTATTCTGTCATTGAACTTTACTTTTTTAAAGAAGCTGCTGATTTCAGTTGTTGGAACTGGCGTTAATAATACATTTATCCCGTGACTGCTTTATGAATGAAAAAAAAAAATCATTAGTTTCCAGTGAATCGTCACTCAGCATGCTTTTCCTTGCGTCAGCTCATCAATTTTTAAATGTTTTGATTATCTTCATAAAAAAATCATCTTGTAAAGTCGTGGCAATAACTTGACAAATCAAATTAACGAAAGAGAACTGACATTACTTACATCTGATCAGAAAACAAACTTGTTCAAATTACAAGGATGCAAGAAGATATTAAGTCAAACTTCTTGGAGACTTGCCTTCGGTGTAGAAATCAATTATGGCGAAACTTCTTCCAAACAGTTCCATTACTGGATCACCTCTCTCTTTACGACTTTTTCATTAGATAAAATTCTTCTCCATCGACTCTGCACTGGCACTTATTTCATCTCTATTCCTGGATCAACTTAGTGAAGCCGCCTTCCGTGCTCTATCGCATTGTCATAGGGTGATGAAGAAATCCGGTTCCTTTGGAGTGTTTTTCGAGTGCCGAGACACCTCTTGTGGACAGTGGAGAAAGACATTTCGTAAAATTTTGAGTTAAGTGAAATGTTTTAATTGAAATTCTTGAACGTCCTGGTCATGTTTAAGTCTGGGCTCTTTTCAAGATGCTAAGTTGGATTCTGGTGAAGAGTGGAGAGAGAGAGAGAGCGAATGAAGAAACGCTTTAAAAAATGGAACTCTTCAGAAAATAAAAGATTAATGATAGATTTTTTTTTGTTTTAGAAATATATATGCGCTGAATATCAAAGCAATTTGTATAAGTTGAAGAATCTATAGTGTTTTTTTTTTGTAGAATATTTGTAGGTCGGAAAATCTTATTCAGTTTCGCAGTGTAGAAGTGTGTGACACTGACAGGCAGATATGGATAATAATATTTCTGTATTATTATCCGTTCCCCGTAGACGCTTTTATGGATGTTCCATTAACATATTCATTGTAACTATATCATGCTTGTGGACTAACCTCTGCGCTAAAGATATTAAAAATTATATCACCGAACGAGATATCTCGTCCATAGCAAAAAAATTATGCTAAATGTTCGTTTTACTCACGATTGGAATCTATTTCATGGTCATGAATTCGTGTAAAAATAAACTGCGATAGTAGACAGGCTTGAACGATAGAATGTGTGTTTATAGTTTTTGAGATACCGAAGTGTGGATAATTTCTAATGCCATTTTCTTTTTTGTGTTATACTCACGAATCATTTTTTCAATGTACAGTGACTCCTGTAGTCGACGTTCATTATCTTATTTGTTGATCAGCATCTGTGAGGTCTGTTGAGTCGTGTCTGGTTGGCGCAAATTCTTCTACATAACGACATTCAGATATTGACAGTATAATATACTGTCATACTGTAAGATGTATATGCCTGCAGTTGAGGCATTTTGCCTACAATAGTTCCTATTTCAGATAGGCTATTCGTCGGATGTGCTATGGTATTAAAAGCGATTACGTTGGCAATAAACGACTTACGAGAGATTGAAGCAAATCTCTACAATCCCATAACGATAGGGTATTAAATGAAAGACCTACAACAGAACGAGCCCTATTGGCTTAAAATACTCTACAATGTTGCTACGATATCTTCATGATATTGTGCGGAATTCAGAATATCGAACAACATCGTAGAGATATTGTACAATATCTTGTGCTAATAAGGAGGCTACTATTGGTCAGTCTGGGATGGATTGATTACTTACGATTACAATATGCGAATGAGAAACTCTGATGAACTCCTTGCAAGCGCCAAAGTGCCATTTTGTCCAGGGATTTGATCATAATCGTGTAGAATATGAGTTGATTGCAGTGTGAATGTAACTCATGTTTATTAAATTTGGTCATGGAGCCAAGCCATTCACATTGGTGAGCTGTGAAGAGTAGGGCGTTATCTGAGGTATCGACTGAGCAGCATTGAAAGTTAAGATGTCCGTTCCAAGAACACGTTGCGAGCCTTCAAATCGGCATGCTAAACTATTTTTTTCCGCAGCTTTCTAAAGCACAAAGCCAACAATATTACTCTGTTTTATCTTAGCGTTTAATAGAGAATTTCGTTAAAGGACAAAGAACAATTCGGAATTTTCTGAGTCTTTATTTTGAAACTTAATTCAATGGTTTGTTATATATAATATGCGTATGGCTCTTCATTTTGAAAGTTGGTTATTACACTGAATAATTTAGTGACTTAATGTTACGTTGTAGCAATTAACCATTTATTGGTAACTATTTATGATTAATTCTAGAAAGTTGATTATATTGTCCGAATCCAATTTATACATTTTATAGCACATTTTACTAAATGTTAATTATTGATTTTCATTGCAGATTTTCTTTAAAATGATATCCTTTAAGATGCTCATGCACTCTAAAAATATTTTATTCACTTGTTTTGGCTTAACACACATAGAAAGGATAATTTTTAGCATTACAATCATTTTTACAAAACCCTTGTTTTGAGTTAGCTGCGAATAATTAAGAAGTTAGGTAATTTTCAGTGATTTTTCTTCTTTTTTCATATTAATTCGGTGATAATTACTTCTTAGTGAAAGGAAGTTTTAACAACTAAAAATGTTGCTCATTTCATTAATTTTAAACTAATTCCTTTCCGCTTTCACAGATACAAAATAACAGCGGATGGTAGCTGTAACACTTGGTTTCCATCAATCTGTTGGTGTATACCAAATGCCATTTTTGTAACAAAATTTCATTGCGAAATAGATGTTTTTTCTATTTATTGAGAAGCCAAATGCCACTTGGGAAAAGGACAGTTTTTGAAATTTAGTTTTATCTGTATCATTTTCTTGTGTAGCAGGCTTCCGTTCTATTTTACGTTCGTAAAATGGATTTGAGGCATTCGTGTAATTTGACATACGAAGGATTCATCCGATGATTCATTGGTATCCAATGTTCTTTCAAAGCTGTATCGGACTTTTTACTGGAAAAGTATCTGAAGTATGTTTTCTTTTCAAGTCTTTCCTGAATTTTATCACTGCAACAAAATTTGTGTATAAGCAGCTGCCCTTTTATTCCGATCTTTTATAGAAGGAAGCATCAAATTTGGGATAAAATCTTTTTCAAAGGAAGACACTCTTTCGAAATTCATGTCCACAGGAAGTCCCTATCCAAAATACGTTTCACTTTGTTTTAAAATTTTGAATCATAAAATGTGTTCTATTTTGTGAAATTTATAGCGTTATAAAAAGCAAGATACTCACAACGTACTTTCATATGCACTTGAGAAATATGATTGATAATCCTTGTCGGACAGCTTTCACAGACGTTATTGAATTTTTCGCCACTTTTAGATTTAAATATTTCTATTTTTTGAAATTCTGACTAAGATGGATAGTCGCTAATGGATGATTCAGTCAGGTTATTGGATGGCGGATTTAGATTACTATGGTTTAATTTCATCTGTCAGATTAAAAAAAAAAATGCAGTACATTCATTCTGTCATTTAAAATCACAAAGACACCATTGGCGTTTTGATTTAAACTGCACATTTTTTATTATACATTTATTCATATCAACTGCTATAAATTTAGTTGCAAGGACGTTTGTCATACGTATGTAGATTTTCAGGAAAACAAGAGGATTTTTTATTTACTAATAATATGTGTTTTTAAAGGGTTTTATTTTCAAACACGAATGAGTTTAAATTCCCGTAACTTGCTCTACTGATATTGCTTTTCTTGTTTCGTGTATGAGAGACTAGCACAGATAGATTGACCTAGGCATCTGTATATATTATTGCTAGGCTAGCAGAAACGCTCGATCTTTGATTGGTCTAAGAAGGAAGATGAAATACTTTTATTTAAAGAATATTATGCGTGATTCTTTTAGTCTTTAAGAAGAGCCTCGAAACTTTTCAGTTTTTAATCTCTAAATAAAAGATCAAGACAGTCTTGATATTTGACTCAATGAAATTTTCATATCTTCTTTATACTTTCATGAAAAATGCTGGATTAGCAATTTTATGTGCAATTTTCTCATACCGACGTAATCTAATTGAAAATATTTAGGGTTCGAACGAATTGAAGCAAAAGATAAATTTTTGATCATGGCCCAGGATTCGAACTTCTCCCCTCCAGCAAGATACAGTTATGTATGTTTTAGTCATAGCGAATATCAATGTCTTTACTACGTAATAAGTTAAGACTAACTGTACATATGTTTGAGTATTTTGTTGAATGCAAGCATTGGGTATACTTGCTTTTATACACAAACGTTGGATGTATTTATTTTCCTCGGAATTTCCTTTTCATTCATTTTAACTAGCTGATTATGTTTGATTATTTCTCTTCATTACTTCAGTTAATAGAGACATTTTTTTTAATGAAATTTCTCTGTGCATCTGTCATTTCTGCGTTTTCATGTCTTCGTCATTGTTTGACCTCTGCACGCTTTACACTTCTGCGGCTTGTACTTTGCCGGAATCCTATTTTTTCCTCCTTTGTTATTGTATTTTATTGAAGTAGTTTTTATTCCACCACAAACGCGCGCCAGTCGTGATGCTGTACTTGAGGTTAAGCAGCTGATTATATACATGAATTTATCTGCGCTTAAGGCAGCTCCCCATCAGCAGCATTTACAATAGCTACTAACCTGGGAGTGCGTTTTTATCTTGTTTTCTTTAGTTAGTTTTGTCGATAGTGAGAAGGTTTATCTAATCTCTCCCAGAAAGACCGACAACCCGTTTTGTCATCAAATGAGTGGCCTCGTACAGTCAGTGCTTTTTGACAGTAGCACCTTTTAATTAGAGGTGCATTCTTGATCATTGGTGCGTGTCATAACCTTGAGGAGACCCCTTTTGATTGAGAGGAATGCTGAATCTTAATATGGGATGTTGAAGCTTATTAGTAAGTAACACTCGAGTTATTGTATCTTAGTGATATGTAAACATAGCATATTTTGTGTCTTATTGATGGTGATTTTTTCGTTAATTAGTTGCATTGTTTTTTTTAAAGGTTGTTTGTGTCGCAAACATTTATCGTTGTGATAACTTTTATTATGTTCATATTTATTAATCAGTTCCGTTGTGACATATGCTGACTGTCATTTAAGTGGCTAGGAAGGAGGTCGTGTGATACTTTTAAGTTTTACGATCGGTTACTGTTTCATCGTTAATATAGTTTTTCTTTGCTTTTGGTAATATTGTTTGTTCTCGATGAGTGAGCTGGCTTAGTCATTGCTGTGTCGATGCTAGGTGACGAATTGTTTTTTCCGTGCGTTTTTACTGACTTGAGTTCAAAATCTGAAGTAAGTGATGCATATTTTTTTATTGCCGTGGAAACATTGATTATTTTGTCTGAGTGTCCTTTGGGTGCTCTCTGTTGTGTGATATAATACTTTGGAATGTTTCACAACCATGATGCTTTATAAATTGGTAATAAATATTAGAAGAGCTGATTATAATTATTTATTTGACGGTTTCTGTATAAAGCAAATACCTTAATGTTTAAAAAAGGGAAAGTAAACAAAATTTCATTAGTACTTGGAATTCAAGTCAACTTGTTTCCGGACATGGCGATTGTGGGTTTCAGCTTAGAAAACCAGCAATCAAACCTGATCAGTGCTCAAGTTGCCATTCTACAGAAATAACATAAATATATTTTATTTTGTAAAAAGATGAGAAAAGGTTGTAGAAATGGTTGATATAATAGAGTTGTAATTATAGTCATTGTAATCAGTTCTCGTCCCAGCATTAATAATTATTTTGGTTTCCGAAATGCTAAAGTTTGTTTTACTTTGCGATTGACTTATTGTTTAAATGGATTACCATAATGGAAGTTCCGCTTTTGTCCAATATATATTGATTCATTAAAGCGCTATTTTAATTAAATAATAAATACAAACAAAGGGAGACATTCCAGTAGAAAAATATATATGTAATTTTACTTATAGGAAAGATATTAAATAAAATTCTAAGTTGAATTATTAAATTAAATTATTCATGATAATGAACAATAAATAATCTTTTAACAGTTAGTCAGTCAATCCTCTAGACTTTTACCTTATTTATGTTTTAGAAAGCATTATCAGAGGTGCCCCAGACTCATGCATTTCACTCGTCGTGCGTACAGCAAGCATTCTACGACCCAAAATTGCAGTTTCACCAGTGGTTCATTCTTTCACCAATCAATCAGCGTCCTTTTATATTATCATTAGCTCCTGTCCGTTCGACCAGTCACAACGATCAGCGTCCATGATTGTCGTGGCGAAGTTAATGGAACTCAAGGGTTTGGGAAGTTTCTGAAGTTTCTGGAAAGAGATCCAAAAAGGGGGAGATGCGAGTTGCCAGAGTCCCGTGAGTTCCAGAAAACTCTAAAGTATTCTATTGCTTCCTTCTTTTTCAAACAAACACATAAGATTCGAAACATTTCACAACAAAATTGATTGGAAAGAAATTTTTGATCTCCATTTTGAAATAATTTGATGGAATTTGTGAAGATTTAATAGACTGAAAAAACTTCCAGCCCACAAATCTAGAGCTTTTAATTTATTTCCAGTGTTGGCGCATATTTTTTAACGTTGGTTGTCTGCAACTTTTTTCAGGTGGAACATTAAATCTCAAGAATTTTTTATACCCTCTCTTCGTTATATCTCTAATACACAGATAAATTGTTTCTCATCCTGAACTGAATCCTCTCCGAGCTTCATTTTTAGAAAACGCGATTTTGCGTCTGAATGAAATGTTTCCTCCGTATATTTTAAGATTCAAAAGAGACTGGAAAAAAATCAAGATCAATATTGCTTTCCATGTGTATTTCCAATAAAGTTTTGTGCCTGTTTGAGTTTATTCATTCGTGAGATGCAGAATGAAAAGGAGGAATGCATCGTGTTTGCGAGGGGATACCTTAAGATGATGAAAGCTCGTAGTACAGAAAGGATTGGTTTAGGATGGCTGTATTTCAAGTTTGTAAGAAGTATTAAAAAAATTGGTTTTAAAGCTGCTCGTATACCCGTTCTTGGAAGCTGCTGTATGCAAATGAATCCTTTTTTGTAATCTTTTTATTCGGATTTGCAGATGTGCAATCGATGGAGAAGGGAGACCAATAATATTTTTTATGTAGGTGTATTTCACGAAATATATCCGTACTCTTTGTTAAAAAATAGTCATTTTTACAATTTTTTTGGTTCTAACAAGTTTTCATAGTGTCGTTAATGTGTTAAATGTATACAGAATTCCGTTCAATGGCGTAACAAGGGCGGCGAAAATCCATTTCCTTGGTAGCTAAGGAAATGGATTTTCCCCCACGCTCTTGTCAAATTTAATTTTAAAAATGGGAAATAAATGCAGGAATAACATATATTTGCAGCAGCTCCCGAGACGACGAGTTGGGGAGGAATACGGTTCATTTTGTAGAACACTTCCGAAACATGCAGCTTCATATATAATTTTGTAATTATGTTTTTAACTTACAAGGAAACCCCTTTATAATTATATGTCAGCATGATTGGGTTGAGAGTCGGGACATCGACAGCAATATGTTGTCAAAAATAATAAAGAACCGTAATGTTATCATGCGAGCAGCGCATCGGGCTGATAAAGGGACGATTGGGGGAAGTAGGGAAAAAAAAAATTAAAATAGAATTCTTGCTTTCATCATTCGGGTTTTTAACTGGCTCAATTTGAAATTTTATCACATAGTTAAAATTTATTAAAAACATCAACTTAAATATTTTGCTCTTGAAAATCTGATGTTCATCAGTAGAAGTAAACGCGCCGAGACAAAATTTCAATTTGGCGATTATAATGACTGGAGTTTAATCAGAATTTCTACATTGTTGAAGGATTTTAAATTTATCACGCATTTTTTTCTTATAGAGGGTTTATATATAAAATTTGGTTATGAACTTCACAAAGGAAGTACATATAACTAAATTGTATATTGAAACATGATTTCCTGAAATTTGTTGCCGCCAGTGTAATTTTTTAAAATTAATGCCCTTTTTTTTCACCATGTAATCCTGCACTATTAAATACTTTTTCATGTATGAAGTAAAATGAAAACTCCCTTCTCTAAACCATGCCTTATTTATTAAACATTTTCATTTTAATAAATTAAATCTCCCGTTTCAGATTTCCTACGTTATATTTCAAAATCAATTATCTTAATGATGGACTTTACTCTCATCGCTTGAAGTGGGCAAGTTTCGTTTTGGAACTTCTTTAATGTGGGCAAAGGTTGTACTTGAATGGGAAACAAGAACTTTTATGGCCACAGCGAACGAAATAATTGCTTTCATGATTACAGACCTTGTGTTAGAATAGTCGACAAATTGATTAAAACGTTGAATTTCGGTTGAAAATGCAAACTTTTATGTAGCTGCAATTAGTGGGAAATTAGTTTTACTTCTTTGGTGTTGAAGAAGTACTTTTTTTTTCTATCTGGCCGTGGAGTAAATTGAAACTGTGCTGCAGCATAATTGCATGCCTCTGGCAAATCTGAAACTTCATCCTCTTAAATTAAGTTAAAGAATATTGTGATTAAATTGTTACTAAGCATGAACTTTGTGAATGCGGGAAGGCAATTAAATTAGTGTAGCATTTTTTTAAATCATACGCGTACGCTTGCTTTTTTTTATCCTCTCGCCCCCCCCCCCCCTTTGCAGTAAACTGGTAGAAAATGACTGAATTGTTCACATTTTAACTTGAGGGTTTGGAGTATCTGTTGCTTACGAAAATGTAATTGGATTTAATTAAAATTCATTTAACTGTGTTTGTTCATGAAAATTAGACTCTCCATCCACATGAAAAAGATTTATTTTTTCCCTCCCTTTTTTCCCCTTTGAGTTTTGACCATTGTCCAGTTCAGTGAGTCAACAAATTAAAATGTGAAAGCTGGGATGGAAACGTATAAATTCTGTAAACTGTAGTCATATAGATTCAATCCCCAACTCCGAATGCGATGAGAGGAAAAACCATCTGTTCATAGCTATACTATATGCAGACCTTGAGCCAGTTTAGGACCAGGCGCTGTCCATGAAGGGTCTTCCATCTCCAGTTTAGCAGGTAGTTTTTCAAAGTCTGAGTCAAACTCAACCTAAGGAAACCGTTCGGCACCCCAAGGGTTGTCAACAGAATTTTTTGTTAACAAATTAGTTGAAAAAATAAAGTGAAAAAGGAGTGTTATATATGACAGTTGTTTCAAACATCCACCATTCCCTCATGCTTCAACTTGCAAATGATAGACTATTAATAAATATACAATATAGTTATAAATTATTGGACCCATTTAAAAAATTAATAATGAACAAAACCTAATAATGTTACAACTACGGTTTTTCTTTTTTAAATGAGAGCGCATCTTAATTTTTTTTCAGATAGTTAACGCGCCGTTACGGTGGCATAGGTGGTCGTAAATTATTAGACATCTTCCATTTTTGAGAGCCATTATCTGCGAAACTATTAAAGCTAGAAGAAAAATAAAAGCATGCATTTGTAGGGAATTTTACGCTCTTTAATTTGTTAAATCAATTGTAATTTGAAAACTGAATAGTTTTCGAGATATTGAAGAAAAACTAAAAAAGGAAACAAGAAAACGCGCATCGGCTTCTGCTGACCGGTAGCCATTGCGTATGGAAATTTCTCGCTGTAGCAAATTTAGAACGTTGTAATGGTACACCATCTATCTGAACCATCTTTATTTGCCGTCTCATTTTTACTTTCTCGTATACGAAGTATACAAAGAGAAAGTATTGTAATCGTCAAAAAATTCGAACTCGAGATTTTGACGGATCTCCACGTTTTAGACCTCCCCGAGTCCGAAAAACACAATTTTGGAATTATGTCTGTATGTCTGTGTGTGTGTGTCTGTCTGTGAACACGATAACTCGAAAACTATTAGAGCTACGGGGATGAAATTTGTATGTGGTCTTTAAACATAATTTGTAGGTTTCTATCAAATTTTGGACAAAATCCGTCAACTGGAAGTCTGTCTGTCTGTATGTCCGCGGTCATGTGAACGCTATAACTCAAAAACTTGAATAGCTAAATGGATAAAATTTGGTACACAGTTTTATCGTCATGAACGTAGGTCCATATAAAAGTTTGAGCCAAATCCGTCTAAAAGAGGCGTTCAAATTGCAAATTCAATTTCTTTTAATCCGATTCTCATGCGTATGCGTATTGGTAGCAATCTATTATTGTTGTAAATTTTATTTACAACAATAAATAATGTTTTCAAGCATCAATTGTTAACAATTTTTTTATTGTTGTAAATCAAACCGATCTCATTATTTCAGCAAATCTTTTATTCACGCGCTTTTGCAATTGTTACGGTTGTGGTAGTATAAATTGTTTTCTTGGGAATTCAATTCCAAAGCAGAATTTTCGCTTTAGTATTCATTGCATTGCCTATTTTATCGCGCCTGCTTCAAAGTAATATTTTTTGAAACGTGGCAACAGATATTTGATTTCAGGTTTGTTTGTTTTTTTGTTTTACTTTCTCGTATACGAAGTATACAAAGAGAAAGTATCTCCACTACGAATCTCCACTTAGAAAGTATACGAGAAAGTTTAGGGGAGACCACTCCCGCTGGTTAAAAAACGCAGTTGTAACATTATTAGTTTTTTTATTAATTTTTGAAAAATGGTCTAATAATTTGTAACTTCTAGAGGGCCTAAGTCTAGGTGAAGTTAACTTCTCCAGGATTGATAGAAGCGAGATTTATTTATGTAGATGCTGAGGCAGTCGGCACATACAACTATTGACGATTCAAGTGCGACATGTTAACCTGCACGATACTGCCTAACTCGGCTACCGATCTATCATACCTGTATTCACTAAAATCAGAAGTATTCCATCGCATGTGTGACTGGTGACGAAGTCGATTCAAGACTACTCGTTAATAAAATAACAAGTTTAATGAAACAATTAAATTATTAAAATATTAAATCATAAAATCATTATACAGCTAATCAAATAATACAAACAAGGAAGAGCAGAGCAGAGAATGAACAGTAACAATCAGTGCTTATAAACAGCATCATGCTCGACGCTATTGGTTGATAGACGACATCAAAGAGGGCGGATCCGATCTGCATAAAAACGCAATTCAGGATGTTGCCAGATGCCGCCACAAATTTATGACTACCCTGTACTTTTCCAAAAATCAGTATCATAATAAATAAATTTTTCCCCCTTCTGGTTAAATACTTTCAAAATGAGCTAATCGTTGAGTGACTGTGAAATTGACTTCATTTTTCTGTTAAAGGAGCAGAGCAGTTGCATTTCAGTTCCAGAGTTATATTTATTTTTGATATGCGTTAAAGTCTGAAATTAAATAATTTTTTGCCCTTTCCCTTACCTTGGACAAGTACTTACCATATTGGAGAAATTACTCAACACTTTATAAGCAAACGAACATTAAGACATGGGACTCCTTTTTTTTGTGTGTTATACCGTTAATAAGCCGTTTAAAAGCGACATAAATAGAAAAAGGAGTGTAAAAGACGCTGAACTTTTATCTCTCTATTTTTCAATCCACTAGATCCAAGTTGTCTGTCTCTTCACATTTCATAGTCGGTAACCCATTTTATTATCTAAGAGCGAACTGTAAATTTATTATTATTCATTTTTAAAGTTAGGACGTGCTTCTCTCGCTTATCTTTAAAAGCGGAATTTCTTGTCTTATCATTTTTAAACATAATTTAAAAAAAATCGTAGTTATATTTCCCTTATTGTAATTCTGGGCATGAAAACGGCATCTTTCTTCTCGCATTATCATTGCGAAAAAGGCACCATTTTGTTCTTCAGACTTTTCTCCCACATTTGGGTCAAAGCCGTTGCATACATGGTTATGTCTCTGTTGACGTATCGAGTATTTTGCTCTCGGGACTTTTCAGGTGCAGGATTCAATACAAATTAATTTTTCAATCAGTCGTTAACGGGTGAAGTTCAAGGTAAGCATCCGTCCTTGCTTTTACGAAAGACGCCTGTTCATGATCAATTTTAATTGAAAGAGCCGTCTTTTGCTTTCCTTGACCTCAAATTGATTCTCGTTAAGGAATAGCCAGAGATGTCCGAGCGTAACTGATAGTTGCTTCTTGAAGTGAAATCGATGGCACCGTTTTTTAGCTATTGGTATCATTTCACTGTTGAGACGCAATGGTTACAATTTTTGTTTCTTTATTTTTATATCCGTTTGTAGGTTCGACAGAATTTCTATAAATAATACGTTATTTTGCAAGACTTTACTTGAATTTTGGATCTCTCGTATCCGGTACCCAATTAAATGACAAAAGATTTAAAAAACGGCATTTTTGATTGTATAAATTTAAATCCGAAATTTAAGTTTATGAAACAAATTAAAAAAATGTAATTTATTAATGAAGTAAGTGCAGTCTTACTTATGTGGGTGAAGATAATTCTCTACCCAGTTCTCTCTCTTGATGATGACGCAATAACCTAACATGTACGAGGAAAGGAGAAAAATGATGAGGAGGAACAAAGGTTGAAGACAGAGACGACATACAGATCAAGAGAGTGACATGATAGGAAGCAGACGAAGGTTTGCAGACTTTCATAAAATTTTCGGAATAATGTTCATGTATGAATTTGATATGATATAATGTGATATACATAATATGATGTTATGAAGCTTCACTGTATATGCAGTAAGTTTTAAAACTCCGGCGACAATCTTGTAAACAAGCAGGCATTCGAACTTATGGTCATCACACTAAGAAATACGTAACTTCCATGTGATAACTTCCATGGATAACATATAGTAATTTTAAAATGTTGTTTAATTTTGTTTTCCTGAAATATAAACTTATACGGATGTTGTTGAATTTTGAATGATCTGTACGATTTTTGATATTTTTTAATTGAGGCCGATAGGTGGAAAAACATGATTATCGGACTTCGCATGCTGCAGTTTCTACAGATTAGATCACAAAACACAAACATGGCAGTTATAGGAACATATATTCAACTATCCGGAAGAAACTATTATCCGGCGTAACAGATTTTTCCGGAGTTCTTAGTTAGGTGAAATCTTAAAATTTTCATCAACCTATTTCAAAACCTCTTAACTTAAAAGCCAGATAATACTCGTGCATCGAATTATCACATTTTTAGTCTTAAAACTAAAATTTAATCATTAATTAGCTTTATAATTTTACATAAAAATTACATAGGATCTATAAACATCTCAAGTATTATATGTCTTCTGAAATGAATGAAAAAGACAACCCCTTTCCAAAACAGAAGGGATCATCTTATTAGATAGCAAAGAAAATTATTCAGTTAAGCGGTTAACGAGAATTAAAAATATCATTTCGATTGTTAGGACTTCATTTTTCAAATATGGATAATTTATGATTACTTCTATCGTTCTGGATATTTATTCAAAATATTTAAAAACTTAATTTTTTTTTCAATCGCGATTTCGTTAGTTAAAGAACTTAATCTAATTTTTCCTCATTCTTTGAATTATCAAAATTTCACCTTAATTGTCAACGGCTTTCAAAAATAAACAATACCTCATCTTCTTTTATTCCACGCCCCTTTTGGGTCATATATGTTAGGTCAGTGGTTGATGATTAATCAGTTATTGTTATTAACAGTTGTTAGCATTAATAATAGCCGGCTATTATTAATACTTACCGAATTTTTAATTCGCTTATTAATAACCGTGGTTACTATTGATTAAACCCGGTTGTTATTCATGCTAACCGGATTTTTTAGCATGCACATAAATGTTTGCAATTTCGTAACTAGTATTAATATTTGCATTTTAAAACAAGCAGCATCAATAAAAACATGCAAATTAGGTCTTTTTATTCTTATTTTGTATTCTAATTATGTTCTTACTTCGATTTTATTTCTATTGTTAACGTCCTGTTTATAACGTCTGTATTAGAGTTTTTCCTTTTCTTTTTCATGTCATTGCAGTCTGTCACTATTCATTGTAAAAACATCACGTGTAACTTTTTACCGGCCTGTTCCTGTTCCCAATTCCATAGCAAACGGTACTTACGCTATTTTTCTTCCGATGCTTCACTGTCCGTGTTTGCTATATGCTCATAAATCAGAAGTTGCCGGAACAATTTTTCCTGTTAGCTTATGAAATAGCTGACTGTCGGGACTTAAGTGACCATATATTATTCTTTTTCTCTCCCTTTCTTTCACGCTACAAAATTGTGGAGATTGTATTACATCAAATTTGTTTACGTCGCTCACGGAAATCTCTCTCATCTAGTCTAGAAAAGTTATAGATTGCGTCTTCCAACATAGTTGGCTTGAAAGAAATAGAAAATTTCCCCCAACCTACTTTGACGATGTCTTTCTGTAATATAATGTATATATTGCTTAGAATCCCCATATTTTTGCTGTGTACCTCTTCTAACTTCTATCTAGAATCTTTTTCTCTGCAAAAAAGGGTTGGATAATATAATTTGTATTTGTTTTCTGATTTACAGGTTAATTAGAATTAAATTATCCCTGTTCAGACTTTTGTAGAGGGAAACACACTGTTAGTCATAAGTGCACCAAATTTCAACTGTATTCATTTCAGAACGTCGTAAAATGAATAATGTTGGGGAAAAAAGGATACAAATAAAGTAACCAGTCGTTCGGATTTACTGTAAGAGTCCCAATTTTGTCTCTTCATCCATGCATCCGGGGCTGAAAATGCGTTTCGGGTTTGTCCCTAATTTGAGTGAATTGTCCCTAATTTTACTTATCAATAAATAGTCTCTATTATAAAGTAGTTTAAATAGATTTAAGTTTTAAAAGAAGTTTCTGAATCCTTTTCCTTCTAGTTTTTACTTTACATGGAATATGGCTACTCTGTTACGGCCAATGTTGATGAATCAGTCTGAAGGAAAAATATTGGAAACAATAGCAAAATGCTTTATTTCTACTTCCTTATCTACTCTTGCGTTGTTTAAAAATAACTATTTTGTTTCTGGAATTTTTATTTTATTTATTTATTTTATGGATTTTGACACACAGGCCACTTATGGCCTAACTAGGACCAAGCACTTGATAAAAAGTTATCTGCATGTTTTAATCTAAAATTATAGAGTTACTTCTCAATACAATAAAAGGAAGTGCTGTTAAATTTACATAAAATTAAAAATTTAAAATGGTTCATGAAACAAAGTTCTCAATTAAATGAAATCTTTTGAGAGAAAAAGTACGTTTAAAATGATCTGGTTTTTTTTTTTAGCAGCGCGAAGGAAAATGTATATTAAAAAAATCGTTTATAGATTATTATTAAAAAGTAGTGTTTTTACATAAATGTTTAGAGCTCTTTTCTATCAAAGCATTAACTATAACAACTGTGAGAGAGACGATATCCTTGTTTCATGAACAGTAAATGACTTTCCTTCATGTCAGCAGGGATCAGAAATGGAATTTGAAAGAATGTGAATTCAAGCGTGGTAAATGTTAATTAATTTCTTTTCACCTCATGTAGCGTCATATTTATGCAATGTTTACACTAAAAAGATTGAAAGAAAGTATGTTTTAAATGCTTTTCCATAAGCTTTTGTATGCTTGTAAGTAACGGCAATAAATCTGGAATTAGCTATGAATTTTATTGGCATAACTTTCTGTTTCGTGAACGCTCATTAAAAACTTAACGAACTTAACTTAAAACGAAGCTTAGAAATTAAATCGATGTGTTTATGATTTTATTTTTTGAATTCTTAAATTTTTTTTGTAACCTTAACCTGCATTTCTGCGATTTCGATTGACCCATTTGAAAAGTAGCCTCGGACATCTCAAACTATTCCTGCCTCATTCTGCGCATAGACAAAACCTGTTTCATATTATATGCGTGATGGAATCGGATCATTTTGCCGTAAGGCTTGTTTCAAAATGTGGCATAAAACTGACTATGAAAACTACTATCTTTGCATTAAATAAAAATGGAAACTTAACTAGAATTCAAAAGATTTTGATGTTTAGTCACCAATAGATTTTTTTTCATCTCCCAATAATATCGTTAAAAATTGAATTTTGTGTTTTCTCTCCATACCCTACAAATTTTCTCTTCTACATTGTTTGATGATATATTTTCTTTTGGGAATGTCTATTGTTTTAGTCCTTTGAGATAAACTGTGGGACACTCAAGCTGATTTAGTGTTCCATGTGATTTCGATATTGATTTCTGAGAAGAACTTCGTAACGTTTCGGGATACGTGGGCGGACGTCAAATGTAATAATATAAAATTAGAGCCAACTCCAATGGATAAACAGTGAAAGTTAAAAAATGAACTTCGACTGAAAATCTGTATTTTTTAAAGTATAAAAATATATTGTCACGAAGATACAAACAATTGCAGAAATATAGCTTAACAATAAAGTAGATTTATTAGCTTGAGGCAACTCGTAACATCAGAGAACTTGGCCACAACTTTTGGGACTCAGTATTTATACAATTAAGGAATATCCTAGAATTATTTAGCTAAAATTTTAAAGAAAGATCTAGAATTCCTTTGAACATAAATAAACAATAAATAACATTTTGAATTAAACTACTGTCGCTAGGATTTGAACCATGGAAACAGATTTCCAGTGTTCTATCAAGTAAGCCGTGGTGTTCTAGGGTAGGTATCTTTGTGCGGCTATATTTAGCGTCTTTTTGCTTTATATCAAAATTATGAAAATTTCCTTATATTTTAAGTTGAGTAAGGAATTTTCCTTATTCAACTTTTATTTAAAAGTTGAATTTCCCTTTACAGCATTCGAAAATCTCAGAGAAGAAAATGTTGAAACTAAATTTTTTTTATCAAAAAGCAAGAGACTTGGAACATCTGTTTAGCTGCTTTTTAAAAATGCCTTTACGGAACGTACCTAAACCAAAGATTTATTCGACTAAAGAAAATATTTTTACGCGAAAATCATTTAAAGTGTATTAAAAAATGAATGATCAGTGGCGGACTGGCGAGGTTGCCAGCTTGCCCGATGGCAAGTGGGCCCCCTTAAACACAAGACAATTTGGGCCCCCAGGAAATGTGGGAGAAAAAAAAAGAAGAACACTTTCTCTATAGTAAGCTTCTCTAAAGTAAATAAATAAAATAACTCTGTACCCAAGGTCCGTGTTTTTTATATAATATTTAACATGCGGAATTTAAAATCAAATAACTTTAATCATAGTTTCGTTATTTTAAATGTAGAAAATTAAAAGGTGTTAAAAGGGAATTATTTTAAAAACGCGGAAGAATGAAATATATAATGAAAAATTAAATATATAATTATTAAATAGTATAGATTTAAATTAATATAATTAAATATAAAAAAATTAAATATATATAATTTAATATATATATGTGAATTAATGTTACGATTATAGATATGGTGGACCCTAACTGACTCCTGGCAACCACTATTTTCATATCCAGTCCGCCACTGTGAATGATTTTATGGTATATACTCAAAGAATTTGCCTACATGTAAAAAAAAATCGAATTAAGAGAGTTTGGAATTCGACATTCGGTTGCGCCTACGAGTAAGGAAAGATGGGATGTGCAATTTCTTTGCTCAATTTTTGAGGTTTTGAAGTAACAAAATTTTGCATATTATCTTTTAACGTATTCGTATGTTGTATAAAATATCCTAAATTTGGTAATTCAACATTCGTTTACCTTTTTGACGGTCGTACGTCATGTGAGTTTTTAGAAAGCGATTAAGCATAAAGATTGAAGTGGTGGAAATCTTAATATTGCCGTCTTTAAGAAATAACAAAAGAAAAAAAAAATTAACCAGCCAAGTGGATGCTTAGCAATGTACGGAATAATAAAGAAACGTCCATTAATGTTGCATGAAGTCTGAAAATATTCGTCATAAAAATGGAAGTTTCTTGATAAATCAAATTAATGCGTTATATAATTGCTTCCTGAAAAATCAAAGAACCAAAAGTTAATGGATGTTACTAAATGAATTGGGTGGAGTGTGTTGGTCTGTTACTAATCTAAGAAACAAAAAGAAAAAAAATTTGAAACTAAGTTTCTATCAGAATGTTGGCTTAAAGGTGGTTAAATGAATCATTTTACTGGAATTGAACAGGTTTTTAATGTTTTAATGGATTTTGACCGAATATTATTTTCCGTTATATTCAGTTTAACTGCATTTTTCATAATATTAATTCCTTAGAATTTATTAATCTCGGTTATTTGCGAGCATGATATTGCCTTAGAGCTTTGGTTTCTAGTCTCGTACTCGTATCCCATAGATTACATGTAGACCTTTTCCAGGATAGATATAAAATAAGTAGTGTAATTTGCGAACGAATTGTATAGGTGCTTATTTATCTATATATTATATAAATGAAAAACTGTGCATCAATTATCTTTTAAGCCTTATTTCAAAGACAATCTAGTACTTATCTATTAAAGGCAAAATGATTCGGTCTGTTCTGCAGTTATCACATATTTTTCTTTAGTGTAAATGAATGTTATTTAATAGTAGAGAAAATAATTAAATATTATTTAGGTTTTATTGGTCGGCTGAAACAACTAAAGCATATAATTAGCGTATTATTTCTGTCATGAGCATTATGAAATAAAATTTGTGTCTTGTATTTTTAATATATAATCTTAGATGGATTATATGGATAGATGGACGAAATTGAAGTGTTAGATGCTTTATTGCAGTATCTGTGTATTATTTGGAATTCAAATCGCTTCACATGATGATGATGCACAGACCCAGAGGTGATTAACTTAGGTTATCTTTCGAACAGGTGCTATCTTTTTAAGCAAGCATATGACGATCTGTACTGCTAAATAGCATATGGTGAGGAAATCGATATCCTTGTGTTGTTTGCGGGCGAAACATATGTTCTCGTCCCGATAAATGATAAATCTGGGTCGCAGTTAAGGGCAGCAGAGATTCTGATAGAGGTAGAGAATAGTTAAATGAATAGTTCATGCTCTTGTGATAAGCATTAAATGAGCGTATGAATGGAATAAATTCATATTCATGCGCTAATTGAGTTTTAGAATCCATTGCATATGTTGTCGACGTGTTCTAGATATATGTTCTGTGAAGAATTACTTTGACTGCTTGCTGTTACTGTGTTTAAAAAAAGCATGAAGAAGAATTAACATCGAATTATTAATGAGATTAAACCTCTCAAAAAATATATTGATTTACTATACTTTACAATACTCTATTCCAGGGGTGGGGAACCTGCGGCATTTAGGCCGCATGAGGCCTTTTTGGGTTTCTTAAGCGCCTTACCAGTTATTTACAATTTGCATTGAGATAATATACTTGTCTGTAATATAATAATAATTACAGAAGAATAACCTTAAAGATTCTGCTCGTGTGGCCTTTTGGCCCAACTGCCGAAGTTAATGAGGTCTTTCAGTGCAAAAAGGTTCCCCACCCCTTCTCTATTCTAATTTTTTTGCATTAAAATGAGCACTGAGCTAAGGTGTCAGCGGGTAAAAAGGAAAATACTTTCAACAGACGAGTTCATAACGAGCAATGGAGCTTTAAAATTATGCAAAACTTTATGCCTAAACGATATTTTTAGGTGCAGACAAATGTCGGAAATTGGTAATATATTTTGTAAAAACTATCACTTTGTAGCCAAGAGTTGCATGCTTGAAATGTTACTGAAAATAAACTAGGGAGAATAAATGTTTTCCTCCTTGCATAACCTTATTTTTCTATTCTGCTGCATTTTATTGTTATTTGGTCGGTATCTAAATTAATGGATAAGTCTAGGGCTTTCAGAAAAGAATTAAAATAATGAGAAAAGTAATTATCTCTGCATACAAAATAAGATTTCTGACATTCTGGATGAAATTCTCATCTTATGACTAAGACATTGTGAAATTTCTGTGGTTATTTGAATAAAACTTTCCTACTTCAAAAACTTTTTGTTTCTCTTTGAAGTTATCACTGATTATGGAACGTAACTATTTTTTTTTTTATCGAAACTTTTTTCAGTCTTGTCCCTTTCTTTCACTCTTATCGATTCCAAAAATAGATGCAATCTCCTTTTCAAAAATTTATGCAATACAGATTTGGCTAAAATTTGGCCTGAATTATTGATCAGTCAAGAGGAATATAATCTCTTGTACTTTCAATCTTTGCATGCTATTTCAAAAAATGCCTTTCTTATTTTTTAAAAATTTTTCTTGATTTTTCAATAACAAGTATCTTTTAAAATATCTTTTTTAAAAAATTTCTTATATATGGAGGAAAAGTTTTGTAATAATCAAGACATTCGACCTAGATTTATTGATGAATCTCCATGTTTTAGACTTCTTTAAGTCCGAAAAACAAAATTTTGGAATTTTGTCTGTACGCCTGTCTTTCGATCGGTTTGTCTGTGAAGACGAAAAGTAAAAAATGCAACGAACTAGACGCATGAAATTCGGTATGCAATCTTTCCACCAAAATTGTAGATTTCTAATACATTTCGGAAGAAATCCATCTATGGCCTGACAGTTTGTCTGAACATAACATCTCAAAAACGCAGCGAGCCAGGTAAATGGAATTTGATATGATATCTTGTCACCAAAATTGTAGATCTACATCAAATTATGGACCCATTCGGTCAAAGGGAAGAGCTCCAATATCCATGCTCGATTTTCTTCACTATTCTACGAAGCTAAACACAAAACGTGCCGCATTGTGTAAATATACAAGATGTACGAAAATCGAGAAGAGAACACTCCCGCTGGTTATTTTATTGGTTTCGACGGCTGTGCTGTGAGCGGTATATAATCCCCCCCCCCTCCGAAAAAAACCCCCTTTATATTTCAGTTAGAAATATGTTTTAGAAATATATTTTTAATTTTAAAATTAGTTTTAAGAAGTTAATTTTTCGAAATATGTTTCGAAGAATGAGTGGTAAATACTATTTTATAAAATCATACAGGAGAGTTTAAATTTTTTTAAAAAAATTTCTAATCTTATCTGTTTACATTGGGGATCGATGCCCTTGTGACAACATTTCCTTCGTTCTAGGAAGGCTACGGGTTCGAGTCTTGAATCCACGAAGTTTGTCGCGTGCGCAGAGATAGAATATCGCTTTGAATGCCCAACTTACCATCCCGGTGTGGTGTAAAGGTTAAGAGAGCAGGGTTTTACGTTAGGTGTTGTTCTCGTCATTGCTTCAAGAATCAAAATCTGAAGATCTGCCTCCAATAGCCAAGAATGTAATTTCCAAAATTTTTTGTTGATCTAAAAAAACGAATGATATTCAGTGTTAATTTAATCATGAATTTATAATCTAACTACTGAGTATAATTTTACTTCTTTGTGAAATATCGCTTTTTAATGGACAATTTTAGCGTCTTGAGTTATTAATATAATTGCTCTTCCCAAGTAATATTTTGATATGCATTAAAAGTGTTTTGCACTGAAATGAGCTAGAAATGAATTCTGCATGTTATTTTATATTGGGTAATGAAATCAAATCGTGGCCAAAATGAAAGGGTAGGCCAGGCATACAGAAACAAGTCATTTTCTCAATAGAACATGGGATCGGAAAGCAAAGGTAATTTCCAATAGGGGGCTGTTTGTCAGTGCAGTAAGTAAACGAAAATGATGCACCAGATGAAATGTATAACACAGATTGAGTGGAATACAATTTTACCATAGTACAAAACCCAGTTTCAAGAATAGCAATTTACGAAGCGCGTATCGCCTCAGATGGCAGATCCTCTGAACACTTTAAGGATTCCAAAGGTTTGTTGTTGTTACTGAGTCCTACTTGCCATTATCGTATCTCTCATGCTGCACACGACTTTTAATGTTGATAATTATGTAACTGGGTTGTTGTGTTATTGTAAATTTGTATTCCACTTAGTATGTGTTGTACATTTCATCTGGTCTTTCCTTTTCTGTTACTTATTGCACTGACAAAGAGCCCCCTATTGGAAATTCCCTTTGCTTCCCGACCTCATGTTCTATTGAGAAAATGGCTTGTTTCTGTATGGCTGATCTACCCTTTCGTTTTGACCATTTTTTTAAAAAACGCCCTGTATAATATCGACAGAATATAATTGCTTGTATGCTTTTTACTGCAATTCTTCTTTCTTTTAATGACAGTGTCCAAATCTGTCGTTTTTGAAGTTTTGTTATCTGTTACTTCAAAGTAGTTCGAGCAATAAAGAATCATCACAGCTTTTTCCCTGTCCTAATGGATTTTTTAAAAAAAATTGAGGTTTAACTTTTTTTCCGTGGCCTTGCTATTCTGATTTGAAAATTACGACCATTAAATCAACTTTTACATTAGACAGACAAAATGAAGATTGGCCATTTTTCTACCAAGGTACAGAAATAATTAATTGGATTTTCTAATTTTAGTTTCAATTAATCTTTTTTTATGCACTCTAGAATAGGTTAGAAGATGATCCATTCTTTGCTGAGAACTAATAGTAAGAGGACGGGGAAAATCTCGTTTTTCTTAAGTAAGAAAGGAATTTTGCAAACTAAAATATGTTGATCATGTGCTGATGCTCTTTAATATTACATCATTCAGATATTAAATTACACTAAACGAAATTAAAATAAATCGGCTGCTGCAATTACATTTACTGTAAATTTTTTTATGAATGCCCAAGCCACCCCGAGAAACTTTCTCGGAAAAAGAAATATTTTTGATGAAATCTTTTAACTCGTCAAAACTTCTCCAGAGTAAATAGCCATTTGACGTGCTTGACAAGACTATTTGTGAGGCTTGTCGAGTGATCTTGAAAGTATTAAGTTTCCTAGTAATACTGACGGCAGAACGGTTTAAACTTAGTTTTATATTAATCATCGATCAGACGTGGAGGCCGCCTCCGGTGTCGCTTCTGGAAAATATCGAAATAAATAGTTTTAGGTTTAAAGCCGAATGACGAAATTGTTTTTAACTTTTCTAACGGTTTTCATTTTCACTGCAAACAAATCCGATGCACGGCGGGGACTTGTTTTTAACTTCGCCGTAACCTTTTCATCTTGAGTTTATTCATTCGTAAGCTGACCATGATCATTTCATGTAGTTTTGATGTGTTTCCTCTGGATTGAATACCATATGACAAGGATCAGAAGGCCAAATCATTGAACCAGCATACTTTTTGCTGTCTGGTGTGTGTTGTATACAGAGAAAGTATTGTGATCTTCAGAAAATTCGAATTTGACGTTTTGATGAATCTTCATGCTTTAGATCTCCCTGCATCCGAAAAAGCCATTTTTCGATTTACGTTTGTCTGTGAACACAACTCAAAAAACGCAACAAGCTGGACGGATGACGTTTGGTATACGATTTCATCATGAAAAATATAGATTTTTATCAAATTTTGTATGGGAGAAGTCTGTCCGTCTCTTCGTTCAAGTATATGTGAACACGGTAACTCGAATTTGTAACGAGCTGGATGGATGGAATTTTGGTATATAGTTTTGTTGTAGAAATGTCATATTTTGAACATTTTACAGGATTTGCTGGAGTTTATGAGAAAGTCGAAGGGAGAACATTCACGCCGGTTCGTCTCTGCGCATCAGTTTATTTTCGTTGGTATTGTATTAATTGTATCTTTTTTTTCACGATATTTGTCAACAGTCAATTTCGAATTCCATTGTCGCCATATTTTCATTATCATCCAACAAGATGTATTATTTCTTGTTAAAACAAATTTTATTATAGCTGTATTAAATGTTATGCGTTTGCGTTATTAATGGACGAGTTTTCTGGTTTGTTTACTTACATTAAAAACCTTGACTATGTTGGACTTCCGCTTTGAAGTTTCCATTGTCTTAGCATTTCACCGGAATTACGTAGTACAGGCACCTAAATGTAAACAAACAAAGCAGAAAACTCGTGCCCATAGAGACGAATCCTTTTTCAGGCGAACGACGCACAATATTTTTACAAGCATATATATATATATATATAATCAGGTATTCATAATTTTTTAAATTGCAAAACCTGCTTACTTAAATAGAGACGAGAAAAAGCAGAAATCTTGGTATTCAATTCAGTTTTTTTTTTACAAACTCGAAGCATTAGTTCATGTTCATCGATTTTTTTTTATTAATTTTATCCATTTTCAGTGCTTCTCCTTTTAGTAAAATTTCGGAATCCCATTGTAGTTGCCTCTTGTCATTATCATCAAACACGATGCATTCGTTGATAAAGTAAATTTTATTACAGAGCTGTTAATGCTACCATTAACAGCTGAAAAATGTGTTCGTTGTCAGGCGAATATATTTGCAAGCAAAATATATTTATTTAAAAAAATCTTAAAGCATTTTATTCAAGGAGACGATATTTTAATCGAGCAGTAATTAGTTGTTAAATTACAAAACCAAATTAACTTGAAACATAAATAAAGCCGCAACGTGCAAACGATAATTTAACTAAAGACAGGATTATTCTATCATTATTATGTTTTAATTAAATGCATACACAGTATTTATTTCTCTTTCATTATTGGTTGGGATTCATTGTCAATTTATGCAATGCAGCAGTTCAGGACATCGCACTTAGTCGTAACTTCGTATTCATCTTGGGTTTATTCATTCGCAAATAGAATCTTTCTTGCAATTCTTTTGTTTCCGCAGGAAATGCAATTTGTGATGTGAAAGTGCGTTTTATTAAGAAACACCTGGAAGTAACTTTGTCGATAAATTCTTCCAGTTAAAATGCTTCGAAATGTCTTTGTGATTGCATCGATTTTCTTTAGTAAGTATTTTTAATTTTTCTTAAACTTCAAGTTTTTAATTTCTAGAATATTTACGTTTTTAATTGCTTTTTAGTAACGTGTGCTTTGGCATATATTCATCATCATCATTTTAAGGAAATAGTAAATTGATCTAAAAACCTCTGTTTGTGTCTTTAAGAAAAGAAAAAAAAACTTATCTAAAAGGTAATCAATCCGCATGTTATGAATTGATTAAACCTTGCATACTGTCGACAGAGACTCCTGCGTTGATTTCGAGAAATTTTATTACTTTGTATTCATATAAATAGCTTCGTCGACTATACATGAGGCTCAATATTCAGTGCTAGGGATGAAGTTACAAAATTTTTATATTCTAAAAAAGAGCTAATTTGAAGGCACATTATTTTTTTAAAAATATTCCGACTTATAGCCAGACGGGAAGTTGGTCATTAGATTTAATGTTCTTATCTTTACAAAGATATATGTTTAAATTTTTTTTTGTTTTCGATTAAAGCAATATTAGTATTTAAAGTATTTGTTCATAGTATTAGTGTAATGAATGGATGAATTATTATGCAAAAATTTTTTATCTTCCTCCCACCCCAGCCCCCAATACATAACAGCATATATTGCTCTTGTACTTAGAGCTTTTCAAAATTTTAATGGATAGTATTAGCTAGCTCATATATTAACACCTTAACTGTTTCATTTTCTTTGCTATATAATAAGATGATTTTGGAAAGGGGCTGTCTTTTTCATTCGTCTCCAAAGGCATATAATACTTGAGATGCTTATAGATTCTAAGCAATTTATGTGTAAAATTATAAAGCTAATTAAGGATTAAATTTTAGCTTTAAGACCAAAAATGCGATAATTCGATGCACGAGTATTTTCTGGCTTTTAAGTTAAGAGATTAATAGCTTAAGGTTCTCGACGTCTGGGATTTTATCACAACACATTCTCTTACCATGTTTCTTAATATGTTTAAGAATTTTAAAGGACACTTTGAGTAATTAAATTTAAAATTTTTTCCCAATTACATGAACAGTTTCGAAAATGATTAGTATCAAAGCTTTAGTGACAGTAGTCTCGAATTAGCGAGCCATTTTTATTCATAAGTAAATGGCTGGTGTTAAAAAAAAAAGATTAAAATTTAAAAAGTCTGAGAATCGCTTTTCCTATTTTACTGTACATAAAATATGGCCACCCTATTTGAATAAAAAATATGGGTTTGATATCTAAATATCTTTCAGTATTGTTAATTTCCGTTGTGTGTAAACTCCTTGCATCAGTGTTGATATGTCCAGACGTCCTATATTAGCCAGAACAGTCCTGGTTTATGAATCTTTGTCCTGATTTGATCCCTTACTTCCTGCCCACATATAAAGCTTCTTCGGTCATGGTTTAAAAAATCGGGTGATTTTTTAATTAAAGCTCCAAATTATTATTTTTTTTTTGTCACAAGATTTTTTTCAGGGAACGATTGCTTCCTTTATAACTCGGTAGACAATCTGTTCTTGTATACTGTGATAAACAAAATTTTGAATTATATATGCTTTAAAAAACTTTTTGAAACAATATATCTTTAGCACAATTTCGAAATAGTTAAGAAGTATTTCCTTCCTTTTCCTAGTTTTTAGTTAACTAACGCACTTCGGTTTTGTTTATCCCGTTTCTGCCTTGTTTTGTGTCATTTTCTTTCCCCCCTAAGATTCAGAATAATTTATGGGCATCATTTGCATATTGCATTATCGATGTTTGTCGTAAAACTTTCTCACGCCCTTTACTCTGCGAATAAGGTCTGCATTTTGAATTTTGCGTTCTACATTCTTTTTTCCTTTCCGGATGATAAATGACTGAGCAGGAAACCTCTTACATGTGATTTTACTTTTCCCTTCCGTCTAAACAAAAAAATCAAATCGTTAATAATTCTACGTCGAATTTTAACCGTAGTTTTATTCATTAAAATGACGACTTTACTGCTTCTTTAAAAGAGTTCGTTGATGTGGAAACAATGTTTTTAACTAAGAGGGAATAGTCTGATGACGGCCCTTTGACATGAATATTTTATTAGCCAAACCGTTGAGTATCTGACAAGCAGTTTAATGGTTTTATTGCATTACCTGCGATTTACTTTTTATATCTATCACATAAAGCTTTTTTTTTTATGGCTGAAATGTTTCTGTTCAATATTTTTTAATGTTCTAAAATCCGCGATGTCTTTTATATTTGTTATGCAATGAATTTTAATTTGAGTTGGTTTATAAATTGGAGGTTAGATATTGCATAACTTTTGCGATGATACAAAAACAGTTTAGAAATAATGGCCTTTTCTACTTATTTTTATAGTTGTTAATAATGCTTGATAAATATGTCTCAAAACATATTTACTGAGCTGGAAGCTAAGGTTATTCTGTTTTCTAGAATAAAGCAAACTTTCAGTCAGATCACTGTATTTCACGGTTGTACGGATAATTTTTTAAAACTCAGAGTGTGTGTTCTGTAGTTACAGATGTAACTATAAGTGTTTAGAATTACGTAGATTCATAAATTTATTTAAAATAGTTTTATATAGTATAATTTATAGTTACTATACTATAATTTTTATAGTATAATTTATTAAATAGCATAACTGCAATGACTATTCATTTTCATATAAAATACTAAATAAGTCCTTAACGCAGGGTGATTATGATTAACATTGGTATATTCAGAGCACTCTGTAGCGCTCTGTGCCGAAATGCCGATTGAGACTGAATTTGGAGACACACAATTCTAAGGATGCACACTCATGCACATACCAGCTAGCGTATTGTAGCAAAATACATGATAAATCATTCAGGAAATGACTGTGAGTTGCAAAAAGCTCACATAAACTTTTTACATTTTCAAACATTAGGAATTAACAGTAAACACAATGACAATTTAGACATTGCAAGTGAAGAAGAAAATGCATAAGTTAAAAAGTATATTATAAGAAAATGTAAGGAATAGTTATTAAGAAAAATTAGCATAAGTACATCGTTTACGTGCGTATACTGGGTATAGATTAGTCGAGTGAGGTATTATTCTCATTATCTACGATGGCTACTCGTTTACCGAAACGCGCGTGAATTATGAAACTGGTTTACGAAAACCTTGTAAATGCTCTCCAGCTTTTCCTAAATTTCGCCGTTGACAAAGTGTCTCCACAAAGGGAGAGAAAAATGATATCTTGATTCGAATTTTTTAGGGTCATTATGTGTTCATATTGGCGGAGAGGGCAAGATTGTCTGTGCAAAAATAGTTGAAGAGATAGCTGCGGCTGCTGTTGAGTAGTCAGCGACAAATATTTCTGGTGTCAGCAGGGCATGTGCAGTGTAACGCCAATTAGACGTGTCGTATGGCACAGAGTGAAAATGCTGAGCAAATTAGCGCATTTTTTCTTCCGCATTAGATCAGCTACAACCAACAACTTCTCGCTATCGACAGTGACCGTCGATCAACTTTTGCACTGGCTTTACTTGCTAGAATGGAAGTTGATGAATTGTAGGCGTGGAATATCCTTTAAAATTATGAGGCTAATTTTTATCTAAATGGAACGGTGGACACTCATAATGAGTAATCACCGTTTGGGCCATGGCAAATCCATATGCTTTTAACACAATTACAACGCGCCCGCACCTAAGTTACCTTTTAGTGTGGATTCATTTCCAAATTTATACTCGAACCATTCTTTTTCGGGGAGGGTGTTATGAGTGATCCTGTAACATGCTTTGTGAAGGTCCGCAGCTATCGTAGGCTTTACATCTTAAAATGATGGGAGTGAGCCACATTGAACTTTTTTAAAATTTGCTCCTAAACAGTCTATACAAAACGGTCTGTATCGAATAGATTTTTACTATAGGTTGTAGGGGTTTTTTTTATACCTTCTTATATTATGATTTCCACCATATTTTAGAATGTATTTTGCTGTAATGCGTCCCTAGCGGAATTTTTTTAAATCTAATTTTTATTCGAAATCTCTTTATACAACTGTTGGATTGTCTATTTAGAAATCTGACCTCAATTGAAATTTTAGTTAAATCTATAGCGTGCTCTGAACAAACCAACTTTAATTAAGAATATCTGGTACTTAAAGCACCATGCTGATACTAATCGCTAATTGTTGTAGCATAATTTCTGAGGACAAAAAAATGTATTGCAGTGAGCCCGGCATAAACTGGCCGTATTTCATTTTATAACCGAGGCAGTATTGCAGCTTTTTTAAACTTATTTTTTCCTAACAGAAATGATGCAACTTTTTTATTACGTAAAGCTTTCGAAATTTATTGTTAAATAATAAAAAAAAAACTGACCTATATAGAAACTAAAATGTAATGCTCGGCACAACGGCTATTTATTCCAGAAATATTCAAAAACTCTCCGAAGATATTACATTCATAGGCACGGTCTAATTTTTCTCAAATATTTCGAATTTTTTCATTTCAACTGCCTTCATTCGGTAATAAAATGTTGATTGTAATTTTCAACTGCTAATAAACCGTTCTTTGTAGCTGACATTTGGAGTGTTAAAATTAAGTGGAGAAATAGTGGGGGGGGGGGGGGAGGAGGCCGAAAGATTAGATTTTATTTGATGAATCAAAATGATAATATTTATTATCCTTAATCATTCGCAAGGTTTTGTTAGATAAAGTATGAATACTTTCCTACCTGATCTATTAGTTGGGTTGAGCAGCCTTTCTACTTTCTCGTATACGAAGTATACAAAGAGAAAGTATTGTAATCGTCAAAAAATTCGAACTCGAGATTTTGACGAATCTCCACGTTTCAGACCTCCCTGAGTCCTAAAAACACAATTTTGGAATTATGTCTGTCTGTGAACACGATAACTCGAAAACTATTAGAGATGCAGGGATGAAATTTGGTATATGATCTTTACACATAATTTGTAGGTTTCTAGCAAACTTTGGGCAAAATCTGTCCAGGGGAAGTCTGTCTGTCCACGTTCATGTGAACAATATAACTCAAAAACTTGAATAACTAGATGGATAAAAGTTGGTACAGAGTTTTATCATCAGGAATGTAGAACCGTATAAAATTTTGGGCCAAATCCGTCAAAGGGTTGGCTGTCTGTCTGTATAATCGCATATTTCTGAAAGCCATAACTCCGAAATACAACTACTTAGATAAATGAAATTTGGTATGTGATCTTCTAAACCTAATGGTAAACCTGTGTCCAATTTTCATTTCAATCGGTTAAAAAAAAAAGGCGTTCAAATTGCATATTAGATTTTCTTTATCTAGCAAGGCCAAATTGCGTATTGGCGCTACTCGTCTTCTTCGAAATCGCGCTACAATACCCTCCTTTCGACTTTTCGAAACTTTTGGGTAGTCGTGGCATTCTGAGTTAGAGAAGCTTCGGAATTTTTATTCGCGCACGGGGGGGGGGGGGTTTACACCTTTTTGGTAATTTTAGGGGAGACCACTCCCGCTGGTTTGTATATAAAAATACCATTTAATATGCAAAAAGGCTGTAACTAAACTGATGGTCATAACTTTAAGGGGTGATAAAACTCGCCAAACAACTTTTACAATACAATTGTTTTCCTCTTTATATATGGGATTAAATATATGAATAATATAAAATGTATACCAAAGTAATATAACGTAAAATGTGCCAAATGTAAACGTAAATGTACTGTTTTCTCCTTGACCTGAATACCTAGGTCTCCTAGTTGGACCGGAAAATTCTTTTTCCCGTAATTGGGATGCATCGATGTATCATTTGCGTCGTTATTGTCACTCCTTAGGAAAAGGAGAGTAAACGCTTTCATCCATAATTATGATATATTGATAGATCATTGCGACTTTATCACTCTTGAGGATAATTGCAAATATCTATATCAGGAGAAATCACATATCTGTCATTTTATGGGTTACTTTTTTTTCTTATATTCGATAAAAAGAAGCTTAAGAAATGAAAATTACCACAAAAAATCTAGACTTTTAATAACAAGTTTGATTTTATGAAATATTTGTGGTACAAGAAATTCACCATTTACGAATTCATTTAAAAAATGAAATAAATACTAATGCTTGTTTTTTTGAGTTTGCTTGTTTAATTTTAATGGTGGAAATCTGGCTTTTCATTACATAAAGTTATCCGAATTTTCACGGAACAAAATCTTAAAAGTTTTTGTTTGCCTTCATTAGGCAATTTGCATGCTTGAGTTATATTTGTAACAATGACTTTCTTTCCCTCCTATTTTGAATTGACCCTTAGGTTAATTAATTTAGCGTTTTTTCTGTGATAAGCAAATCACATTTTATTTTAAATTTCACATGTGTAGGAAAATAACAATTTCTCGTGAACTTTTTCTTTTTAGTTGCAAATTCATAATGTTATGAAAAAATTGAATTATGCAACGGAAGTGCGGAAAACTGATTTGTGTATTAGTATTATTGACAAAATAAATCTGGTAATTGAAATAATTTATGACAGTTTTTGGAATTTTAGCTCAGATTTGTATCTTGATGCAAGATTTCTTTTGACTGTGCAATTTACTAATATTATAATATTTTTGACAAGGTCGAATGATTGCTACGACTAAAATATGTATTCAAATTAATTATTGTAACTATTTGGTATTTCGTTTTTATTAAAAATTAAAGTGTATAATTGAATTTTCAGTTCAGTTATCTTCAAGAAATGAATTTTTTTGATGAATGGTTTTTCTTTTATTAATAGCATCTGTTTATTTTTGCATGGATAAAAATAGCTCTGGTGACAATGCATTATTTTAAAATGGTTATTAATTTTACTCCATTACGAAAAAAGAAATCACTTTAAAGACTTCCTTATGTAATTTGTTTCGCGTATGATTTATTGTGTAGCGTTACAAACTTCTTTCACCGATTTTCATTTAAATTTGATATACATTATCATTGTAGGTGTATTTGATTAATTGTTTTAGAAGTTCTATTTTTTGCTTGTCGTTAAAATAGTTATCGTAAATTACACTGACATTATCGTGGTTTTCTTTTTTTTTGGAATAATTAGTTTCCTTGGGAGTTTACAGAAGTTCATTGTGGAATTCAAAAAATTCCAACTAGGTCGATAATTTGGTCTGGCTCGTCTGGTTTACTGACTCTTTAGCATCATTTATTTTTGTTTATCTGCTTTCTCTTTTCAGTGCATTCTGATAAATATGATTATCGTTTTTAAAACCGAAAGTGGAATTTGACAGGAAGATTTTGGATATTAAAATCTAAAAAAACGCCTGTTGAGAATTAAAGTGAAGTGAGGTATGGAACTAAAGTAAATTAAGTTCAGACTTAAAATTATATTAATGACTTGTACATTTCGTAAATTTTAACGAGTTTATAACCTGTTTTCATATACAAACTAAGATACATCTCCGTATTTGGGTAAAAATAATTGTGTATGCGTATAACAAGTGATGTAAATAATTGCAAATTTCTAAAATAACTGAATTTATATGCTAGGATGCTTGAATTTGAACTAAAAAAAAATTAAATTGAGTGGAATCGCTTTGAAATTTTTAGAGGAATCATGTTACTGCTTTACTTAAATTTTACTACGTTAGATTGCTGGGCTCATCTAAGAATTTAGCCAAACAATGTATCTAAATTAAAGCATCCGGGACCTATCTCATAGGAGCGCTGATGAGTTAAGGCAGTGAATGCCAAGGCGGTCTTCCCATTGATTCCGGGAAAGAATTGTTAGTTTCATTTCACCTGAGAAAACCAATTCCGCCTTGCTTTGTGACGTTTCAAATCACTTCCATTTAATTAAGGAATAGAAAGCGGAAGAGGAACGCCTTCCTGCGTCCTACCGTCTCTGTTTGAATAACAATCTATCCCCTTGACAGTTTGTTTCGGTCTGCTATCTTTTTTCCCCTATTTGCGTTGATCATTGAATTGGGGGCGTTTTGCTATCTTTGTTTCGATTATTTTGGTGCAGAAAATGTCACGCATTTTTGAATTGAATTGCGCAATTTTTCTCTTTCGCACAGCAAAAGAGAAGTTTTATTTTAAATGCAATATCTCCTTCATTTTTTTCTTATATGAGATTTATTATTTTTCATTGAAACGTAATCATTTACTGTTTCATTTCTGATCGATTTCTAGTATTCTAACTACTTAAGCAAAAACTGTATTTGCCATGTTAATACTGATAAGGACCATTTTTTCCATTCTTTACCATAAGTTAAAAAAAAAAAAAAAATGATGGGATGCTGTCTTTTCAAACAGCCGCTGATGTTAAAGGCGTAGGACTATTTTACTCGTGTGACTCTTTTGTTTCAAGTTTTTAAATTTAAGTAAGTTTTTCTTTTGTTACTTTTGTTGTTACCCTTTATCTCTAAAATAAGACATTGGTTCTTTTTTTAATATATTTATTTACCGAGATATAGAGGATCTCTCATACAACGTTTTGTGGCGTTTTGGCGTGTGGATCAATTTCCTTCCGGATACCCCAATGGGAGGAACGTAGTCCTACATTAGAAGCAACAATTTCTTTTCATTACTCGAGGCCGCGGTGGCCTAGTGGTAAGGTCTCGGCTTTGGGGCTGGAGGGTTCCAGGTTCGAAACCCGATTCCACTGAAGATCCGCCGTGTATGGGGCCTGTTGCACGTTAAATCATACGTAGTGGTTAAACGTCCTCCCGTTGGTGTGGCGTGGAAGTTTGTAGAGGGGGTGCCAGCTCAGGTGTCGTCCTCATCATCTGACCTCAGTTCAAAATTACGAGGTCCGTCCCTAAATATCCCCCGTGTTGCTTCAAAACGGGAGGTTAATCTAACCTAACCTTGAATAAAAGAGATGACTGAATACATAATATTTGATTTGTCATCTTTTGTTTAACATATATAAATAGTAAACTGTTTGTGTGACGGAAAAAGTTGCTATGAAACTTTACGGAACTGTAAAGCAGAAATTTTTAGCGGAATCTGGTGCCACATTCGGAATGTATTTAATTTCCTCTTTGAAACATTAACGTTTGATTTGTGTTATTTTCAAGTAGGTATATGAAGGAAGGAAGGGGGAAAAAAAAAAGAAGTAATGAAGTTAAATTTTCAAAAGATGCAATTTATTGCATTTATTTTTACTACGTTTTTAAATTAAACAAACTTTTATTTTTTAATGAAATACTTTTCATTTTAGAAATACTTATATTTTTGTGAGTTTAATAAACCGGTTCCGTAATTATATTTTATGAATTGAATAGTATATTAGAAAGAATTACTCGATTCTAAAACTGAGCGATGTCTGTTTATATATTTCGTGAATAAACATATGGATTTTACTATAATTTTTGCATTCCTATTCACTAATGTATCTAATGAATAACTAATCAACTAAATTTTCTCCCTCATTTTCTTTGTTTAAAAATGATGCAAAATCAGTTGAAAAATCCAATACTTCAATAAGAAAACGAACTGGCATTCTAAGTTGAGCGCTAGATCACCGGGAAAAAAAAAATCAGTACTTAAGATTTTACTTATCTTAATGTCTTCACCTTCTCTCATTCTTGTTCTTATTTGAATACATTCGCAGTTCTGTGTTTTTAATGAAAATGAAGCAGGATTAGCTATGAAAATGAAACTCCTTCTTTTGATTCAACGTTTCTAATCATAATTTAGCATTTTTCCCCCTTTCTTATTTATAATGTATCTTTCCATTTCTCTTTCCTGTCGTCTGAGTAAGGGATGCCATAATATTCCTTTCATCTCAGAACAAATGAGAATTTCCAATCTCTGAAGCTTACCATTTTTTTCTATCTATGTAATTCTTGCCTTATTATTTTTTCAAAGAAATCACCGATAGCATTTTTTTCTTTCAAACTGATGTTCTAGGAAAAGGTATTTTGCGTTCCTAGGATGGTGCGCGTAAGAAACGAGAAAAAAATTAGCCTGTGGTTTAATGGACATTTTGTGTCCGTTAAGGATTAAAATGAAAATTCCTGTTAAAAGTTTTCTACTTATTAAAAAAAAGAATGAAAGAAATTGGTTACGGTAAATTTACGAACTATTTTCTTCTTTATTGATCAACGGTGCTTTTATAGCTACTGAACATGTAATGGGTTTCTGTTTTAGGAGCACACGTTGGACTACTGAAACTCTTAATTTTGTGATGGTGATTTCTTGTTATGCATGAATTTGTAAGTTTTAAATTAAGCGATTGAATTTTCAGCTTTCTTTTTAATATTTAAATATTTAAGCATTTTTATTGAACAAACACTGAAATGCATATACCTTATGAATATATACCTTCCTGAAATTCTTATGAATATATCTTCCCTAATTATATTAAACTAGCTTATACACCCGGCGTTGCTCGGGGTAGAAATATTTTCAAGTCTTAGTACTTATCACATTTTAAGTTTAATTAAACAGTTTTTCATTGTAACGTCTTACGTTGATTTTCTTTTGCCCTCCCCTGTGTCTCTGAACCCTCAGCCAACAGCTGAACTAACTTCTTCTTTTAGTCTCCCTACTTTAAACCACTTCACACAACCCTTGGAATTCCGTCGTCCCATCCCCATGCTGCGGAGACTACAGAAATACTTCATATCATGCTCTTTATGTCTTGCCCCCATTCTCGTCTTTTTGGTGTTTGTGTGCCTGACCGGAAATACTGTTCCTTCTTTTTTCCCTAGTCCCTCTCCCTTCGGTAGGAACGGACTCGGTTAACCTTTAATGAATCTACATACTGACAGTGGCGTACCGAGGGTAAGTGGCACTCGGGTCATACTATGATTTTTTTTCCTCCTCCCTCCCCTTCATCATAAGAGGCTTAACTTGCTTAAACGGCGCTCTTTTGACTCCTTATTGTATCTGTCTTCAAAAAGTGGCTCAGACATATTAACGTTTTGTCAACGTGGTCAGTGGCACAGCATGGATGAGTGGCGCCCAGGGAATATGATTTTTTTTTTTACCGCTGTCTTCATTTGCTTACCAAGCGCAAATGGCCCTCGGGGCCTGGTATTATTTTTAAGCCACCTAATCATATTTTGCTTTAAAAAATGGCATAAATGCAGTAATGTTTTGTGTCTATGCGGCCCCTAAAACTGGCATCTGCGGCATCCACTACTCCATGGTCTCTACGCCGCTGCACGCTGATTAGGATCATTCAAAAATTTGTGAAATTTAAACGAAGCATCGCATAGTAACTAAAGTAACTTCATTGGGTATTTGAGGCCACATTAAAAGCTACGAAATAACAGCGGAAGTAAGAAGTCTCCTTGGACTCAGTGACCAAAGAAAGCAATATTTTCTTATCATAACTTGAAGAGTGGTAAAAACACGTGAATAAAGGATTTGATGAAACAATAAATTTGTTTGAATTTGATTTTATAACAATAGAAAGCATTGTTACAAATTGAGTTTGAAATTAATTCTTAAATGTTTATTAAAATGGGAGAAAACATTGTACAACAATTAAATTGGTATCATTAAAAAGATAATTTTTTGCTCTTTAAGATTATGTAAAAATAACTTTCGCATGATAAGTATTTCAGAAGTTATTGGCGAAAAACGTCTAGAAATAGCTTAATTTTCGTTATTTTTTTATATAAATAAAAATCTAATTCGAATTTTAAAATAATTTTTACGGCGTTAGCTCCCTCTTGTGCTAATCCATCACTGTGCCAAATTTGGTTGACATACTTATAGAGGAACATACTTTCCTCTTTTATATATATAGATTTTGTTATTCATATTGTGATACTGAAAGATAATCACTGGCAAGAGCTTAATGCAAAGTGAAAGACTAGTACGAATTTATCGATAAAATACTTTTTTTTTATTGTTCTAGAAACGTGGAGATACATTTTGATAGTTTGAGTGATTGTGAAGGATCAAGATTTCCTAAGAAAAGTAGAAATATGGAAAAAAAAAAGGATAAGAGAGAGTTTTATTGACTAGCTTTGAAACTCTTAAAAATTTGCCCTTTTAAAGTTGTCAATACAATTAGTATCTTTTAATGATATATTCACAAGTCTCTTATCAACCCCCATTCCTTCTCTTTAGATTTTTCTAGGAATGAATTGTATAGCAAAAATTCTCCAGTGAATTCGTTCTTGTTTTTATTATTGCCATAAAAACATTATTTAATATACACCGAACCAAATTTAAGAGATACGTAAGCCTGCTAACTTTATTTATTTTCGCCCTTTTTATACTTAATTGCTAAATGACAACAATTTATCATTTTAATGGCCTACAGGAAATACTTTTTTGTACAATTCATAAGATCTTGTAAAGTATTGTTTCGTCACTTTTTTAAAATTTTACTTGGCATTTTTTTCCAGCTAGTCTTGTAGTCTCGAGTGCATCATTAACTGCATCTCATCTGAATATTTATCTTCTACGCCCACAAGTATATTCAATTATTTGTTCTCGTTATTCTTATACAGTGAAACTGCGATTAATTGTCACCGTGGGGTCTGTGACGGATAACCGAATAGATGGATAAGAGAAATCTCTTAATACATATGTATAGTGACGCAATTTCACTGCTGGCTTTGGATGAAAATAAAATCCTTTTTAGAGTGAATAATACATACATGTATTTAATTTTACAAAACGATTAATATAAACTTCAATATAAGAGTAAATAATGTACAGAAATGACGGATTAGATTTTTTAAGTCGATAACGGATAACAGAAACTGACGGTTAAACGAGTGATGATTTATCGAAGTTTTACTGCACTTTAAAATTTCGGACTGTTATTCTTTATTGTTTTTATTTTCGTTATATTTGTTTAATTTCTTTAGCAGTTGCGTCTAAGAAATCGGGTTTTTACTTTCTCGTATACGAAATGCACATAGAAGAAAAATATAGGAATCGTCAAAAAATTTGGCCTCGAGATTTCAATGAATCTGGGTTTTAGACCTCCATGAGATCGGGGGGAAAAGTCTATTTTTGGCATGTCTGTTCTTGCGAAACTGAAAAATGCCGAGAGCCAGATGAGTGAAATTTGATATATTAATTTACACCAAAGTTATAGAATTGAATCAGATTTTGGATAAAACTCCTCAAATGGAAGGGGCAGTTTTTCTGTACCCTATTTTCTTCACCATACTAAGAAAATTGACAAATCAGCATCATATTTACAATGGGTATTTTAACATGGGCTTTGTCATTCACGCCGAATGCAAATATACACATTTTTCATTATTTTGCTTATGCATACGTGCATTGCGACTTCGCCTAGTGAAAATATCAAATGCATATTTATGTTATCATTGTTATAATTAAAAATATTTTTTTAGAAACATTGTGACTATCGGAGAAATTGATTTTTTTAATGAGTATATTCGTGGGAAAATGCATCTACAGTTGCTTAAATATCCAAAGATATGAAATATGTGTGTGTATCTAGGACACAACCTATCGCAGATTTTTTCTACCCTAACCGCTTAAGGACCGAATTATTTTGAAACCTACGATATTTAGAGCGAGTTAACTCGGGCTATGTTCTTAAGCGGTTAATGTTTCACTTTGAATTTGATATAGAGCTGAAAAATTAAGAATATATTTGTTATAATAGTAATTCAGTTGTTACTTTATTGCATTAATAGTAGCAAATTGTAACTTAAAGGTTCTCTGAAAAAAAGAGAAAGTTCTGAATAATCATTACATTAGTTATTTTTAAATTTTCTGAACAACTTGTAATTTTGCAAAGCGAGTCTGATGAATCCTATTTTGACTCTGTCAGATTTTTATCTTTGCCAATTCTACAGAATTAGTTGTTCCTAATGAACTTGCAATAATCAAAATATGTTTTATTCAGCTTTGATCCTGTCCTTTTTACTTGGTAAAGAAAAAGTGAGGTTTTCTGTACAGTAATCAGAATTTGGATAGCCTTAGGAGAGTCTGATGCGGCACTAATTTCCGTGGGTAGAGTCGAATCAGGTTCATTATTATTTTATCGAGGAGTTTATTCCTCACATAACTTGATTCGGAAGAAAAAAAATATCTGGAGCAAACATTTTCACCAAAAGAACTTGCTGGAAAAAAGCTGCAGCTTTGAATAATAAACATACAGTGGCTCCCAAAATTGAGTATACACCACTCATGTTCTTCATTAAACGTCTAAAATAGCAACTTAAAATATTCATTTAATATTAATTTAATGTTAAAATACTAATTATAGAATGTATTAAGCAAGGGAACAAAAATGAGGAAATGATGATAACTTAATTGGCTAAATTTTTATGTTGAAGGTCCAAGTTTGAGAATCACAAAATTGAGTATACACTTCATAAAAATTTCAATTTAGCCACCAGTACTTTTCTTTAAATGAACCAGTGTAATAAATTTGATGCTGCAGTGCACCAGGAATTGATATCCATGAGAGAAATAAGTTTTTAAATTTTTTTTTAATCCTCAAAATTAAGTAGCTGTAGAATGAAACAAGTGTTGAAACCCCGAAACTTGTAATTCGAATGTCTGAATAAAGCAAATATCGACGTGAAATTGCTAAGAATGCTTGGAGTAGTCATGAATACATACAAAAAAAATCATCCAAAAGTATAAAAGTCTGAACTAATAACAAATAAGCCTGATAAAGTAAGAAAAGGAAGCCTAAGTTCGACGACTAAGCGAAACATTTTTAGTTAAATGCGAAAAAATTCGAAATTGATTGCTGTAGAAATTGTTAAATCGATGTCTACAGCAATAGAAAGGAGTGTTTCAGCAGAAACATTTAGAAGGGTGCTCAGGAAAGCTAATTATAATGGAATTGTAGCTATATAAAAAAAAAAAACCCTTTCATTTCCAAAGCAATAGAAATAAAAGAATTGCTTTGGCTAAAAAGCATATTTCAGAGCATGAAGATTTTTGGAATAAAGTCATATTCAAAGACAAATGTAAATTTAATATTTTTGGGAGTAATGGTCGAATCTATTTTTGGTTAAAGCGTGATTCTGAACTACTTGCCCCAAACACAATTCCTTCAGTCAAGCATGAGGGAGGCTCAGTCCTTGTATGGGGTTCTATGTCTGCAAATGAAGTGGGGATTTCGTTTTTTATCGATGACATAATGTATAAAATGAAATATTTGGATATACTGACTAACAATTTAAAACAAGGTGCACAGAAACTGAGTTTAGGATCAAATTCTATTTTTCAACAAGACAACGACCTCAAACATACAGCCGAAATCGTGAAGGTACGATTATTGTACAAGTATAAAATGCAATTGCATACTCCACCTCAGACCTCAATGTTATTGAAAAATTGCGATATAAATTGGGAATATCTGCTCAGAAACACAACATTAGGAATAAAAAAACATTTAAAAACTGTGCTACAAGAAGAATGGGTGAAAATAACCCCTCAGGTGACAAAACTTGTGTTAACTCAATCCCGTGCCGTTTAGAAGCTGTGTTTTGAAAGCAAAAGGATATGCAACAAAATATTATTTCATGTAATTCTTCTTTTTATTAACGAGTTAGACTAACTGTATACTCCATTTTGTGACTAAGAAATTTGTAACTTTAACATAAAGTTTATGTCAATAAAAATATTATCAATCCTTATATCTTATTTATAAGTTTTATATGTTTCTTAATGTGTCTTTTATTATTCTTTCAGCTCTTAAGCTTAAGCGTGAATTTATTATAACATTTTAACACCTTTAATGAAGAGAAAGAGTAGTGTTTACTCAATTTTGGGAGACACTGTGTATTGTATCAAGCAACACCACATCTCTGAGTTTTCTGAAATTTCAAAGAAGACAATTCTCAATTTTCAATAATGAATATTTCTGAATTTTTTTAGCATCTCTACTTATAAAAGGCAATGTTTATGTGCGTGTGCGTTCGCGATGTCCAGACGAATATATATATCACACTTACAGCCATGAAATTTGGCACACAAGTAGTCGTAACGGTGATTCAATGCACGTCGAAGCCCGAATTTTAAAATTTAATCTAGAAATTTTTTTATTTAATGTTTTGTGTTGTTTTGGGTCATTTTTGGCACGTTTACGGCTGTAGTATCTTTTCTAATGATAGTTGAAAAACAAACAATGCACCATCGGATAGAACAAACAATTTTCGTTCTAATGAAGTTCGTTTTGAATGTCTAAAGTAATTTACTGAATTTTGAGAAATTTTTAACTAATAGTCACTTTTATGGTAATTTTTGCTAAGGATTCCTTCAAATTCTCGCATCTGACGTTCTAACAACTCTATAATTTTCATTTTTTTTTCATCTTATAACTGGAACGTTTCTGTCGTATTCAAAACAAGAACGGTTAAAATATCTTATTCCGTTTTTTCAAATCAATTTTTCGCTGATCAGTTCAAACAGTTTTTTGCTAGCGAGATTTGACAACGAGAGTTTCTCCGGACGATCCCAGAATGCATTGTTGCAATTTCATTGGCTGGTGGTGACCTTCCTCGCTGGAGATGACGTAATATGCTTTCATTCTCAGCATGCATTTCTACAGTCCTATTCCTTCCGGTAACGTCATTACATTCGCGACATTGTCGAAAATCAATAATGTGTATCTTTTGTTTTGATTTTGTTTTCAAAACTTTTTCGTGACATTGTGGGCATTTTTTCCCTATTTTGTTGAAGTCCCGATTCCACGGGCAACGCCTTGCGCGTACTGCTAGTCTGATATAAGCATGAGACAGATGTTCCTATCAAATGTGGGGGAAAAAAAATCAGAAATATTCTTTATTGGTTGCGAAAAATTGAGTATTTATGTCCCTGTTTGAAATTTCAAAAAACTGAGATAGGTGGTATTGCTTGTTAAGCAGCGATATGCTAAATAAACTATTAAAATATTTCGGAGAATCATATTTCATATTCAACCTAAAAATACCATATCCAAAAATATGGTTATGGTTTTTTTTTGGAATTTATATTTTTTCCTCCGCTTTAATTTTTAATTTAATTTAATCTTAGCCGTAGTTCACTGCCAGCAGTAAATAGATACAGCTTAGTATAAAAGAAGACATCACTGAAAAAAGTTGATTGTCAGCTATTGGCTCGAGTAAATTTTAGAATAATTTCTCATATACGTATATCTGAACAAAAAGGGGTTAAGAGATGCAAATAGAAAATGAGACAGCCTTAAAACAGTTTATTTCAATTCCTTGGATCCCCGATCAACCTATGCTGACTTTGCTAATACCTTGAAAAATGTCTTTTCGATACCATTCTCTTAGAAACTTGGATTTGTTTAACTTCAAGAAATGTCTCATGCATTCTTCCAATGTGTTTTTCCCTCCCCAAATAAAGCCATTTTCCTAGAATTTTGTTTGTTTTATTCGTATTTGACTGACATAGGGGTTGAGGAAATCCGCACAGATTTTTTTAGCATATGTCTTTCTGTCAATTTTTTTTGTTAGTAATTTTAAATAAGCTACTAAGTTGAATAAAATTGAACGCTGACATAATTTTTTAAAAATTTATTACTTTGGTTTTGTATTGTTACTTTAGGTCGATTCTCTATAGGAAGACCGCCTATTACAATGATTCTCATCACTTGACTTCCGGAAAATTTCTGCACTCTTTACATGTTATTTTGTGAACAACTTCTGTATTTAAAGTTTTTCGATAGTTGCAATCCCTTAGAAGTTAGGAGTTGGAAGGTGAATTTTAACCCCTAACTTCGACTGTTTTTTCACCAAGGCATGTGACACCTCGTTGGAAAGCTGTCATCGGTTGCGTTCTCTTCAACCTTCTTACAAGCTCTTGCACCAATTGAAAACGAAACATCAGCCAATCAGTTCACCCTCTATCATTCTCATAGCTCCAACCTTTATGAAATTAGAGGTGGAAATGGCGGAAGGGGGAGAGTGAAATTTTCTTTTCTTTATATCTCCAGACAAAAGGTGTTTACTTTTGCCTTCCGGCTTGCCCACAGGATTTTTTACAAAAATCAGTCCATTTAAAACTTTCGTATTCTGCTTGTTTTTGTAAAGAGACGGGAAGGAAGTTTGATAACTTTATTCCTAGTTTTAAACTGACCTCTTTATTCATATTCATTTTTACTGTGTGGAGGAACACTCCCCTATTTTTAGTTTCTGAAATCGCTTTCAATTCTATGAGAATTTTTTTTGTTGAATTTTAACGAATATTTAATCGTCTTTCCGATTCGTCATACTTTTTAAACAGAGCTGTTTGCGTTTTATTCCTCGAATTGAGCGGACTGTATTGATTATTTAAATATATAGTTTATTTACAATATATACAGGATGTTCCAATATATACAGATTTGATTTTGGTAGATGCTGCCTGTTGGCAAGTCTAGTATGCTCATGCAAGAGCTACAATTGAACATGGTGACTGCGATGCCACACATGAACTAAATGCGTTCTCGTTGAATACGTAGAAACTGATGTTACACATTATCCATGCGTTAATCATGTGGTAGAGTAGATATGAAACATGATGTGATAATACATGGGCGAGCTGCGATGCTCATACCACATGCATACATGAAAACCAAACAACTTCTACACTAACTCTGTCAGAGATGCAATATGGCGGATGGCGGCGTCAAAGGGTTGCTATAAGTTATGAAAGGAGCCAAACTAGTAGTTGGCGCGAACAAGAGCATTGAAGTTTATGTTCTTAAATCCTTAATAATATAATAAATGCGAAAGTGTGTCTGTCTGTTTAGCTTTCATGACCAAACTACAAAACCGATTTGGATGAAAATTGGCAGAGTTGTAGCTTAAAACCCAAGAACGGGCATAGGCTAGGTGAACGTTAAATTAATTATTTTTGACTACAGATAACAATTAAATAATTAACAAAGCCCATTGACTCAGCGATTCTCGATGAAGATTATTTTATTTTTCAACAACTGTCACGTGATCCTTCAGGAATGCGAAAACGTGGAATAAATGATATTTAAAATCAACTATCACGTGTTCCTTTTTTCCGCTGTAACTTCGGAACAAATTATTCGATAAAAATGATTTTTATACCATCTTAAAGTTCAAAATTTTACCTTTTCAAAGATATTAATTTTATTTCTGTGACATTTTTCCTTCAATTTTTATTCATTTTTTAAAGTTTAATAATTTTTTACGTGCAAACGATTTTGAAATAACGCAAATTTATACCTACTTCGCTGCTAGGAAACGGTTAGACTTTGAACTAATTTATCTTTATTTCTGAAAATTTTGCTTATGTTTATAAATATCTATAAAATAAGGCAGAAATTGCATGTATCTGTTTGTCTGTCGGTCGATCGGTCGGTCACAAGAACTTCTCCTAAACGGTGAACGGTAGTTAGGTCAAACGTGCTATTTTCAACTTTCAGAGTTAATTAGTTCTTAAGATATTTAATTAAATAACGAACATTAGCCGCTTTTAAGCCTAATGCTTAGACGTTTTTTGCCAATAACTTCTGAAATCTTTATTAGACAACAATTATTTTTATGCCATTAAAATGGCAAAAATAATGGTCTTTAAAAAGACCAGAAAATGATCTTTTTAATGCTATTAATTCCATTGCGATGAAATGTTTTCTCTGATTGCTATAAAGGTTTTAAAATATTTTTTTAACGTAATTTCTAACAATACTTTTTATTCTTATAAAATTAATAAAAGCCATATTACTGTTTCGCGCGCGAGCCTTTGCCAGTGTTAAAGTTAATATAAGAAAATATTGCTTTCTTTGACCATGAACAACAAAGGAGACTTTACACTTCCGGTTTCCTGTTGTGGTAGCATTTACAGCTTTTAATACGGTTACACAGTGATCCAATGACGTTAGTGAATTATTCTCTCGATGTTTTGTTTAATTTTCACAGTGAGATATTACAGAATATCCTTCTGTAGATACGGTAATGAGCATTAATAAGGAACATCATATTCTGTAGAGCTCTTCAAGATCTTAGAATTGTCAGGGGCACCTTCCGACAAGCCGAGATTGAAAGTCGGTGTGCCAGTACTACTAATACGTAACCTCGATATACCGAGACTGCGCAATGGCACACGGTTACAAATTACACACCTAGGTACAAACGTCGTGAAAGCTACTGTTATGACTGATATAGGGAGAAGAGAGAGTGTTTTAATTCCACGCCTTCCGATAACACCGAAGGATTTATCATCTCAGTTCAAAAGGTAACAAATCCCTTTAAAAATATCATTTGCGAGGCTCAGGGCCAGACACTGAAAGTGGCAGGCGTACATTTGAAAAAACCATATTTTCCCATGGGCAACCATATGTGGCCTGTTCACGTGTGTACAGCCCACACAACCTCTACATCCGTGCAAATAACGTGGTATACAAAAGTATATTAGCATAGGTAAACAATTTACATAACTATATCAGCATACATGTACAGTACACTCCTGTCAGCCGTCCAATTAAGTATTATCAACCGTTAGAACTTTTACTTTCCCCTTTCAAAATGCAACAAAACATTTACATTCGTGAATTAAAAAAAATAATAATTAAAATTCTTTGCGCACGAAGTCGCGGGTAACAGCTAGTATTAAAATATATTGTAACTAATAAAATGGCAGAAATATCTAATTGCATACTGGAAAGTTTTAATCTTTTTTCTTGAAATTGTTTATTTATATTGAAGCCGCACAATTTCCTGTAACCTTTCAATGCTGATCTTGTTTTTAAACTAACTACTTCTAATTTTTATGCACACCAAGATAAAGGAATATGATGGAAAAATAGTGATAATACGAAAAATTAAATGCATGATTTATTTGAATCGATATACTACTTGCATTCATCCCATTTGAGATTTATGTGTTTATTATTTTTCAGATGTCTGGATGTTCAGGAAATCATCAACTTTATAATAATTAGATAAAGATGAATAGCTCCACTTTTTATAAATTTTATTTCATATATCATATTCGATTTTGAAATGCACTCAGCAGTTACTCGTCCGTTGAAGTTGCAGAGCTACAGCACACCTAAAATAATTTTCGCAAATATTCTATTCTTTTTTTCATAACATTTGCCGAATTTCTCTTACTGAGTATTTCATGATCTTATGCAGTTAAAGATAAAATCTGTTTGTTAATGATATCCTACAACTGCAATTTGATTGGTGAAACATATTTTCATTCCGTGAGATTATGAACTGAAGTCGGAAGAGCGCTTTGAGCTGTTTGTCTGTGCAGCTCAAAGTAGCTTACCTTGGTGCGCAAAGTTTCTTAGTGTTTCTTGCGGAATGACATATACAATAGTGGACAAATGCTAAGGACCATTTTTAAGATGAGAATAATTAGGACTTAATATGGATGCAGTGGTTCGCAACCAGTTGCAGAGAATCGTGGGATATACACTTGTCGGAATTGACATTTTACAGTAAAGATTTGGTCTCGAGGGCATTTAGGGGGTCGACCAGAAAGTGAGGAAGACGAAAAGGTATTTTGACCCACCCCGTTTCACAGAAAGCTGATAATAATTTGAAACTTTCATCAATGGTTTTGTTTGATATACCTAATATTTACATGCATTTTCGTAAAAATAGCAAGAATATTCTAGGAGATATAAATGTTTCTTAAAAAAAATTCCAAATTTTTCAGGATGTTTTTTGCTTATAACATAAAGAGTTTACAACCAAATTGTACGAAACTTACATAATATTTGACAATATGTAAAAGAAGCATTGCATCAAAATTTGAAAATTCAAGAAAATGTGAGTACTTGTAGTAAATAATTTTTTATTGCGCATGCGCGAAAGGTAGCTTAATTTTTCTTTAACTTCAGAGCCAAATATATAGAGCAACTTATATAAAAATTCCAGTTCAATACTATTAATATTCAGAAAGATATCTGTATTGCAGCTAGGTGAATTTCGGTACGCTCCAAAAGAAGCTAAATTATAAGGGTCCATGCAACAAGCTGAAATTTATTAAACTTGAATCTTCAAACAGTAATATTGATTTTATGAAAGTTGAATATCCTATGATAACTATTCGAGGTTATAACTCTGCATGTTATAAGCAAAAAACATGCGGAAAAATTTGGGATTTTTTTTAAAAAAAACTTTATCTCCTCGAATATTCATGCTATTTTTACGAAAATACATGTAAATATTAAGAACATCAAACAAAACCATTGATGAAAGTTACATCAGTGACCGAATCTTCACTGTAAAATGTGAGTTCAGACGATTGTATGTGCCACGATTCTCCGCAACTGATTGCGAACCATTGTATTCCAACTAAGTCCAAATTTTTCGAAATCTTAAAAATGGTCCTTAGCACTTGCCTACCAGTGTAAATTGGAAAAATCGTCATTTTTAGGCTCATGGGGACTTTAAGACTTAACAGCCCAACCATAATCATAGGGAATATCAGAAAGTTGCTCTGATGCTTTTTCCTCTTCTTCTCCCTCTCTCGTGAACTTTTTTCTTTAGCTTTTATTCATTTCGTTTTAATATTTTCGCAAAGAACATATTACTTTTTTTACTACTTATCATTTTATTTTTTTCCTTTTTTTCTTGTTATAGATAAATTATTCAGATAATTATTTTTGAATAGGAAAGTAAACACATTTTGAAGTACATTTTTAATCCAGCTCTGCTGCGTTGACATTTATTATTCATGCGTAGATATTAAAGGTTGCTCATTTAATTCTGTTAAAATTCTGAAAATTTAATATCTAAAATTGAATGCAAGAATTAATGCTTTATGGAAGTTAAAAGGCAGTTTTTTTAAAAAAACATCTTGGAAAGACTGCTGAGTCCCGAGTTGACGAGCTGCCATATTATATCTTATATTCGTTTCCGAGAATCATTAGAAATGGGCAAATTTTTTATTATTTAATAAAAAATTTCTGTCAATATTTACATTTACTTTTCGTGATCCGCAGAAAAGTACGTATTTGCCATCAGTAAAGAATTTTAAATTACTACTTGCTATTTTTTAGTTGGGCAGATCGATTTTGTTGAAAGGAACTGGAAATGGATTATTGGAAATGAGGTGCAATATTTTGAACTATGATTTTTAAGCATTTTATAAAATGCTGTGCGACAGTTGCAATTTTTCTTCTGTAAAATTTCAATGAAAAATAAAAGTTATTTCCATTGAAAAATTTCTGCGATATCTTCAGTAATAATTATACCCAAAGTTGCACTGATTAGCTTACACTAAATGGTTTCTTCGACTGCAATATCAAGCTTATTATCTTTCAAATCACCAGTTTTATCGAGATTCTCCACAAATTGTAGTCTTTATTACTTCTTTAAACGAGCAAAGTTATTTTATGATCTTTTCATCATTCGAAAACTTAAACAAACCTTCCATTACTTCCTTTATCTCCCGTAAATGGGATACTTTTCTATCGATGTAGCACTACTGACTTCTTATCCCCCGCTCCCCCTAAACCGAAGACAAATTCCTCGAGAGACCACGGCAAATGTTTTATCACTTTAAAACTAGATTCCTCGCCTAGAAAGCTTTTTAATGGCCAACTTTACGAAACAATCAAAATACAATTTTGGAATAGATTTACCATAAAACCCAGTCGCCGTCACCGACTTTTCTTTGGCAACCGAATGCAATTTTCTCTCGATCCCAAGAGATTCCAGTCCCGAATCTTTCATTTGATGGACGCGTGAGAGCACCGGCGTAGCGTACTCGTCGATATGACCACTTCCCGAGACTCCCCTTTGACAATCCCTGGGAATCCGTGATGTGAACACAATTCGCAATATTTCCAGGAAGCTTGCGGGAGTAGAGCAATTCAGACGAAGGAAGGTTAAACAGAAAAAGAAAATGCGATGAAGATGTAGGGAGACGGTAAATATTTTACTTATCCTCATCCGCTGCCAACTAAGACAAGTCAAAGGCTTAGAATGATCTGATCGTTTAGCTCGGAATTAATTGCTTTTTTTCGCTCCATCAGTGAATGATATCATTTTTATTGGTAGAAAGTCGAGCTATCGTCTGCCACAGTGGGAGTTAAATTTGTGCTTCTCGTATTGCATTAAATGGTACTGGAGTGGAGCAATCTAATAGGTTCTCGTTGTTTGAGTTGATGATAATATTTAGATTTTTTTTATATGGAGGATCTAATTTTATTTATTTGTTATATGTAGTAGAAGTTTTACCAAATGCACTGACATTATGAAGCTTTTTTTATAGTCTGATTCTTCTTTACTCAGCTGCTTGGGAACGCCAATCTGAATTAATCTTGCTCTTTCCATATGTTATCATCAATTTTTTTTTATAATCTAGGCATAGTTTTTGAATAACTATTAATTAATTTTTTTGCCTGACACATGATAGATTTTAGTACAACAAATACGTGCAGATCTGGTAAGACTTTCCTATTTTAATCTAAAAAAATTATTCTGCTTTTCCTTAAGAAAAGTGCGCTTACTTTATCGTAAGCGAATTACAGCAATGCCTAATCGAGCTTTAAAATGTCCTGTACTTTTTTGTTCTTTTCTGATGATTGTTTTGGAAAGCCAAAAGTCGTGAATTGAAGCTTCTTCTGACTGACCCCTTTCTCACTCGTTATTTTTCTAAGCTTCTAAGAATTTCCCCTTCAACATAAATTACATTTTTGCGTCTTTTAAAGGAAGTAGTCGAATAAATTTGATTAAAATCAAAATAAAACTTGCATAACTTAGTCTTTTTTTATACTACTTAGATAAATGCACTTCTTTGTGTAACATTTTCAAGATACTTCATTTTTTTTATGTATTGGGTTCAAATAAGTAAACTTTAAACATTTCTCGCTTCGTCTCTGGCCAGTCTCTACTAACTGATCGGGTCCAAACTATTGAATAGATCTTCTTCAAATTTGCTCAGAAATACGTTGAAGGCAGGTTTTAATGAAGATTGCGTGACAATTAATTGAACTGTTAATTTTTTATTCGTTAAAAATTGTTTTCCTTACATAGAAAAGAATATCATCTTTAATGTTGCTGTTCCTTCTGAATAAAAATATTATAGACCATTTTATTTATTTGCCTATTATCGTAATGTTCAATTACATTTTGCATCAGTCTTTGAAAATTATTGATAACTTATGGAAGAAATTAACTTTCGACGGTTTCTAAAAATCTGTGGTCTGTAATTTTTATCTTTTATTAAATCTACAAGTCTGTAATTTTCGGAGAAGCTACGAGATTTAAAAATTCTTTGGTACAACTGTTATTCTCATTTTACTTAAAAATAAAATTGCAGACGAAAAGAGAATTTTGTGTATTAAAATGTTCTATATAAAAGTATTTTTTAAAATTTAAAATATTATATATAAAAGTATTTTTTAACTTAAAATATTATATATACATTTTTTTATAGATGATTTGTTAATTTTTTCAATATCGTCTCGCAGTTAATTGTGTCCGAGTTGAGTTTTTCCATCTTCCAGAGTTGTGTAAATTGATATTTATTCCAAACTCACAAAATATTGGAAGTAGTTTGAATGACCAGTACAAGGTTAGTTATGGGTAAATAGTACAAAATATAAGACGCCCTACTATAAAATATGGTAGGATAAATCTTTGTTTCTATATGGAATAAATTGTATGAAATTTCGAAGCCAACATTTCTTTTAATTATTTTATTTTTTAACTACACTTTGCCAAAACTTTAGTTTTATACTAATAATAAAATTAAAAAAAATCATAAATCATTATATCTTATGTTATCAGCAATGTCAAAATACTTTTATGTTCCAACGAGTCCCCAACCGTCGCTGTTGAATCCAGTAGATATGAAAAATCGATAAAAGAAACGTAGATTACCACTACTGGAAGCTTCAGTGGGCTAAATTTTGCCGTTCTGGATCAATGTACAATTTCTAGCAAACCTAACTCATTAAATGCTATTGGATTTTTCTTTTTAGAGCTTCAGATTGCTTTGTGAATTCGTTCGTCAAAATTACTCCAAAAGCATCACCAACTATATTTGTTTACACGTGTTGCCAGAGCAGTTTAATTTCCAATTTTTAAATTCAAATACTATGCTATTTATTTTTTATAAAATTGTGATTTATTTTCATGGAAGTACTCTGCTCACAGCTTTATTGCCAAATATTCCGTTGCTGTTTGCTTGAATTTATTCAATTTTGCCATTATTTTATCCATATATATATATAAAAGAGAAAGTCTCTCACTGACTCATCACCGAATCTCCCGAACTGGGGCTTGAAATTGGGTAGGATTTTTCGAAATTTTAATTAGAACATTAATTAAAAATTACCTTAAATTTTAACGTTTTCTCGCATTAACTTCGGAGCATATTATTGCACAAATCTATTTTAACATCATCTTCAAGTTAAAAAAAAATTAGCTTTTCAGTGATGCCAATTTCATTTCCATGCGGCATTCTGTTTAATTTTAATTAATTTTTGAAAATGTTTTCGAGCACAAATTTTTCTAACAATGCTTTTATTTTTCTTAAGTGCTCGAATTTTTTCTTTCTCCTCTGTTCTTTACGAATACTTTCTAATTCTTTTGCATTTAATTTACGTCTACATACTGATTACCTGGAATAATTTCAGGGTTTTTTTTTTCTTCTTTTGCAAATTCTGGTTTTCAAATTCCTCTTACCCCGGACAATCAAGTTGGATATTCTAACCTAATCTACTAAGTTGACTAAATCTACAATTATGGATATATAAATTGTAGTGATTAATGGATTATAGATCTCTTGCAGAATATAGTTAATTATAATATTTTATATAGAATTTTTTTTTACATTCAAATCATTAGACGGGAAAGTATTTTTATACTGAGGCACTAAGAGTGTATTACTACGCGGACGAAGTCGCGGGCACCAGCTAGTTATTAGTATATTAATGCCTTGCTTTTTATTTGAAAATACTCTGAACTAAAAACACACAATATTGGATTATCTGCAGGGTTCGAAATTCAGAAACGATGCACGGATTTCAGGAATATTTGCTTAATTTCTTTTAATGAATGCATTTTTGAGTATATTATTTAGTTAAATGATTTGGAAACTTTTCTTCCATTACGTTTCAATTAAAAGAAAAATCCTGAACAGTTGCCTCGGTTTATTTGATCAAACTAGAGCATATTGTGCTTGATTTGATTCCCTTGAAACTTGTCGCAGATAATCTAAACCGGTCGCAGTTTCTTCATCATTCATCTTCTAACGAGGCGTCTTTTTCATTTACGAAATATCCGTTGTAATTACGTTGACATCAATGAACGTCCGGATCTAATTCACTTCATTTATTTACTTTTGAGGACAAAGTTCTCTGTATTTATCGATTTAGCTCGAAATATTGTGCCCTCTCTTTGTCCATCAATCTCGTGCAATTAGGACTCTCGCTCGTGAATGAAATTCTGTAATGGCATAAAACCTATTTGTGTGAAATAGTGTCTCGTAACTCAATTTTCCCTTTTCACTAAAATGTTCTGAAGTCTCAGTTTGATTAGATGGCGGACGAAGTCGCACTGTATTGTCTCTTTCTCGACAATAGTTACGTGCGAAAAGTTTTTTTTCTAATTAAGCTTTCATTAACGATACCGAAATAATTTTTGATCCTCAAATCCAGGCCTTCAGCTGTGAATGGAAGCAGAGTTTGTGCGTTTATTTCACTTACTTGCGGCTTAAGATCCTTATTTTATTTCTTTATATTTATTTATCGCTGTCGTAATTGTGACATAGTTAAGTACTGGCATCACAATTGTTTTACTTCTTATATACAAAAAAGAAAGTATTGTAATCGTCAAGAAATTCGACTTCGATATTTTAATGAAAATTCACTTCTTAGACCTCTCTGAGTCCGGCGAGACATTTATTATTTTTTTAAAAATTATGACTGTGCGTCGTCCGTCTGCCTCTGACACGATAATTCAAAAATGCAAAGAACTAGATGCCTGAAATTTGGTGTGCGGTCTTAACACTAAAATTGTGTCTCTTAATCAAATTTTGAACCAGATTCGACTATCCGCAGACTTTGTCTATCTTTATCTAGTCGCCCAGAAGCCAATGCGGTAAGTCCAGAAAACAAAAATTGAGATTTATAGTATTAATTAATATTTTTTAATACTTTAATTTTTAAAATTTTTGGTTTATCAATTTGATTAGAATAGGATATAAAGTCCTTTTTCAAAGGGTAGGCTCTGCAACAAAACGGGATATCTATGGGAAGTGAAATTTTTAAAAATCGGAAAATATCAAAAAATGGACTTAATCGCATTTTCTTCTGAACGACTCGTATGTGTGTATGGTCATTGTATATCAAAAGAATATGGGTATGTATTCTAAGCTGCGAAATCGTATAGTTTCTTGCCCCTTTATTTTGAAGTTGTTTAAACCTGTTTTCCAAAGATCCGAAAAGAGTCGTACTTTAACCAAATTGAAACCAAAAACAGAAACATTTCTCGTTGTAGATGCCAGCACGCATGCAATTAATTATTTACTGTAACTCGGTTCGATAGTGTCATGTCAATTAGTATAATTTCAAAGAAATTTTCGGGGTCCCCATGTGAGGATTGCATATAAGAACTAAATTATGTGGATAATTACTTTAAACTGAGATGGTTATTAGTCTTTATATACAATCCTTATACGAGATCTTTTTTTGTGCAAAGGCGAATAAACCTTCGCCTGCATAGTATTATTACTTCTGAGGGAAAACTCAAAATGTTTTCAAGCAATATTGATGCACAAAAGTAAAATACATTTTAGGAAACTATAAATAACCTATAATACGTATATTTATACAAATATGATTAATTTTTGAACATAGTTTTAAAATTTAGATAAAATGCAAAATTATAAAAAAAATTCTTGTTGCATAAGTCGTTTGATTAATTTTTTTTGTTTGATATGGAAATATGGTTATGAAAGTATTTAATGTATTTTTTGGTATCCTATATACAAAAACGAACCATTAAATAAATTTTAGCAGTTTTTACTGAAACAAAGAACGATTTCTTCATCCAAGTTTTTAAAACCTGAGTTTCAAAAGAGAGATGCTCTTTTCTTTTATAATGAGGTTAGTCTAAAAAAATGAAGGAAAATGTTGCAGTTACTTTATTGCCATTATGTTCTGCAGAGATGTAGCTACTCTTTCCTGTTTATAGTCCCTTTCCAATTGATAGGGATTTTAAGAACTTCTGGATGTCTCTAGATAAGAGATTGTATGGGGAAAAAAATCGTCTTGGTTTTATGAAGTTTTTTTTGCTTTCAAAATTCTTCCTATATATCTTGATAGGGATAAAAGTAAATGACACCAAAGGAAAAGTATGAAGTATAATTTTCGAATTCCTGAAAGAGAAAACAGGAAAAATTGACTATTGATATGGTAAAATAGGAAATGAAAAGTTATTTATCTTCTGCGTTCCGCAGTTATTCAGGGATGAGGGGAAGTAATTGATAGGAATCCTGGCCTTATAAAAAATCTTTTGAGTCAGAATTTTCGAACAGTGGGGTTCTTGTGACATTATTCTCTCAACTTTAAATCGATACCAAGCGATGCCATCATTTTAATATTGGCATTTCTTTACGATGACTTATGTAAATTAACTAATTGTGTGAATTTGAACGTTGACGCTTATGCCTCAGTATTTATATCTGTCTTAGGAGAGTCGATAAAATTGGCCTATTTTTTCTTGCTGTGGTATTTTTGTTTGCTGGAGCAAGCTTTATTCTTCCTTCGAGTTATTTGAGATATTGATCTGAACTTTAATATTTCTTGCAATTTAATGATCGGTCGAGTTGGCAATGAGATTTTAATAAATTTTATTTTTATCTGCCTTTTTTTGTTGCGTTCAGATTTATCGGTTGCCATATAAGTTTTTTTTTACCAATTAAACGGCCAAAAGGAATTTCTTTTAGAATGACTTGAAATACTCTGATGCAAATTATCTGCTGCCGAATTGGAGAAAATACTATAAAATGTTACATAGAATTTTATGCAATTCTGTGTATCGATATTTTTATTTTTGAAAGCCTCTCTATCGCTTCATTTCACCTTGTTGATGCAGAACCGAAGCGCTTTCCCCCTAAGCTTTGTGTCTATTGATTATCCCTTCTGCGGGCTTTGTCGTGAAGCCGACCGGGGCTGCAGTTTTCGAAAACCTCGCCTAATGAATAATTAATACATAATTTGCTATTCAACCTCCGTTTTGTGTCTTTGAAGCATCCTTTGTCACTTTAATAATGTCGTTATGTAATTTCGTTGTTCCACCTCCAGCTAATATTGGTATGACCAGGAGAAAATCATTAAATTAGGGATGCCGCATTGCTCTGTAATCTCTAGCTCATTTGCTAAAACTCCGAGAAAATATAATTTTCGTATTAGTTTTTATGAATAATTCTCGACTTTTCGGGTCCTCATTTGAAACATGTCTAAGTATTAATTATTACTAAGTAGTAGTTAGTTGTACTGTTACGCATAGTTTGAAATGCCGGAAAGTTTTGAACTTTGCTGCTGTCGCTGGAAATCATTACTTTTAAATGTGCGTTTTATTGGAACGTGGAACCTGACATAAGGATATATGACACATTAAACAGTGAGTTCTTGTTGTCGATTCTCCAATTAAAGCCGCTCAACGACGGAAATTAAGTTTTCGATGATGGGTTAGCAAATTATCAGTTACAAATAATATTTAACATTAAGAATACAAATAACACTTTTCATTCATTTGGTGCATTGCGAGCAAAAGACTTTTGACCTTCAAGAGGTAATTTAATTATAAACAAAAAACTGAATTGTGTCATTTTTTAATTAAATTGAAATTTGAAACTAGTTTAAAAATGCCGTTTTAGTTAGTTTTATTTTCGTGGTAAATTTGCTTGTTGCAAAGCTTGATTTCACATATATTGTGCCACAACAAAATTGGATTAATTAATTTTCTCCCTTCTTTTGATAATTTAGTATTCACTTTCGTTGGATCTCTTCAACTGCAGGCAATATTTCAGGATTCTGATTGTTATTCTTACATTTTAGCTACTTTTTTAAATACCGATTTCAAGAGTTTGTTATCTTGAAAGATAGAAATCATTTTCCGAATACTTTTCGAGTTATATTAGTTTGAAACTTATTAATATAAAGTAATCAAAGAAGTCGGCTCAAATTATACATTCATGATTAAAGTATCTGCTATATATATTTAATGATACTTGTGATACTTAAATGATACCTTGGGAATTACTTCATATAACATTTTATGTGGTAAATTCCAAATTAGGACTGACAAACATTCTCGCTTAATTCTCCCTCCAATAACCAGGTATTCTTGTTACTCTTAGAACGTTTTTCATCGAGCGTGAAGACTATCACGTCGGATGGCGTCTGGTCTATCATGTCGGAGCGTGAAGACTATCACGTTGGAGGTGTCTGGGACTGAAATTCTTGGAGGCATTCTGAAAATATTGCATATATGTACTCGTATTTTGTGACATCTCGTTTAATCGTCACCTTTGTCATTGTGACTTGATCGTTTTAAAATTATAATAAAGATTTTTTTAATAAAAATTTTAATTAAGCCTAGTTTTTCCTGTGTCACTCTGGAATTAGTTTGACTCTATAACTACATAAGCACAGTGTAAATTCTTTTAGAAGCGTTCCATTGAAGCGTTTGGAACTATCTATAATTTTTAAAGACTTTTCAGTGGCCAGTTTTCAAGCCCGAACTTCTATCCCGCATCTGTTGTTACTAATGTGTAATACGCCCCCTTCAGAAGTAGGATCAACGCTTCAATTCCGAGATTTACACAAAATTATAAACTTTACCTTTTGCTTCAGTTTCCCTTACGTCACAAGCGATTTTCTTTTACTGGGAAAGCCCGAAGATTAGTCATTCATCTAATTTAGCAGCAAGCAAATTTCATCTTTTTCCAAAGAATAGAATGGTTATTCGTTGCGTGATTTCACATAGTTCTTCCTCTTTCATTTCGAATGAGTTTATTTTCCTGAATCTTTGAAATATCCTATTCCGTAATTCTTCTTCCCTTTTCAAGTGTTAGTTTCGTGTTGTTCACGTATTGTCCCATAATGCTTCTGTTTGAAGCAGTTGAACAAACATTTATTTATAGTATAAAGAAGGAGTATTAAGTGTTGCTCATCATTTATTATACAGCGCAATGTCATATTCATTTGTTTATGATAATTCTGTCATATAAATTTCATTCGTGATACTTAAAAAAGGAAATAAAAAATCATTTATGTTGAGAAATTGAATTTGATAGGTAGTCCGAACATTCATCTGCGGTTCAGTTATTCTCAAATTCTGATTTAAAAACTGTTACCCCAAAACTTATAAATTAAAAGTATGTTATCTTTCTTACCTACTGTAAGTAAAGCGTGCAGAAAGTCAGTGGCGTGGCGAGTGTAACTGGCGCCCGGATCATAATACGCTTCCCATCATCATCACCAGTGCCTTAGTATGCTTAAACGGCGTGATATTTTTTCGCCCCTTTATCGTATTTGACTGTAAAAAGTGACAAAAACGCATTAACGTTTTTTGAACGTCACCTACTGGTCATGGGGAAGTGTGGGGTCGTGCGTAGGGTAAGTAACGAGGGTAAGTAGCGGTAGGGTCATAATATGATATTTTTTTTTTATCCCAGCCGTCATCAGTGGCCTAGCAAGCATAAATGATGCGCGGGGCATGGTTTATTTTCAAGCCCTCTCATCATATTTTGCTTTAAATATAGCATAAACTTAGTAATGATTTGACTCCACGGCGCCCCTTAAATCTGGCGCCCGCGGCATCAATACTCTCCTTGTCCTACGCCATTGCAGAATTCCCTCATGAACTTATAATATTCGTTAGGTGAGTATGATTGTTCCAGTCCCATAGTACCAGAGGAACCTTATCTTCCCCCAAGCGATCGCTTTGATTGCGAAGTAATTCTCACATCCTCCAAATGTCGCGAAATGAAAGTAAATCAAAATGCTGTATAGCACGCATGAAAGTTTAATCGAAGTGTCATATTCTTGAAGTATATTTTTCTTTGTCTTTTGAATTTCTTTTTCTGTTTTATTTTGTTCAGATGAGAGGACTGAAGTTTACAATACTGCACTTCTCCAGAGACAATTTATTACTAAGGAAGATGCTCTTATTTCACGCACAGCTGTTACACAACCTATTTGTCGCTGCTTGAATTTTTTTTAAATCTTTTAGATTCTGGATCAATTATGGAAATATATTCTGTATAAAGGGGTAATTTTAAACAAATGTTTTTGTTTGGAGGAGTTAGAGAAGTTTTTGAGAACATAAAGGCCCTTTAGGGTTTTTTTTTAAAAAATTATTTATAACATAACGCGTCTTTCGAGTACTAGTACAGAGTCAGCCAGTTAAAAAAGAAAAAACCTACCTTCATTTTAATTTATTTTAGCTTTAAGTGTGTTTTTAGGTGATGATGTTTTGATTCTTTTTTGTAAATGAAATGCTGCTTTTAAACATTTTGGAATAGATTACAGTATCACTGCTGCCACTGCCTAAAAGGTATCACAGGGATTTTACTGAATGTTTTGGTTGTTCTTTAACACGTTCGTTGACAAAGCGGCATATGCCACTCTACTTGCTGAGATAAAGCGTGATATCCCGTCCAAGTTCAAACAAACTGAAACGCAAAGCTGCCTAAGCCGCACATTTTTGCACACGAAATGCTATTCAAGCAGCTTAGATGTCCCAGCAAATAACATAATAAAATAAGCTATCTGTCCGCGAACGTGTTAAACTTGCCGTGGATAAACGTCCTCACGTAGATGCGATGTGGAATATGTACTGTCCTACCACCACGGGAAAAACCCTGATCAGTTGCCTTAGGTTGCCAAATAGACGAGTCAAAGAAAGGAGGGAAGCGGCTATAAAATCAACCGCAACATTTGGCAAACTAAGCGCACTTCGTTAGGCGAGGAATTCGTTTTGGACCGAAGTACAAAGTGAAATGAGACTTCCGCCGGTTCTATCTGCGCCAAATGAAATATAGCCCTTTCCCTCACCCCCAAAATGCAGTGGAATATCCCGTTTCCTTAACGACCGCCAACGGCGTGTTTGGTGTCTGTGGTTTTTCTCGTGGCGGTAGGACAGTAATTGTGTGCACGTTGCAGAATTACGAGATCAATACCCGATAATCCTACTATAGCTTCAAAATACGTATTACTCTATCAAAAAAGTTGCTAAAAGTTGTGAAATAGAAAAATCAGTTTCATTTCTCGATCCTGTGTATCTACGTTTTTTTTTTTTTTTTTAAATCGGAAAGATAGTTGGTTTTTCTTTGTTTGCTGTCTCGCACTGGGTTCAGTTTTAAAAATAAATGCACTTCCGCGTTTAATTCATTCCTTCTATTGCATTTTTTATACCTCTTCATTGGTGTTGAGTAAGTGGAAAAAAATTACTTCAATTCACTTCGGATGTGATATTGGCAGAAGGGAGGTGTTATATGAAAATTGTGAGACTCTTGTTGCGTTTTTCCGGTATGAATAGTATCGAATATTTTTGTTACTTTTCCCTTCAGTTCAGATTCTTAGCACGTCAGTGTTATCTATATATTAGGTATACATATAATAGTGTTATTTTCGAGAAATATTTGTCACCTTTTAGTTAAATTTTAATGCTCTTGAATGATTTACACATAAATTTCTAAAAAAGTTACTTAGTACTCTGAGTAACAATGTTTTAAATTGATATTAGAGCTACAACGTATGTCGGCTGTTAACTATGAATCCTCAAACACACTTGGGTCTGATTTGACTGTGCAGAATATTCACACTAGAGTCTTTCCCAACTGATTCAGGTGAAGAACAGCTTTCAGTAAAGCTACATTTCCGGAAACTGAAACCATGCTAGTATCCGTTCTTTGGCAGTTTACGGAATTGAATCCCACGAATGCTTCTGTTCCGATGTCACCTTCTCATTATACCTAATGGATTTAATTGCCAGCGTTAACATTTGGGTTGAAGCCTGAGGCGATATAATTCAGGATACTTCAAAATAGCCAATAGGTGACCTTATTCTTTTCGATTTAATCGCAAAGCGGAATACTTTTGTGTGAAACGCTCTATCTAGATGTCAGTATCTAGTACCATTTTCCAAAGTTTAACCACTGAGTACTTCAAAATTAGTTGTAAACGAATCGTATCTTGCCACAATGGAGTTTAACCATTTGATTAGCATTTTCTAAACAATTATTATTGTTTGAAATATCCATTCTGAGACATTTATGACATAAGTATTTGTTCATGATAGGTTTGAATGCAGTGCAAACCCGAATGTATGCATTTAGATATTTGGCTTATATCTGCATATTTGTATTGCTGAATCAGAAAACTAGTTCTGTAAATGAATCTTTTTTTTAATGGCAAATCTTTATTGATATGAACAAATGTTTGACTTTAGCATAATAATAATTACAAATAATAAAAAATATCCAATTTTGTATGATTAATTTTTTTCTAAACCTTTAATGACCAATATTTAATTAATTTAAAAATTGACAAAGGAAGACATATAATGGAACAAGATATAACAATTGTGTTACCACATAGTAGGGAAGAAATGTTCATATTTTACTAATAACTCATTGGGAAGTTTATTATATTAATTGTCGCCTTGTCACTAATAACCGACGATGAAAATATATGAAATTGGATATAAAAAGCTAATCTAATAGCTTCGGGTTTCCCCCCGCCCTTATATTTTTGAGTACTGAAAAATATAGATTTATTGCTTCATTGATAGAGCTGCATTTCAGAAGATTACTATTCGCCTCGTTTTAGTGTTGATGGTTTTGCACAAGTATCTTTAAATTAGTGAGAGAATGGCTATATCCCTTTAAGGCCGGACGTATTTTTAACGAATTGTTTAAATGTCGACTACAACTCAAAAATGGACGATATCTGTCATCCAATGAGAAAAATAGATGTATAGAAATTCTAGAAACAAGAATATCATTTCTTCCGGCATTTATTGCATATAACTAACCAGGAACAGAAATATAAGCTAAAGCCTAACCCGCACGATCGTACGGGTTCGGTCTTAAAGGGATATGACAATATATAATGCTCTGCATTCGATAAGCGTATGTACTTTTGTAACTTATCAAATTTAGAAACGCGGTGAGGAAGGACCAGAATTTTTATCCATTGTAGTACGATATTTTCATTTACATTTTCCCATTTTAATATATTTTTACCGAATTTTGGCATTTCTTATTTTGTATCATCGTTCGTTCTTCATCAAAACATTGTTGTTATCCAACCGTTTGCTTTAGGTGTGTTTTTATTTTCTTTTTGACTTCTTTTGACACCCTTCATGGTTTTACTGGGGTAAGGCTTATTTAGGCTTACTTTCATTCGAAAAACATTATTATTTTCTTTTGAAATTCATTATTCTTTGCTCTTCCAACTATTCCATTTTGTAGATTTTTATTAACAATCTTATTTCTCCCTTTATAATGTTTGAGGTCAAACCTATTGCACGATTCTGATGCATTGTCTTTCAGTGCGGTGATATTATCGGTATGCTCAACCGATTGCTTTCTAAGTAAATGCAGACTTAATTCTTGTAGGTCTTTCATTTCGATTGGAACTGAATTATGCATTGTTTGAATGTAAAGAGATCTCGTGGCATATCTAGGTTTGTTGGAAATTCTCTTTCAGGCCATTTATTTATGCAGCGTTCATTATAGCACGATGCATTTAGGGAAGAGAAGTTATTAGCACTTCATTAGAATGAAAATTATGCTGTAGGATGACCTTCTGAATGAACTGAAGGAGGAAAGCTACCGGTTTTTGAAATCCTTATTTCCCACACTGTTATATATTATTATTTTCTCATTATTTCAAGAGTGGAAGTGCTTTATAGCTCTAGAATTTCCAAGAATTTTTCAGTCATAACTGAAATTTTCAAGTATGATATAGGATTATTCTAATAAGCTGAGTATATTTCCGCATCTTTTATAACTTTTGGGGGGATTTTATTAAATAACTAACTACTCATGGATTTAATTTGTGGTGCAGTTTGTAGTATCCAGTTAATCGTAATGTATCTTGAAATATTTGAGATAAAATTTATATACTCATTTCCCTTTAGTGGGAAGTAAAATTAATTTCTTATATGAAAATTGATTTCAGTCATTTAAAATAAACAAAGATAGGATAATCTAATTTGAGTTACTATCACAACAAATACCTCCGCATGCTGCTTTTTTACGCATGTTAAACCAAACATTAACGAATATGTTCATGTGATGTGGCAGTTTGTGGTATGATATACCATCAACTGTTATACATTGTGTCCGAGAATTGTTGGACACTTTTCAAAAATTAATAATAATAAAAAACTAATAATGTTTCAACTACGATTTTTTTTTTAAATGAGAGCGCATTTTAAAAAGCTTTTTTCCCAGATAGGCAACACACAGTTTCGGTGATCCAGGGGGTCGTAAATTACTAAAAATTAAAAAAATTCTTTAGAGTTATTATCTTCGAAAATATTAAAATTGGAAGAAAAGTTAAAGCATGTATGTGTAGGGAATTTTACGCTCTTTAATTTGTTAATTTACATGTAGTGTGAAACCTGAAGAGTTTTCGAGATATTCAAGAAAATCTAAAAAACGAAACCAGATAGCGCGCATCGGCTTCTGCAGAACGGTAGCCATTGTGAATGGAAATCTGTCACCGGTGGCTGAAACTGAACTATCAAATTAGATGACCCCTTCTCTGCTATCTCTTAACTATAGTAGAGAAGGGATCATCTAATTTGATAGTTCAGTTTCAGTCACCGCTGACACCGCGATGCGCGCTACCTGATTTCGTTTTTTAGTTTTTCTTGAATATCTCGAAAACTCTTCAGTTTTCACACTACATGTAAATTAACAAATTAAAGAGCGTAAAATTCCCTACACATACATGCTTTAATTTTTCTTCCAATTTTAATATTTTCGCAGATAATGGCTCTAAACAAATGTTTGATTTTTAGTAATTTACGACCCCCTGGACCACCGAAACGGTGTGTTACCTATCTGGGAAAAAATTTTTAAATGCGCTCTCATTTAAATAAAAAAAAAATCGTATTTGAAAGATTATTAGTTTTTTAAAAATTAATTTTTGAAAAGTGTCCAACAATTCTCGGGCACCCTGTATGAATGGAGGTGTCTGCTCCCAGTAATCTATTTTGTAACTTTGAACTAAAATGTTAAATCAGACGAATTTAATCAGTTGAACGATGATACTATTTTTTATTCTGTTCATTTTTACTTTCTCGTATACAAAGAGAAAGTATTGTAATCGTCAAAAAATTCGAACTCGAGATTTTGATGAATCTCCAAGTTTTAGACCTCCATACACATAATTTCAAAACACAATTTTGGAATTATGTCTTGTTTGTCTGTGAACACGATAACTCGAAAACTATTAGAGATACAGGGATGAAATTTGGTATGCGATCTTTACACATAATTTGTAGGTTTCTATCAAATTTGGACAAAATCCGTCCACGGGAGTCCGTCGGTCCGTGTTCATGTGAACACGATAACTGAAAAAAAAAATAACTAGATGGATAAAATTTGGTACACAGTTTTATCATCAGGAATGTAGGTCAGTATCAAATTTTGGACCAAATCCGTCAAAGGGTCGACTTGTCTGTCGATCTGTATAATCGCATACTTCTGAAGACCATAACTTCTAAAAGCAATGACTTAGATAAATGAAATTTTGTTTGTAGTCTTGAAACCCTAGTTGTAGATTATCTCCAATTTTCGTTTAAATCGTTAAAAAAAGGCGTTGAAATTACATATTCGGTTTTTTTCCCCATTCTACGACGGGAAAAAAAAAAAAAAAGGCGCGAACGCTGGAGCGTTTTCCCTATCTGTGTTAGGGAATACCGCACATTTCTGGCGCTCGGTGTATCCCTCTCCGCCCCCGTGTGAGGCGTATGTGAGAAAGTTTCGGGGAGGCCACTGCCGCTGGTTTAGTACAGTTTTTTTCTTATGCAGCCAATACAAAAGCGATACGATTTTTCATAGGAATTTTAAATAAATAAACCTTGGAAACTTTGTAGGTGTGTTAAACTTCCGCAGATTGGCGGATTTCCGCAGTTTTTTAAAAAAATTTATATTATTGTTGATCGGGAAATTTCCGCTTTACTATTTTTAGCAATCGTGATTTTTTTCCCTTCACTTTCATTGTTAAGAAATCGTAACGTTTGATTGTTGAATAAATTATCAGTTTTTTGAAATAGCACTATACCTATTTATTCATTCTGTATACTGCAGCATTTTTCGCTTTTTATAAAAAAAGTATAATGGCTTCGATAGTCTTTTGCATTATTTTCACCCTATAAACATCCATCAGAAAAATATAAATTATCTTCAGCGGAAAGAAATCAATAATTTTTTCTCATACTTTTTGCATTTTTAACGAAGTAACTAAAAATGAAATTAAATATTTTTTTTTGGAAGTACTAGAATTCGTATTCAGCTGAGAAAAGTAACGATATTTTTAATTTATTTTATTTATTGCATATTTTTTTATTATGTTTCATTATATTTTTGTTATCTTCAAAGAAATCAAACGCTTTAAACTAATTAGCACGAGAAGTTTCTGCTTTATTCAATTATTGTTTTTCCCCGTATTTTCCATCTTCTTTCTGTTGAGACATCATTTTGAATTTTAAAGTAAGTCTCATTGGCATCGATTGTCATCAGTTTTCATTTCAATGCGAAAAAAAATGTTTTTATTATTATGCTGGTTAGTATAATTTAGTGGTGCTGGCGATGCTATTGTTTTCAATAATATTTACTAGTAGTAAAGTAAGTACCTATCTGTTCATTTGCCATCGAAGAAATTTACAAAGAGCGTGGTAATAACCCCGGCTTGATTCTGCATTTGTTACTATATCTCTTAATTGTCTTCTTGTTATCTGTACTCGTATATTTTTATTAGAGTGATGCAGCATCGATCTTCTGTTCGTCCACTCTTACCGTATCTTTCTTTATTTCCGGATTCCGGATGTCCATTAGAGTTACCTGCAGAGTATCAATACTTATGTTTATGGCTCTGAGTAGTTCCCCGTGTAAGATAGACGCTGCCATAAAAAAACCTTCGACTCCTATGCCTCATTTAATTAGCTGTAGAGTTTGTTTCATGTTTTACACTATAACACTTAAGTAGTAATGCTAACAACATTGCAATATTAGCAACTTTATCTTATATACTAAACAAAATATCAGCATTCATCTAAAATGGTAATCAAAACAGTTATATTGAATGAAAAAATATTTTTGTTGCATATTTGGTATATATTAGAAATTTCCCTTGTGGAGTAGCCTTGTTCAGAAAGTTTAATATGTCTCTAAGTTCCTAAGTGTTACCCTCAGAAACTATGGAAAACTATTTACTTGCATATATTCATCGGATTTTGAATAATATTGAACATCCTACGCTTACACTTTTAGTTTAAAAATTCAGAATCATTTTTTATTCGGATTATTACTATTTTCTCTGATTCTCAAATCTACAAATTTATGTATGTCTTTAGAGACTGTTATTAACATAGGACATTAAACTGCTGTTGTTTACTGAAAACTTTGCAATTATTGACCAACAGCCAACGTATGCGTGTAAGGCAGTTACAAGTAACTCAATTTCTTTTTCGGAAGAATTTGATCTGAAAGCTTTCAAAGTTATAGATTGTCAGCCCGACACCTGAAAATAGAAATTTCGCAAGGAAAGATAACCTCGCTTGAATCTTTCTTTGAAACATTTTTATTATTTTAACCGGAAATTAATTAATTGTATAGTAGTATAGTTCCCTGATGGGTTGAAAGTAGAATATCTGTTTCAGAACCAGAAGTTTGCTGGTTCGAGACCCGATTCACCTAAATACGCAGGTTGGCAGTACATTAAATCTGTCGGGATCAAATGTTCTCCCGATGTTGAGGAGTGGAAGTTTAGAGAGAGAGAGAGAGAGAGGAATGTCAGCTGAAATTATCCTCGTCGTCTGATTATAGTTCAAAATTATAAAGCTGTTCCCAAGCAGCCCTAGTCTTGCTTCAAAGTGGAATGTTGAGCTAATATAACCTAACAATATAGCATTGTATTATGTTTATTCCATAGCAGCTTGATGATGAAGCAGTTCGACTCCAATAGGATCATTTCGCATTAATTTTTATACAAAAATCTTTCTGTTTTTGAGGGAAAAAAACTTTGTCGTATGTTTTTTTATTCTCCCATTGACTTTCCTCCGTAATGGAGTGGGGAGTGTTTACATGAATTATTTCCGTTTATCAATTTTAGAATTATTAGTTTATCAATTCTTTTTAAAAGTCATAGCTGTTTGAAGTATCCATTAACACATTTCCACTCACTATTTTTAGAATCGACCGGCTATTCAATAACTAATCTGTATATCAACCCCAAACAATCGTAGCGACGAATCTTTCTTGTCGCGAATTTAACATGCCACTGCACGTTCGATAAACTGTTGTCGATGAAGCTCTGCTATCACCGTCTCAATTTGCCTAATCGTCTTCTGCTGTGGTCATTAACTCGTGTGAGATCAGACACGTTCCACTCGATACATCCCAGCGTACTCCTTGAACTGATCTAATCATTTCCCTCTCTAACAGTCCAGCCAACAGCACCGCGACGGTCTCGAATAGAAGACGTAACGAAGCGAAACTAAATGCTACCGTGGATTACCAGCCGTTACAGTTGTTGGAAATCTGGTATCGGAAACTGCTTCCCATTATTGTTACTTTGGTTTTTTATTTGTTTATCTCGGTACGATGAGTTATGGAGTTAGTGGAGCCTGAGCAAATTTCCTGGCAGTCGAGCCGGGCGATTTAATTCGATGAATTTCAAGAAGGACAGCGCTGCTGTATCTCTGTTTTTTCAGGTGGTCATCTTTTAGAACGCTATTGTTCGAGTGTGAAGTTGTTCACCGAATTGTAATCGCGTTTAATCGTTCGTTGCCTCCGCTTGTTCTTTATATTAGTGGTAAAGGAAAATCTCTGTCGACAAATAGGAGTTGGACGAAGTGAACAGTTCAGTGATTACTTGTCTGGAAGTTCGTGTGGTCGAATTCTCTAGAGGCGATGGAGAGAAGTTTACGTTTGGCTTCTGTCTGAAAATGATTCGATTTTGAATTAAGTTTCTCATTCAGTTGCTTTTAAAAATAGTTTCTAAAAGGATCTGAACATATATTAATGTATAGAAATGAACATTGCTCATTGAAAATAAGAAAGAAATGGTGATTTAGGACATGCTGATTGATAGTATTTGATTTTTAGGATACAGAATAAATTGTGGCGATGTTTTATTTTCGACTGAACCAATAATTTTTTTTTGAAAACCCTGGAAGTTAAAATAGTGGCGAGTTATCATATTTTTCAAAGGGCTATCTTTTAGTGAGGTCGGTTAGCACGAAAAACCCAAAGAATATTTCACTTCTGGCAGAAATTGTGAATTTTTGGATACTGACTCTGTATCATTTTCTGACTTAAAAACAGCCGAGACTCCAAGTTTTAGAGGCCTTGTTTTTCTGCTATGACGTCATCAAAATGGCGGCTTATAGGGAACTTAGCACACTAAATTGCGGAACTTGTTTATGTTTATTTGACTTTTTTAAACATTTTTTTTTAAATATATGGGGTTCTCAATATCTGCTATATTATTAACAAGCTTAAAAGAATTAACTTATCAGTCATTGTTAAATGTAGTAACAGATATGGGCACAAAATATAGGTAAATTACCTTTCTGCTGTTATATTCGATATCAATACTTTTATACTGAAGGAAGTGCAAATAAATTTTCGTATCAGAAATATCATCAAACATACCTACAATTACAAGAAACTTTTGTTTGAAACATTCAGACTGTATTTTCTGTAAATTTAAAGAATAAAATTCACAATATATTTCACAAGAAGTAATAACAGAAAAGATAGCTTAATTATACGATTATATACGTCACCTTTTGAATCAATACGAGGGCTATTTTTGGACGGAGCTCGTAATTTTGAACCGCGGTCAGATGAAGAAGACGACACTGACCAGGGACCCACTCTCCAAACTTCCACCCGCACCAGCAGAAAGACGTTTGACCCATGACGTCAGATTTAACATGCACCATATCTATAATATAGTACATGGGGATTCTTGAGTGTAATCGTGTATTGTACTTCGAACAACCCGGCACCGAAACTGAGACTACTAGGCCTCCACGGCCCACAACTGGGAAAAAAAAGTCATAAATGTTTTCAGCCTAGTAGAGAAAACTGTAAAAACAAATACAATCAACGAAAACAGCTACAAATTGTACAAAAGAACCCCTTTTCATTAACGCTTATCAGAACAAATCTATGTTCTTTCTTAAATATCAGTGTTTAAACATTGGCCCTCACAAGAGGATAGCTGAATACACTGCAGTCCTTTTTGATGGTTTTGCATCTGGAGCACTGTGCTTTGCATACACATGAAACTAGTTTTTATAACTTTTGTATACATCTGGAATTGTCGCCCATACAGGGATGTAAAAACCATTGAATTTCTTTCATTTCCATGTTTTCAATAATAGGAAATAAAAATCTTTTTCTAGACAGTGTATACAGATTAATGCTTGCTGTGTAGTTAACTTCACTTGTTGAAAAATTTATTCGTGATATTTGCTTAATGACTGTATTTTTCTTGTCAAAAAAAAGTTGACAGTATTTAACGCTTTTAATCGTGATGTTGCGTTTTAGAACAACAAACCTATGCACAGTAAGCATTAACGAATCATCCAGAGATTTGGCAGTCGCAACTTACCAGTAGTATTTTTCTAAACAGTTGGCCATATCAGCTATATTGCTAGACTTTCTCAACCTTTCAGGATTTTCCAGACTTCTTACTGAAGCATCAAAGAAATGAACATTATTTCTTCTAATGATATCATGTCCACTTCTGGTAGACTAAGTGCAAAGTACTCTTATGGTTGTTAGAAACCATTCAAGTAAGCTCTAAGTGCTGCAGTCTCCTATTCTTTCGAAACTACAGGTTTTCTAATTCCAATGGAAATTAACTGACTCCCTTCAAAGGGATTTCCTTTCTCATTATAATACTAAGCATTTGATTTATATGAATTTTAAACCTGTGAACCTGAAAATGCTCGTTAACTTTATAGGTCATCCGCCGATCCAATGAAGGAAGCTTTCTCAAACTCTGTTATAGTCCTGGAAATATCAGGGCCCGATACCGTTCATTTTAGAAGAGCACCTTATCTCCTCCTTTGCCTTTAATTCTCTTTTTATTCTGCTCGTGGAACTGGTTCTCAGATACGACAGAAACGCAGATGAGGTTCTATTGTTGGTACATTTACCTCCTAGAAACTCTGAATATAATGCCAGGATGCATGTTTGCCATTTCTTCAAAATGAACAAACACTGGCAACGAGCGTGATTATAGCACAGCATTCAAAATGACTGTGCGACAGCAAACAGCTTGAAGTTTGCAGAACGAACACTGAATACTAGTTGAAGCAATAATGACTCAAGCTCCATAACATTATTTCAGTGACTGTACAGACGAAATCCTGCACTCTACTCTTTTTCCATTCTGTTTTTATCTTTAGTCTCATTATCGAATATGTACTGACAGTATTTCTTGTATGCCTGGTTTTGAAGGCAATAGAATGCTACTAGAGTTAGTTCACGAGCTCTTGTAATATGTGAAGATGTCAAGCGTGATTTAGCTACTCCTGCACCAGTAATACCAGCCTGAAGAAATGTCTCTGCCCCCACCCCACATTTACTCTAGGGTTTATTCAGCAGATTTAAATCCACCATTCTCAATAGTAATGCTTTCTTCATGACTATATTTTTGTCTTCACTCTGTGTATTTGATAAACGCCATTGAATCTGTGTCGCTTTGGTGTAAACTTGCTGATCTGCAATGATTTCCGCTGTTTGCTTCTGATTTACTATATATGTTGCAGCGATGTTTACATTCATTAAATGTTTAACCATAGCTGGAGATGTAATCTCTTCGTTGATAAAGGAGAGCAACGTAGAGTGGCCTTTAATTGCTGCAATCATATTTGAAATGGAAGGCAGCAAATGAGATCGGGTGCTATTCCTCTTCACAAAATTATTCACTACTGGTGATTTTTAAATCGTATGGAGGCCATTACTTGCATTGAATGAAGGGCCTTCATAGGTAGTTAAAGAAATTATATGTAATGACGGATGTTCTATTATCATTCCCAACAGTAAAATATTGTTGTAGGATATCGGCAGCTTGATGTTTATGACCCTGCGTCATTCTACAAGTTCTCAGTTACCTGAATGTCCTTCATAGGTAGTTAAAGAAATTATATGTAATGACGGATGTTCTATTATCATTCCCAATAGTAAAATATTGTTGTAGGATATCGACAGCTTGATGTTTATAACCTTGCGTCATTCTACAAGTTCTCAGTTACCTGAAAATCAGATGTGGTATTTAAATGCCCTATTTAATCTTTTACAACATCAGAATATTACAGTGTGCAAAATAAACAACCTAAAACATGAACAGAACTTGGAAAAGCATTTCGAGTCTCGGTGCTCTGGTGGAAAGATCTCGGCTTCAGAACCGGAGGGTTCCTGTCGCAACACGATTCCGCCGTGCCTAGTACATGACGCTCGTATGTGTGCCTGGTGCGCGCCAAATCTGACGTCGGGATTGTTTGTTGATGTGTCGCGGAAGTTTGGAGAAGGAGATGCCTGCTCAGGCGTCGTCCTCGTCATCTGATTATGGCTCAAAATTGTCTGTCCAAAATTGCTCTCGTTCTGCATCAAAACAAGAGTAATTAATATGAAATTCAACTCGAAAACAATTTTTCACTTGATCATCATTTTGATGACGTCATTACTGAGCAGCAACGATAATAAACTGTGAGTCACGAATTGTACCTGTTATGCTCTCATTTACTTTGTTTAACCTTTTGGATCAGATAATAATCAAATATAACAGAATTCAAGATAAATAGCAAAAAATAAGAGCATAATTTTGAAAAAAAAAATGTCACTGACCCTCCTTTTAATGGGGGCTCTAAAACTTGGGGTCTCGGCTGTTTTATATTCATTAAATCGTATAGTAATTATACCTCAAAGGGCATGTTTTCTGACTGAAGTGAAATTTTTTTCCAGCTAGCCGACCTCACTATCTCGCCAATGTGGCGCGAAATTTCGGTGACGGGGATGCCAGCTCGGGTGTCATCTCCTCATTGCCTGACCAAGGTTCATAATTATGAGATCTGCCACCAAATAGCCCCCGTGTTTCTTCGAAACAGATCGTAAATAATACTAAATTCGAAAACAGTCTTTCGTTTGACCATCATTTTGATGACATCATTACTTACCAGCCATATTGCACAATAATTCTCGGATTGTCCTGTTATGCTCTTAACTACAATATTTAACCTTTTAGATCAAATAATTAACAAATATAATAGAATACAAGATAAATAATTAAAAACAAGAACATAATTTTGGTTTTTTGATGACCATCATTTTGATCACGTCATTACTGGTCAACTATGACTCTAAAACTTGCGGTCTCGGCTGTTTTTAAGTCAGAAAATGATACAGAGTCAGTACCCAAAAGTTCGCAATTTCTGCCAGAAGTGAATTATTTTTCAGCTAACTATTTCTGAGTTTGTTGCTGAAGTGTGCACGATAAGCAGAAAGGAAATTCACTTTTTGATAATGCGGCATATCAAAGGTTTTGAGTTTAAGCAAAAAGACTGTATTAAGTAAAATTCATTCTATACTCAGTTATTAAATAATGAACTCATCGAAAGAAGGGCATTAGAAGTACTTAATTTATTCAGCTCATTTACAACATTGAAGAGCCGGTGAAACAGCGTCTGATGTTCGTGTCGTAATTTTCCGTTATAACATTAACGATGTACTGGCATTAACCTGTAGTGGCATTTAATGTTCGTGTCATAAACTGCCTATATAGTCTTCCGAATCTGTATACTTTTGTTGCGTTCGTAAATGAACAATTGTATAGAAAAATTATTGTTTTTTTTAACAGTTACATTACATGTTCTCACCTTTACGCAAAGATTTCTTTCGAAGCTGTGAGTGCCCGATAGTTTTTATACCTTGTGTGCTGTAAAAAAAAAGATAGCGATAACGATGTCTAATGCGTCTGTGAAAGTTTACTGAATACACCGCAAGCAAAACTCAATTGCTAACGAGGGCCAAATAAAGAAGATATTGGTTTATGCGAGGAAAAAAAAACATTTCCATTTTTGTAGAATAAGTTAATTTAGGGAAAAAAAATGACGGGAGGCTGTCTTTTCAAACAGCCGCTGATGTTAAAGACGTAGGACTACTTTACTCGAGCGACTCTTTTGTTTCTCGTAAATTTTAAGTTTAAGTAAGTTTTTTTGCAACTTAGAATGTTACCCTTTATCTCTAAAATAAGACATTAGTTATGTTTTTAACAATGTAGTCACCGAGATATAGAGGATCTCGTCACCAATTCATGCGTATTTTTGCCCAACTTTGCGACTCAGTAGTCGCTGAACTACAATTCCGATTTTCATTTTTTTTTTTTTTTGCAACTTCTGTTGTTACCCTTTATCTCTAAAATAATACATTAGTTATGTTTTTAACATATGTAGTTATCGAGATATAGAGGATCTCCTATGCCAAGTTTTGTGGCGTTTTGGCGTGTGAATCAATTTCCTTCTTGAGACCCTAATGGGAGGAACGTAATCCTACGTTAAAAGCACAGTACAAAAAAAAATGAAATAAAATAAATAAAGAAAAAAAAACCCCTGCAGCAGCGAAAATGAAAAATTAATATTTCCTCCGTGGTACTTGTCGCCTCTCTTCTCTTACCAGCTCTCCAGTTCCAGAGGAAATTCCCGATTCTGATTGCTTTCAAAATTGAGGCAAGATGAATATTGCCAATTCTGAGTCTTTCAAGATGAATGGTTTTCTTTCTTTATTTTCTTTTGTAAGTATAATGATGGCTCATCTGTTGGTACGGCAGATCTCTACGCACTTCGTGTTTTAATTTCAGAAGCTAGTTTCTTTTTATCATAGCATTTCGTATTGAAAATCCTTATTATATGAGTCAAAAATGCAACATATTGCTTGTAGGTAACATCGCATAATAACAATTTAAATTAGAAAATCGATTATTGGCATGCATTTCCCTTAAACAAATATTTATAAAATTCAGACACTCCAACTTCACTGAATCGTAATTCTTGAATATTTGCAATTGATTAAGCGTAAATTTTACGTTTATTGAGGAAATCGGAGACAGCGAACCTTCTTGCTTTCTAAAGATTTAAAATCTGCGAATGCTTATTTTTAATAAAATGTGATTCACCATAAGTTCTGTTAATTGTCGTAATGTACCTTTCCTTTATTAAAATTTGAGTGTCGTGTTATTGAAACCTTATTATATGCTACTGTATTAGCTAAGCTGCAAAAATACTCGCTGTGGGCAGCGAATTGAACATGCTTGCCGTACCATCGAATGTGTCCATCTTCAGTGGTGAGATAAGAATGCAATGCCTAGAATAATAACTTATTGCACACTACAAATAATGCGCTTCGAAAATTGAGATATAATATTTTCCCTTGTTTTTTTCATATAGCCGAAAGAAATCCTAAGTAAAGTGCACTTTCAATTCTTGTGACATTTCGGTAAAGATTTCAGATGAAGTTCTATTCAATCAACGTTTTTTCCCCATTTATAGCTGATTTGTTTTGACAAATTTTTGAATACAGAAAACCAAATAGTATTGGCTGTAATTCCTTGCAATAGGTTTATCAGTCGAAATTTAATTCAAAAAGCTAAAGCTGGTTTTGAATTAAATTTCGACTGATAAAACTTGTGTCATAAAAAGAAAATCTAAAGCGATGCTTGAAATATTTATTGCAGGGTTCCCACGGGTCTTAAAAAGTGCTTATTTTAGCCTGCCATTTCTAAAAGCCCTTAGAAGTACTTATTTTTTCGTCAGTAGTCCTTAGAAAATGCTTATTTTTCTTTTAAAACAATATTCTTTTTTCGAATGGCGAAATTTTATTTTCCCGAAGTCAAAAGAAGTTATCAAATTTATAGAGAGTTATGAAAATTATGATTTTATCACATGGACAAGCTACAGTAAAAGGAGGGTTCAGTGTCAATAAATCATTAGAGGTAGAAAAATCAAAAGAAGATACTTATATTACTCAGAGTTCATGTTTGAGAATGCCAATAATTCTAATGAATTATTCGCATTCACTCTAGAATTGTTACAAAAGAGATGAGAAGGTTTGTCTCTGCTTTGAGGCAGAAATATATCATTCATTTGGAAGGACAACAAAAAATTGAGAACCAAATAACGGTAGGAAAGGAAAAGTAGACGAGCTTAACTATTTAAAATCTAAAAAAGTTTGCCTTCAAGCTGATATCACAGCAATGTAAAATTCAGCCGAAGAACTGTCTAATAAGGCAGAATCTTCGTAAAATATTTCCCTTTTCATAAAAGCAAATGCACTGCGAAGAGATATTAAAGAAAAGGGGGGAAAAAAAACCCCACATCTGAAATTAAGGAATTAGATAGTCAGATTTTTGAAAAAGAAAAATAAATAAACTGAAATACAGAAATGACTGTATCGGGATTTAAAAAATATTTTTCATTTACTTAATTTCTGAAAATTAAAGCATTTTAATTATTTAAGTTGATTTTGATATTTGTAAGGCCATTTTAATGTATTTCATTTGTTACAGAATTACATTAGTTCAATCATTAACATTTTAATTGTACCCTCTACTTTACTTTTTCTTTTGTATAATTTCCAGATATTTTTTAATAGGACTGAAAACACTCCTATGAAAAAGTTAGCTTTTGTGTAAATATTGAGACTGCCTTTCTTTTTTTATTTGTGTGTTTATGTGACTTTGTACATTACAGTACTCTTAAGTTTAAAGCCTGCCTAAGCTCTAAACATTAAAAGCTGAAAAGGAAATCTTGGAACATTTTAAATAGAAATTAAAATTCTTTATAATTTATTGGTTTAAAGTATGAAATTTTTGAAAAAAAAAAAATTGTTAGAATGTAATAAGTTGTAATGTTTGTAAGTCAAGATTTTTTTACTATATATATGAGCAAGTTTAATTTTTTTCTCCTGCTGTGCCTATTTTATAGTTTGTTCATATGTGTACATGTTACTGACATGTGTGCATATACATGCCCATATTTTAACTACTGACATTTTTAAAAATGGGACTGGGCTTATTTTGAAAAAAATTTATATAGCATTATTTTTTGTTTAATTAAAAAATATAGACTTAAATATTGAATTTTTTTACATAGTATTGTTCTTATGAGTTTAACTTAGCTGTAAAAGAATCTCACTTGGTTGAAAGTCATGTATTGAATTGTGAAATACGGCTTTTATAATATTTTATTAAGTCTTAGAAGGTGCTTATTTTTAATTTGAAAAGTAGAGTGGAAACCTGTTATTGGAAAAGGTGATAAAAGAAACGTCTTATTCCTTCAGTTTTCGATACTATAGTATAACAATAACTATTTTAATTAGATTTCTGTTAACAAAAATTCTTTAACTATTAATGTGAGATTTTTTAAACTATCATTTACGGGAATATTAATAATCTTCATTTATAGTCGTTGTTTTCTGTCATATTGAGTCGTATGTTTAACCATTCTAGTTGAAATGAATTAATTTCCCCTTACTTTTTTTCACATAAATTATGACGTATACTGCTCCCTTGCATCTGAACTACAGCCCTTTTATATCTGAAATAACTAAAAATATTTTACCAGTGTTTAAAATTTTTAATCTTATGTATTTTTTACAATTTTATATTAAAAAAATTATTGAACTGTTCTCGAGGCGATGTTTACTATTCCTGTATTAACTTATTGTTTAGCAACGGATTCGGAAACCTTCCGAGCTTTTGCGCATGCGCCTGGCGGAGTTATTTTCATCAATATATGGGGAAAGTGAAGAATGGAAGGGTGATGTTTACATTTTACTGACCGTGACCTAACCAAGAACTCCGGGAATGCACTCATATGACTCATTGACTGACACCCCTTTCCGGTGTAAAATCGTCCAGAAGTGATAGTCTCGAAATCCGCTGCTGAACAGTACTTTATGACAATTGATGCCCCATCCTTTGCCTATCATTTAATATTTCATTTAAAGTAATAATAATTCATACTCTCTGATAAAAATGACCTAATAATATTGTGGTGAAGACTTTTGCTTCTTGTTAATTCTTATCGATTTTTATCGAAGCTGCTTAAAGCTTAGGGCATTTTCGTGATATCGTTAAAATCGATGGCGAAACATGCTGTCAGTCGTTTTCTGGCGCTTTTAGATGGAAGGGAAGAAATATTAAGAAAAGTATTAACTCTTAAAAACACCGCCAAGCCATTTCTCAAACTTGGGGAGATGAAAGAGGGGGAAAAACTTTCATCGAAAGCAATGCTATTGGACGAAAAATTCTGAAGAATTTCTTTCTTTTGTTAAATTACGTTCTACTGATGTCCCTACCGTGTTCCATCCAAGAAATTTAATACTGGAAATTCGATTTATATTTAAGTATTTGAGATTTTTTGTAACTTCACTTGCGAATGGTGAAAGGACTATATCGCATTTATATCTCCCGCTGTATACTGTATTTGTAGGCCTACAATTCTATATGGGATTGAGATTTAGTTAAATAAAAGCTATAGGAGTTTATGTTGTATTTTTAGTTATCTGAAAAATCTTGAGAACAACTTATGCTATCTGCAAGATAGAGTTATTCTATTTTCTCTTAAGTTATTGATTTCCTTATCTGTGCGGATTTATTTATGCACCTAGGTGATTGTTACTCTTTGCATGTGGATTTGCTTAAGTCATAGAATTTTGTTTTCGGCAGCTAATTTCTTTTTGACTCAAATCATGTCTATGAAGATTTCATTGATTAATATTAAAATATTTGCCTATTATGATATAATGTAAATATGAAGTATGTTGTGGTAGTCATTTTAGAAATAGCTGTCGTATTATTTAAAGAAAAGGAGACGAAGCAGAAATTTTAATTTTATTTATTGTTAAAACCACAGAAAGTCAATATTGTTACAAAAATCGTCTGGTGGAGGAACGGTGAAAGCAGTCGAACAAGCTGGATAATGGAAAATGACACTTTATTCCACGAATATTCCAGAAAACTCGAAGCACAGGTAACAAGAAATATAGCGCTTGTGCAAATTAGCAACACAAGTAGACAGCAAATCACTAATAGTAACAGAAAAATCATTATCAACTGCAATCAGTGCCGACCAACCCCGCACTGCGAACAAAACTACGATGAGCTCGACTCGTTTGAGCGCATCGGGTATACAGGGTGTCCCAAAAAGGTGGAACAAGCGTTTATTTCTTTAAATATTGATTTCCAATTGCAAAGTTTCATCAAATAAGGTAGGAATTTGTGTGAAAGCACTTTGGCTTCTGTGGAAGTTGAAAATAAAAAGTGAAGAAAATTAAAATTTTATACTTGCCTCATAGAACAAAAATGTCAATGAGTGAAATGTTCCTCTTACCCTGATCTATGCATAAACTAAGTTTCACAATTCTGTCTGCAATACTTACAGATATGTGTTAATTTTTAAATTTCAAGGGACTGCTCACCAATTTATACGGTGATGTTTATTGCAGAAATGCAAACTTATTCAACATAGAAAAACAGCGAAATGCAAATAGTTACCAAGTGGTATATCAGCCAATCATCACGGATTGAAAATAAATTGCCAATGACGCATCCTGTTACTCAGTTTCATTGGCAGATAGTTGCAACTATCGACTTGAGAAAGAATGGAAGGAAAACTTGAGAAAATGAAAATTTAAGGTATAACAGGAAATAGCCTAATATTGAACCAGAATACTGAAGACAGACACAGGCTGGGCTGCACACCAAATAGTTTTGGAAAGCACTAAAATTCGCTCGTTGCGTTCAACTAAGTGACATAATGGACGGAGGCGAATAGCAATTCTTTCTGTCTTAGAACTTAGCTAGAACTGGATTTTCGGATGCTCCTGTTTTGAGCTAAAAACCAACTAATTTTTTTTCCCTTTTAATCTCACCCATGATTCGCCATCGTGCTCTTGATTATTTTTTTCATTGGCTGTTTTTAGGTTTCGGATTCACTTTCATGTTGCCTCAGTGGGAACTTGGCTGGTTCCTACATATTCGATTTATCGTATTAAAACGGAACTCACCGAAAAAAAAGTACCGTAATTATCTAAAATACAATTCAAATAATTACAACTACAAGTTAGAACTGTTTGAAAGTAAAGCTATTTTTGAAAAATTGTATTTCAATTGTATTCTAGTAATATTTTCATAGCACTACTTATTTTTGAGCAGATGAGTTGTCACTGCTGATATATCACAGTGAATATTTTTGAAGGTTCACAAGATGATCTATTTTTGTAAATACTTCAATTAACGAATTATTTTACTAGTTTTTAGAATTTGGCAAGAGTTAACAAATACATTGTTATTTCCTGATTCCACCCTTTAAATAATTTTTTAATTATGTATATTATCCCTAAAATGTACATCGAAAGACTGGAAGTGAGGGGTATGGAAAGGTGGTCAACAACTTTGTCTTCTTATATATCTGTAAGTTTTGCAGATAGAAGCGTGCAACTTTATACGTGAATAGATGAATGTAAAAGAATCATTTTACTAATTGACCTTTTTGGTCTGTGGGGGCATTATAAAAATTTAATTTTTGTAACTTTTTATTATCAATCCCCGTGAATATCGAAGTATTTTGATACAAATTCTTACCTTATTTGATGAAACTTTGTAATTGGAAGTATATGTCTAAAATCAATATGTAAGGAAATAAACGCTTGTTCCACCTTTTGGGACATCCTGTATATAGCTTTCGCATGGAATTCTGTAGAAAAATCTCCATATCTCTGTTCCTAAGTGAGATAGGGCCCTAATCTTGCATTTTCTAGAACCTCCATTTTTATCGCCAAGGTCGGTAGTGATTGGTTGGCATCCAATAAGAATCTCTATAAATCTCTCTTTCCTACCATAAGAGTAACATGGCAGGGAAACAGTATTACTTATTCGTAGCAATTGTTTGTGTATTACTTTCAAAATAGAATATAGAAGTAGATATGAACAATTGTAATGTCTTTGCCATTTTTTAATGATAAATTGTACTACGAAGGCGTGTGCGTTTGCGAAATGCGGCAAAAAGTATAATCTTGGAAAAATAAGTGTAAAAGATAGGGGTTCTTTATATTCTGTAGTCTAGAGTTTATTAATGAAATTCTCATTATTCCATATCCTGTGAACGAAAAAAAGAAATTTTTTTTTCGTTCACACTATCGAAATTAATAATAAAAAAAAGGATCTTATATATTTCTCGTACTTTATTTCAATTATATGCAATATTCGCTTATACTTTTCTACCCTATTTCAGTATTCGCAATTATCTTAATTTTGTAATTCTCTAATTTTACGATTTTTTACATTTGCCTTGTCAAGATAGTAACACTTACGAAAAATATAAAATTCAACAGAAAGATGGATTAATGGTATAATGTGTATGTCTTGTCAGAGCTAAAATTATTAATCCCAATTGATTCAGCAACTACGTTTTTTCTAATGAAAAACATAAAATTATACATAAATGTGGATAATGTTATAATACTTCTGTCTTGTCAAAGCTAGAATTAATAATCACAATTGACTCAACAGCTACATTTTTTCTATTTTCTTGGCCGATTTGATTTTTTGATAATTTTTTTTAAAATTCCATATCGCGATGGGTGTTCAATCCTTCAGCTGAATGTATTAAAAAATGTGCTTAATTCAGATTATTTTTGTGCGGAGAAATTTTTAGTGAATGACAAATAATTAGAAGAAAAGCTAGCAGCTCTCCGGTTTTCTTATTATTTTATTTGGGTAGGCGATTGTTTTCTTATCAGTTAAAGTTATTCAAAATTATCTTTTATTGTTTAATTGAACAATGCTGCTTAGATGAGAGTTCAATTTAATCGTTTGCTAGCAAACCTATCTTTTAGTGCATAATTTATAACTATTTTCTAATTGTAAAAATAATTTTCTAATCGTAGCTGCTGCATTGTAAGTGAAATTATCAGTATTTTACATTTTTAAAAACTGTTATCCATTCTGTGTAGATTTCTCAAATTAAAACACTGGATTTTGAATTAAATGAACCTAAACATTCGATATACGCATCGTTTAATCATTAGCTTAGGAAACTGCGTTGCAGAAAAACGAATAGTTGTTAAGTGATGTAATTACACAATGTTCGCAGACTTGAAAACTTTTTGTTGTACTTAACTAAGCTGTAATGTTTATTCTCAGCGTTCAATGTATGCAAATCCAGGAAAAGCTTTAATGTAAATGATATCGAATAAATTAGTTTTAACGTGGTACTCATGGGATACAATTCACTTGCCTCACCGAATTGCTTTTGAACAACTCTGAAAATTTATTACATTTTAGAGAAAGGGACATTAGAAAATAATTTAAAATCAGTTCCGAAATTTCTTTATAAATAATCGTGTACCTCTTCTAAAAGCGGCAAGCGATCTTTTAGTGGCGTGAAATGGAAGTTAGGAGTGCGGGATCAAGTGTCTTCCTGGTTATTTAATAGTAAATTAAAATTACGAAATCCGCCCCTAATAACCCTTGTATAGTTTAAGCGGAAACAGCCATTCTAATAAGAGATTTTTGAGAATGGATTATTTGTAAAAGCATTTTTTTTGTTTTCTTAAAACTTCACGTTTAAAGAAATGACTTTGTTGATAATTTTTTTCATTTTTATAAGAATTTTCTTTATTTTGTTCATTAATCGGATTAATGAATTAGAAATACTTTCTGAGTTTATAAATGCATGTGAAGACCATTTTAATCTGTTAGGTATGCTTGTATTTCTAAATCGTTGAATCTTGACTTTTACTCTGATTTCCATTATTTATCGTGTGTGTGTTCTTTGTGAGTGTAGACTTCAGTTGTGGGTAAAAAATTTTGGAATTGGAATCGTTTGGAGTCTGTATTATTATTACCACTCATTCTTGTCCATCATGTGACTGGCGCGTCATCTCTCTGGAATAGTTCCTAATATAGGCATTGAATAAAGCATTTATCTCGGAAATAGTGAGACATTTACGTTATTCTATTTATGTTAAGTGAATGTTTATGTTATTATGAAAAAGTAAGCATTATTCATAAAAATCATTAGTCCTGCAGCTTTTTTTTTATCATTAGCCTTCAGATATATGATTGATTTAAAAAATGGTAACGTATTTGAAAAACACATCTTGGATTAAACAGCGGCAGGTTGCGAGATTATACTTCTGTTAAATTGACATCTTTCGGATTATAATTACCTTTTTTAATGAAGGGTTATCGATAAAATTTGATAAAGTCTGAGATAGGAACATGGAATTTTGAAAACCAAACATCTGTAACTTTGTAAGTAAAATAATTTATCCACCTATTTGGAGTTGCATATGAAACTGATACCAGGTAAGAACTACACAACGTTTATCAAAGGAATACCTAACATCAGATGTACGTCCAATAATAAAATATTTTGTAGAATATTTATCTATTATTTACCGAGGTAATAATTGCAAATTTTATATCTTTTTTTAAATATAATTCATAGAGTTAAAACGTTCATGAACTGCACATTTGAAAAGAGATCTGCTGAATTTATAATCTGCTCTTTACAGACATAAGCCTTTTATGATTAGTTTAAGTACTTTTACAATTTTTGTTATGCGTCTGCACTAAATTCGTTCAATACAAATTAAACTTGATTATCGGAGTATCTTTGTATTCAAGCTAAACACGGCGGTATTAAAACTTAATGCGTTTTATAAACCTTTCGCTTTTTGACATTAATAATTATGCATCGTATTAACATGAAAACCCCAAAAGGATTAAAAAGCTTATGTTGTCCATTTGGAGAGTAGGAAATCTTTTAAGTTCCTAGATTTTATTCACCATCAATACATTTCATGTTTCTTCATAATTTGCTATTTTTAGTCTCTGAAAATGTTTCTTCTTGATTTTAAGGACATTTTCTTGTTGTAGAAAAGACTACGAATCGTAAAATATAGTTGAAACATTTTTATTTGTACTTGGGAATGTTTTACTTTTTACGTATACCGAGGTGTATTTTATTGAAACCAACATTGCTATCCGCATCGTAAAAGACACTTTTTATGCGTTTTCAGGGTCCCCTCCATGCCCCTTCTCCTCCCGATATGTTGCGCAACTCCTACAGTTTTATTGCAAAATTGGCAGTATTTCGCTGTATTAGTCAGAGTTCCCTGAGTTCTGTCGCCAGAAGTTAACAAATATTGTATTTCTTCTAACAGCTGGCGACGTAAGTTTCATTGTATGGCACGAACGTATAATAGTCGTGTTTCTAGTCACATTTCGTGTATTATGTTTCCGTCATAATTTTTCAGTTACGTGAAATTGTTTCAAGGTGTTATTTCCTTTCTCTGACAATTTCTTTATGTATATTTCATACCTGGAGCAGTAAAGACTATTTATTACACAATATGTATATCATATAACAATTAATCCTTAATATCTGTTTTTTAATTCGTCAAAATTGCCCGTAGGAATTTTTTTCAGTAATAATTTATGCACACATATTTATTCTTGTTTTTATTATTGCTCTACGAAATCACTTTTAAAAACACACTTTTGACACGTAGTAGTAATTTTCGCTATAAGTTTGATGTATATTCATTTGGTATCGGATCTGCTTAAGATTTTATAATCGTGTTTTGAAATTAAATTTATTTCCAAAGCAAATACTCACCAAATATATTCCACCAACTTTTCTTTTATTGACGAAAGGTTTTAATTCTGTGTCTTTCGACTGGTATGATGCATTAGTTTATTTCTTAGTGTTGGTATATATGTTAGTATAAGTAAAATTAGTAGCATATATTTATGGTAAAATTTTATTTTGAACGTGCAAATGTTCTAAGTATTCGTGCATTGAAATGAAAACTGAAATGTTTAAAAGATAGCATAGCGATCCAGAACGCAAACGTTTTGTAGAGCATTAATTACTGATTTATGTTTTTAATATATTTTTATATAATATATATATTTTAAATAACAAGGTATTTCACTATATTGATATAAAATATACGACATGTTTATAACATTGTTCCCCATTTCGATGAAATTAGTAAACAAATCCACGTGAATCAATTGTAAAAAATATCAAATGTCAGTAATTTAATGAACTTAATTTACCTGTTTCTGTTAATTTCAATAATTTCCAATAGGGAAAATGCCGATAAAAGAACAGGCAGTTTGTCCTTAGGAGTTTATTCTTGTGCTTATGATTTTCTCTCCTGCATATTAGAGTAAGTGTCTAATTGCAAGATTTTTTCAAAACATTTTTACATATTTTAGCTAATGAATTTTTCTTAAAGAATAAGGTTGCTCGGTTTCTTTATAGTACTCCAGGAATTGTATCTTGATGTAATTGTTGTAAATTACATACATAATGTAAGATTATGTTTACAGAACTGTAAACTTTTCAACGAACTGAAGTTGATTATAGCCCTGAATGAGGCGATATTTGGATGAAATAAAATTCCAGCTTTTTTTTTTTTATAATTTTTTCTTTTAAATATTCTGTACTAATATATATAAAATGAGCTCTTTAACTGTTCTTAACTTAAACGAATAACACGCGTTTCAATCAATTTTTACGCCTGAAAGGAGCAGACTCGGGCGAAATAAGTAAAAAGAGAAACGTTTCCAAGAAAATTTCCCGAACGCTTAAGACTCCAAGAATGTTTCGAAATCTATTTACCAAAAATAACGTGTAAATTTGACGAAACATCTCTGGAAAACAAAATTTCTTAAGCCACAGGATGATGGAAAGCATCGTCCCCAGGCTAACCTCAACCTCGCTTCCTTTCTCCACGGATTATTTAAAGCTCTTGCGAAGTTTTACTAAATCCACTCATCCTGTATAGGAACGATTATCAACCCTCCGCTTGCTACATATTGTTCAGCACGGGAGGGACAGCTTTGTTTATTATGAACTTTTTAAGCCAATTCATTATTCCCCAAATCCCCGTTTAATTAAGAAATTCATCATGATGGACGTGCATGATGAGGGACTTTTTGGGTCTAAACTTCGCTCACTAAGTTTTGCTTCTTTTTTTCTACAGGATGATGAAACGTCCGACGTGGGTGCTACAGTGCGCTGTTCTCCGTCCTCCGTTGCCTTGGTAACCAGTCGCTGGATGTTGCGGTGAGATCTTTCTTCCGACCCCCTACAGTATTCCGTCCAAACCATTCCATCCGCTGATCGCCCGACTGCCAAGCCGCTACTGAAGTTCGGTCTTCTTGGAGTTTGTTTTCCGACTGTTCTACTCGAAACATTTTTATTTTAGTTGGCTTCTGCCAATGTCTTTTGCCACTTTTGGTTGTCATCGAGAGTTGGAAAAAGGAAATATTTTTCTTCTTTGAATTTCAATACGAAAGGTAATGCTACTTTTCATGAATGTCTCAGGGCAGTTGAGATATAGCTCTTTTGTTTTCAAGGCGCGCTATTAGGTTAGGTATTGACTATTGTCTATATAATTCCTCGCTCTCGATGCTTTTTGCCATTTTTTAATTTTTTCTCTCTCGTTCAAACCATTGAATATTTTGTGTCGATAAAATTCACGAATTACAACGTGATCTTGTAATTTCCGTCCAAACCTACATTCCATTGCCATGACAGATTTCGCGAGGCAACCTCAAACATTCCGTATAACTACAAGATCCCCAGTATCTTGTATGTGAACGACTTCTCCTGCACGAATTTAGAACTTTTTATAAAACATTCTTCGCTTCAGTTAAATAAAAATATCTTCTTGAAATTGGATCTAATTTTTATTTTCTACTCGTACCTTGACTTAGATGAGTCAATTATGGACTCTGAACTTTTAGTTTCGTAAAAAATAGTTTTCTATTCCACTTTTCTTTTGTTTTGGGCCATTGGTTCCTCATCGATCATGGCTGATCACTCTGAACTGATCAGCGAATTGCAACAAATTGACAAGATGACGACTCAAGAAAGACTGAAATTGGCTAAGCGAAGGCGCATGCAACAGCTCAAGAAGTGGAGTCAACGGGAAAAAGAGTACAACAGTAATAAGAGGAAAAAAGAGATTGTGGCAAAAAAAGGGAAAAGAAAGGACTACAAAGTTCATTTTGTTCCTAGTGTTATGCTTCTGGAAGCAGCGGCCCGGAATGATATAGAAGAAGGTGAGTAATTTCTTCTTCTTATTTGTCAACGATTATTTCGGTATTTTCAGTATAACGACCTCTTGAGTCTTTGTTTCGACAACTTACGATGTCTGTTTTACAAGGGTATTCTAAATTAGGTCTATTGTATATCTCCTGTGTTTTGAAATTCTTTGTTGCAGAAAGGGATTGCAAAATGCTTACTTGAAAAAAGAATAAGTATATATTTAACTTGGTGTCATGACTGTTTTTTGAATCTCTCCTTAAGTGTGAATGATGATCCTAGACAAGTAAGTACTCAAAAGAGGATAAAAAAGAAACATGTTTTCTAACTATGATTGTGTGTGTAGTCAAATATTGTTATATGATCACTCAAACAAATGACTAGCCTGCATTTAATATAATCATCCGAAAGCCCACATTTAAAAAATAATATTAAGAGAATCCTAATAAATTGATATGCTGCTTATAAAGTTTTAAGTTTCGTCTCTTCAGGAATGACAATATCTAAAACGGTTGACTCTGTTTCACCTAGATTAATCTTGTTTTCAAATTGTTAATTATAACCGAATTATTATAGAAAATTCTCTTGAGATTTTCAGTGAACATTGGTAAACATTCATATTTTAAGAACTTTGTTTGATTTAAGTGTAATTATTTATTTTTTTACGATTTTACTTTTATAAATGTACAAGTGTACGTTTCCATCCCCAATATTTGCATATTGGCGATCATTGACCATTTAAATCTTGTGAACCTAAGTATTATCTCTGTGAATATCAGGATAAGTGTAAGCACCAATTTAATATCAATATTGGATTATTATCTGGTGGCCTTCAAAATGCTTGGCATTGTTCTTCTTGTGTACGTGCTTTGTGTATTGAAGGGTTGCTTCATTGTCATGTTTTCCCGAGATCTTTATCTTGGGGCTTCGCTTTCATTTCAAACACATTGTCATTCAGTTATTCTCGCACGACAAGTAATTACATTTCGCTTGTTCTGAATGCTTGCTTTTTAATTCGAAAATTGAAATTGACTTGCTTTTTTTTATGCGTTATTAAATTTAATATGTGGTTACAAAGATTCCCTACAACTGTATTTGATGAAAATAGAATAAGATTAGAATAGTTTTGAGATAAAATTCAAAAGTTGGATGATAGTTTTGGTTCTGTGCTGAAAATGACGCCAGACATATTTAAATACAACATGGAGAGAGACAGAACATTTCAAATGAATTTATCCTTTATTTATTAAATTATTATACTTCAAATTAATTTATCCTTATTATTTAATTTTCAATAATTATATTTGATTAGTTTTTGACTGAAAATATGTGGATATTAAATGAAGCATTCCAAGTTTTTAAACTGAATACGAATACTTCTGGAAACAAAGAAAGATAGTCGAGCAAAAGTAAAGGAAGACGCTAGCCTCATATGCAAAAAAAAGATCTGAAACTGACGAATATATTCTCATTTCATCCTAGCAAAAGCATAAAACGTTTGTAGATTTTCTATTCGAAATAATGCATTTTGGCAGAAAAAAATTGACAATTCTAAAAAAAATGTTGCCATTAAGCAAGTGTCTTGTGTAAAACAAACACTTAAATAATTTGTTCACGCGCAAAAATAAATAAATGACAATGAATTACGGTAATAATAAAATGAAATTAATTTGATGAATTTTTTGCAGAGAGAAATGTAAGTGTACCGTGAGTATTTTTGAATAATGAATTTTGAAACTTCCTCGGTGCAGAAGTATTAGTTTGTCTAAAATTTCAGTTTTCTCTTAAATTCTAAATACCTGAAATTTTCTTGCTTTACATTTGTCATATGTCTAATCTCTCTGATCCTTATGTAGTTTACTCAGTTTATATATTAAACATTACATCCGAAACTGATAGATCGGACAGAGAAAATCTTATTATTATTATTTTTTTTTCTATATCTTTAGGGAAATTTATTTCTTTGTTCTTGTGCGCGTGTTATAATTTTTTGTCTTTCAGAAGGAAACTTAAATTTTTCTGGGAGAACACATTCTTTTATTTAAATGGCAAATTCGCCTTTTAAAAGAAATTATCACTTTCATAATAGTTCATTTGTCATGATTTATAAATATACAGTGTGTCTCAAAAAGGTGGAAAAAACTTTTATTTCCTTAACTATTGAATTTAGACACATACTTCCAATTACAAAGTTTCATCAAATAAGGTAGGAATTTGTGTGAAAGCACTTTGTTTCTGTGGAAGTTGAAAATAAAAAGTTAAGAAAATTTAAATTTTTATACTTGCCTCATAGAGCTAAGATGTCAATGAGTGAAATGTTCCTCTTACCCTCATCTATGCATAAACTAAGTTTCACGATTCTGTCTGCAATACTTACAGAGATGTGTTAGTTTTTAAATTTCAAGGGACTGCTCACCAATTTATACGGTGATGTTTATTGCAGAAATGCAAACTTATTCAACATAGAAAAACAGCGAAATGCAAATAGTTACCAAGTGGTATATCAGCCAATCATCACGGATTGAAAATAAATTGTCAATGACGCATCCTGTTACTCAGTTTCATTGGCAGATAGTTGCAACTATCGACTTGAGAAAGAATGGAAGGACAACTTGAGAAAACGAAAATTTAAGGTATAACAGGAAAATAGCCTAATTAACGAAAAAAAGATAAAAACGAGAAAAGAAGATAGAAAATGAATGAAAAAGTAAGACAGACGCAGGATAGGCTGTACACCAAATAGTTTTGGAAAGCACTAAAATTCTCTCATTGCGTACAACTAGTGACATAATGGACGAAAGCGAATAGCAATTCTTTCTTAGAACTTTGCTAGAACTGGATTTTCGGATGCTCCTGTTTTGAGCTAAAAACCAACTAATTTTTTTTCTCCTTTCAATCTCAGCCATGATTCGCCTTCGCGCTCTTGATTTTTTTTTTCATTGGCTTAGGTTTCGGATTCACTTTCATGTTGCCTCAATGGGAACTTGGCTGGTTCCTACATATCCGATTTCTCTTATTAAAACAAAACTTATCGAATAAAAATACTGTAATTATCTGAAATACAATGCAGATAATTACAACTACATGTTTGAGCTATTTGAAGATAAGGCTATTTTTGAAAAATTATATTTTAATTGTATTCTAGTAATATTTTTATAGCACTGCTTATTTCTGAGCAGATGAGCTGTCACTGCTGATATATCACCGTGAATATTTTTTAAGGTTCACAAGATGAACCAACTTCAATTAAACAATTACTTCAATTAATGTATTATTTGACTTAGAATTTAGCTTTTTTAGAGCTTTTAGAATTTAGCAAGAGTTAACAAATTCATTATTTCCCTATCCCGCCTTTTAAATAATTATTTAAAATATGTATATTATGCCTAAAATGTACGTAGAAAAGATTTTATCTAACAGCAGTTAGAGGTATGGAAAAGTGGTCAACAACTTCGTCTTCTTATATATCTGAAGTTTTGCAGATAGAAGCGTGCAACTTTTTATGTGAATAGGTGAATGTAAAAGAAAGATTTTACTAATTGACATTTTTGCTTTAGGGGGCCGTATAAAAATTTAATTTTTGTAACTTTTTTGTTATCAATCCCCGTGGATATCGAAGTATTTTCTATCAAAACAGTATTTTCTTACAAATTTTTACCTTATTTATGAAACTTTGTAATTGGAAGTATATGTTTAAAAATCAATATTTAAGGAACTAAACACTTGTTCCACCTTTTTGGGACACCCGTATACTCGGGGTTTAAACAAGAATATTTATAATTTCGTCCTCATCATTTGATCTTAGCCAATACTTACCATACTATCTAGAGAGAGCATATCTTTAAAAAAGTAAGAAAGGTTGGCTCATTATAGCCCAGAATGTGTATTTACATGATGGAATAAAACATGTATTGTAAATATATTTTTCATAAGGCACGAATGCTCTAAACAATAACTTCAACATAATTTCAAACATTGACTTTGAAAATAATGCAACAAATCACTAATTAATAGTCTTCAGTTGGAGAATATCGAGTTTTGAAGTCATATGCTTTCCGATTGTGAACTCACCCTTGCATTTAGAATTTTTTTGTTTTATTCTCGGTCACAAATGAGTCGGTATTACATTTTCTTTTTCATTGATAGATACATGAACTTCATCTCATTCTATTTATTATTGTCAACTCTTCGTGTCTTGATTTTTTTTAAAAAATTACATTGCATGAATATTTGTGGCATTTTCCTGTTTAAAAGCTCCTGTTTCCCTTGTTACAACTGTTATTTTGAAAAGACATATTCATTTTTCTCTTTGTAATTTATGTAGGACTTGATGTTGAATTCAGTGCAGAAGTAAAATATAAATTTTTTTCTAAAAAAGTGCTATAGCTAGATTTAAAAAAATCCCATGGACGCAACTAGATAGTTAAAATATATCTGATGATAAATTTTTAACTTTCTATAGTGCTTAGTTTGATAGTCGTAGATTTTAATGCATCATCTTTTATAGGGTTGACATAGTGACATTAGTCCATGTAAAGAATTCAGAAAGGAATTTGTGGATTGGCCTGAAAAGTTTGATACTAGCTCTTGACGAAAATAAACATAGCATATAAACATAAAACATTTAACTTATAAGATATTCTAGTTGAATTAAGCTTAAATTATTTCCTTAAATGACTTACATTTCCCATTGATTAAATGTAAACTATGCTGTAAACATGCAAATTTGCCAAAGGAAGTTTGGAAACTTATCGGAAATATGAACTTGTGCTGATTTTTAATATATTTACGTAAGTAAATTATATAAAAGTATTATATATCTTTATATAAATTATATAAAGTTATTATATAAAAGTATTATATTTTAATATAATACTTTTCTCTTAGGCTGTTACGCAAAAAAATACAATGAAACTTCTTTAATATCATGGGTTCATCTAGTTAGTATGGCGTTTTCGTTAGTGCGTCGTATTGTCTTGATTCCAATTATTTCTTATTTATTTCAATCTTAAATATCTTCATAACGTCGCAGGCATTCGACAGCACTTCGCTACTCAGAATCTGACACATGAATGTTTTTCTTTTTTGAGCTCAAATAAAAACGGTCGTATATTAAGATAGGTTCTTTTATCATGTGACTCGAGGTCTTCTCAGTCAAGTTCATCTACTTCGGCAGCTCCACTTTTTTAAAAAAATCGATTCAGAGATGAAAACTTTCCCATGGTTGAGAATTTTTTAGGAAGCAATCAATTCAATTTCCACCTATTATAATGATTTGCTCTAAAATAGGACAGTATGTCCAATGACGAGAATTGCATTTTATTGTTATATATTCCGAGATAAAAATTCGAAGAAGGAGGAATATGTATGTGTAGTTGCTCAGATTGGTTTGTGCATTTAAAGCATTATTTAGTTTCCTTATTATATTTTCGTGTAATTATCATTAAGAGTCCTTAAGTTATTTTAAAACCGTAATTTTTAAATTTATTAATATTGTCTGGTATTTAAAATATAATAAACTGAAATGATTATGCAATCTTATTAAAAAGTAGATCTATACTGTTATATTGTGCAGTTTATTTCATTTTTAGTCAAGATTAGATAGTAAATCACTTTCGTTAGTGTGTCGTTTTGGTGCGTTTCGACAAAACACTAAAACGACGTGTCTTTTAAAATCATGCACTGGGGGAATAGTCCTATAAATGACATGTTGAACAACCCATTCTATTCATAATAGCACTCACTTCCAACCTGAAATGTTTTCAACGTTTTTATGCACGCACAAAACTGGCTCATTTTGCCTCTTATCCTATTCCTGTGAAAAAAAAGTAGAAAAAAAGAAAAGATAAGAAAATGTGATGCTCTTATTAAAATTTAAAATAATTTAAGTGTAATTATACTTTAATGAAACTATTTTATCTTAATTCCCATCCTTTTCTCGATATATTGAATTGCAGTGTCCCGCACCGGTCTGTATAAATCCGTCATTAAATGAATTAATCCTTTCCAAGGCTTTGGGAAGTATACTTGCCACCAAATTCATCAATTTTTAAATGCAATTTTTAAGATTGGCTTAAGTTCTCGCCAAATTTTTCGATGAAACATAAACCCGGTTTCCAATTTCTTATTTCAAACTATAATGAAGTATCTTGACTTGATAATTAATTATTAAAATTAGCAAAAAATGAATGTCATACAGTAAGCTAAATGGATTTATTTTCTTTTATTAATCTTAATCCCAAAGTTATTTTATTACACCACTACTAGAAAAAAAATAGCTCTTTAAAGGATTAAATTGATATTTTGAAATATTTTTATAAAGAAGGGATAGAACTAAATTTACGAAGCATGGACATCTCAAAAAGTGTGCAGTATTTTGGCCACCTCTGTCATAGTACTCTCTCTAATCCGACACTCGTTACTCCGTCACTCCCACTAGTCCGACGCACATGTTGGAACATGTTACGTGGTGATGAGTCATTCTCTTCCTGTTAAAACTTAAACCTTCCCCCTTTCAGTACATGATTTTTCTATTCACCCTCTATAGTCCGGACACTCTCTATAATCCGACAGGTGTCCGGTCTCATATGTGCCGGATTAGAGAGAGTCTACTGTACTCTTCCTCACTCTTGACAGCTGCTACTTACATATTGAGTGATCAGTCAAGTGATCGGAAACGGCACTTATCCTTTCCCCAGATGCATCTTACCGCCAGTTCGATCTCATCTCTTGTAACCTAAAACTTTTCGGAGAGATCTTCAGAGCAATTTCTGTCTAGACAGTGCAGTGATTACTGCTGCCTCTCACTCGTAATTTATTCAGCGTATGAAAATTTCAGATCACGTTTTGCACAATGTTTGATAATATTCTATCAGCAGCTCAGCTTGTTAATTTCGGAAGAAAATTTGATTTGCAGGTTGAGAGAACAAGAGAACGTTAGCGGAGGAGAGGGAATTTCTGTGTTCGGTCTTCGTTTATGCCTTTCCGATATTTTATTTCAACCATATTAACGCCGCAAACTGATTGCATCTGCTCGTGACATTTGTAGCTGTGCGTTAATCAGATTCCCAGTTTTATTAATTGCGTATTGAATAACTCGACTTTACATTGATGTAGAAAACTTGCAAGTGCGCCGTGAATGCTTATTTAAATTATGAATTTTCATGATCAGTATCATTTTATTTAAACGATAGCTAGTTTAAAATAGATTTCTTTTGTTGGACAGTGAGAATCCATTATATTTTTGTGAGTTACGAGGGTGTTTTTTTAAATCATAGGTAACGATTTCTAAGCAATGATTTATTTATTAAATTAGATTGAGTTTCAATTTTTGGAAGTGTTTTGATTTTAACACCGGATTTCAAAATTTTATTTTGTATACTTTTGCCTTTTATTTAGTTATTACCCGCCTTTGGCGACCAGCTGCCTCGCCGGATATATTATTCCGGGTTTAATTTCAACTCAATCTTTTAGGCATAATTTGATATTCATGGTTCCCTCAATAAAGTATTTTTAAATATAAAATTGTGATACACCGTCCAGCCAAGGCATGCGGAATTTTGTTCCTGTTTGGAAAGATGGAATTTTGTAATTTATTTTACACTGAATTTTGTACTGAATTCTGAAATTTTGTGCGCTTAAGTAATATTAATGACATTTCACTATTTTAATATTTTGGCAACTTAATTGTCAGATAAGTGATTAATTTAATTAAATTTTGATTGCGTACTAATGGCGGCATCCCGTAGTGAATTTGAGAAAAAGATGATTTCACGATTCCATAGTATTTAGTACAGTCATGAATACATTAAAACCTGAAAGCTAGAAAATAATCCAAATAAAAAAATATATATATCTACTTTTTAGCACACTGATAAAAGTGTATTTTCAAAAATTATCTTCATTAGATTTATTGTTCCTTACATGATGTTATCATAAAAAATCAAAACTTATTATAAAGTACACTATGCAAATCTGCACTATTGTGTTTTATGAACTCCATCTGTATATTTTCCTGCTTTAAAATGATCTCTGTTGACAGAAATTCAAATCACTCATTTAGTCAATGCCAATCGTCATATAAAATTTTTATTTACACATCTCATTAGATTATAATATAATGTTAATGCTGAACAGAATTTCAGAGACCTAGAGTTTCAGCTGAACGGCCGGTTTATGGAGCACGGATTTGAATTCCGCCTAGACTACTACATCGTGTATACGTAATTAGGTCCGTTGAATCCTGCTGTATATCAAACATTCTCGCATAAATGAATGCAGAAATTTGAAGATGGCCATTGCAGTTCAGGTATAGTCATCGTCATATAAGTAGCAATGATGAATTCCGAAATGTACCATGCTGTACCTTGCAAATGGTCGGTTAAAATAACAAATCAAGTAAGATTTTAAAGAATGCTTAGAATGTTGATTTAAAACCGATATACGCTTTCGTTTGGAATATATTAAGCGAACAGTTATTTGATGCAGTTTTCGAATAAGATTTATTTAAGTCTTGTGTGAACGGTGTGAGTTAACGTCTCTTTTGAAGTTACAGAATTGTTAGTTAGAAATACATACACTTTGTATATTTTAACCATGATTAGGTGATAAATCCGTCAAATGATCTGACACCCGATTGTCCAGACTTCTACATGAAATCAATGAATATCAGTCAGATTGAACGGACAATAGCCCTGAATACACGATTGATCATTGTAGGAATTAAGGCTAGAACCCGAAATTAATATGGCAACAGTTTTAAACAGCATTAAATATGGAAATAGTTTTAAGAGGGAAAATTGTGCATTGAAATTATCGAAAGATGTGTTGATCATGTATTCAGAGATTTTTTTAGGATTCTTCTTCTTTTTTTTTATGTATTCGAATAATAATTAGGCACGATTCAGGTGGTGCAGTAGTCTTGTGCCAGAATATCAGCTTCTGGACCGGAATAATGTTTGTTCCTATTTCGTCGGAAATCCGCCGTCTCAGTGGATCTTTTGCGCATTGAATCTGCCATGGGTTAAAATGTCCTCATATTGTTGTGGTATGGAAGTTTGGAGAGTGGGGTTCCAGCTTAGAAGTCATTCTCGTTATCTGATCGCGATTCAAAATTATGAGGTCAGTTCCAAAAAAAGTTCTCTTTTGTTTAAACGGGTAATTCTTGAACCAATAAAGAAATCTTCGGGTTCCTCGGTTCGAGACTGTAGCTACCGGCAGTATGCATTATTTATAGCGAGTTTTGTGGCTGGAATGGAATTTCATCTCAGTTCACAACGTTGTTTAAAATCACTGTCAGTCTGAAATACCTAATAATTTAGCTTGAAGGCGAAACGTAAATTTTACTCGTAAATCTTTTTGGAGTTTATTTTTAGTTGTAAATTATTTAGGAAATAACACTTTGCTGAAAAAAATGATTGATGTTCATAGGCGAATTTTTGAAGTCCGAATTTCGAATTTTTCCTGATATATCATGTGAATAAGGGGGGGGGGAGGGCGGAAACCGATTTTATTTGGGCCTCCCTCTTTTACCCGTGGAATTTAAAGAGATGGGCTTTCAAGACAAAGTTTGAGGAAGGATACCCGATTGTAAAATCAATATCAAGAACTCAACGTAGTTTTCTTGACTAAAATGAAATGGTGTTGTCAGAGGAAATTTCGATCAGCGAAAATTCAGCCACATTTTCCTGATTTATAGAATGATAGGCCTTTGTCCAATTTTAGCTTGAGATGTTAATCGAACAGATCAATCACTAAGCGTTTTTAGACAGGTAATCCGTAAAAGATGGAGAAAAAGCGTCGTAACATGCAAATATGAACAAGGAGAATGTCTGCCAGTATTCATCAAAAAATGAAATCAGTAGTATGAAGATTTTGTTCTTTGCGAAGCCTTTATATTTACAAAGTTTTCAAGCAGATTACTAAATGTGGAACTTATTCTTTTGGAGCATTATTAATGACATTTAGATACTCAAGTTCATGTTCTGATTTTGGAGCTTCAATTTTAGTTTCTAAAAGAATGCTGAGGTTGGGATGAACTGTTTTTCAATGCAAGCTAATATAGGAAAATAAATAAATAAAGTTTAGTGTAGCATTTCTGAAAGGAAATTTCATCATTATATTTTTTTATCATAAAATTCCTTCACTCATTTAATATTTAGCGTGGTTTGAATTTCTAATATTATGTTTTGACGAAACGCAGACTGATTTTTATGATTACCCACTTGGGGTTTTTTACGAATGTCGTCTATGACAGAATCTACTTTTGTAATCTTCTACTGTATTTGTTAACTCTGTCATGTTTATACGAACATAAGTACAGATAACTCTTATTAGATTTTAAAAAAGTGCTCGAAACATACATATTAGTCTATAAAATAAGAAGTTCAAACCTTCTATTTTTCGGATTGAGATTCGTTGCCACCATGCCATAATGGCGCGTTTGTTGCTACAGAATTAGCTGATATCGCATAAGCTAATTCTGTAAGGCATCGCGCCTTAAGCCAGCGGTTTCTAACCTTTTCCCCCTTGATTAGTCTTTATATTTTTGAGTACCCCCTGCCGTTATATCCCCCCCAACCATCCCTCACCACAAAAAAGTTTTCATTAATAATGCCAAGGTCTTAAGTTAACTTAAGAGTCAGACGACTCTAATGAACCTAATAAAATTTGAAGGATTGGTTTTTAACTTTACATTCTTTTCCCATTTTTTAAAATAGTATTAGTTCAACGTCAAGACAAATAAAAACAGGATCGGAATAATTTCGCGGCAACTTATGATGAGAGCTAACAATTACTCAATTACAGGATTGCTTCTTCCTTTTTCTTATTTTGCGGTTAAACTTTTGAACGCGTGCAATTTTCACTTTCGTTTTTCATATGAATTTGAGAAAACGAAATTCTAGAATAATTTTATGTTTTGTGTTTTCCGCCATTGTCATGATCACTTTCGCGTACCCCCAACTGGTTCCCCGCATACCCCAGGGGTACGCGTACCGCAGAACATCTGCTGGGAACATCTGCCTTAAGTTAATGAAATCATTGAATAACTCATAAAGTTGAGAAATTAATTATATTCTTTTTTATTACTGCGACCAACAATAACTACGAAATACTTAAAGCATGATTAGACTACATCTTATTTTTATTTGCTCTTTGATTAATTGAACTATATTAGATGTTCTGAGTTTTTTCCTTGCCAGCGCTAGACATGGGACAACTTTGTATAAAAGCGATTTATCACTTAAGATTCCCTAATATGAAGTATAAAATCTCGAATTCGTAGACCTGAGCGGTCTGAAATGGGTGGCACAATTCTTTTCATAATATATGGGTCGCCCATGAACAATAAATCTAAGAACTACATCGAATTGAATCATCTAGAAGTAATATTTGCGAACCCGTTTCTTTAACTCAATTCACTGCATGATTTCAGAAGAATCTTTTCTATTTTATCCGGAATCGGTAAGGGAAGGAAATGCAATGCATTTTTTTCTTCTTCTCTGAGGCTTACGAGACACCCTGAATACACATTTCCGCAGGCTTTACTATTATTCACCACCGTGTGAAATATCGGAAGAAATCAAATTCAAGAGGAGCCTAATGTTTTGAAAAGAAACGTCCCGTGACTGGAACGAATGTTCAGCAGGAAATGACCCGTGTCCGAGAATTCTAAGGAGATTTTGTACCATTCCTTTTTTGGAATGAAAGTTTCCTATAAATCGACAGAGAATGGGAAAGTATTCAGAATAATGAAATTTTTCGAAGCGGTAAGCCAAAAGGAAAAGTAAAGATGGTGCTTAATCATGTGAACTAGCCACTGGTTACTCATGGATTTTTTCCGGCTGTTTATGTAATGTGTACAAAATGAAGTAGTCGCTTTTTAAGATCTACAATAGTGGTAGTTTCTTTCACAGATGAAATAAACACCAGAATCGGGAGATTGGATAAACAGTTGTTGTCCTTCGCAATTGCCACAGTGTTTGTGCCTTTCAACCCACGCATTTCTTTTTAAAATTAATAATAAATGTTTTTCAAAATTTTTTTTAAATTATAGTTTTTAAAGAAAATGCATTTTAAGACATTTTAAAATTAGATTTTAGTTTAACATTAATTAACAAAATATTTACAAATGCATTAATTATCATAATAGATTTTACCTTGAGATCCTGATTGTAGAGGAAGGGTCGTATTGACCTGATGATAGAATTTCGGCTTCCGAATCGGAAGTACGCAGGTTCGAGACTTGATCCCACCGAAAATCTTGGTTTGGTGCGCTTTGAATCTGCCAAGGGTAATACAACCTACCACTGGTATGAAGCGGAAATTTAGAAAGTGGAGTGACGACTCAGTTATCATGTTGGTCATCTGACCATGGTTCAAATTTGCGAGATTCGTAATAATTGGCATTAAAAAAATGCCTCGTGTAGCTTCGAAACAATACGTTAATCCAACTAAACTAAACTGACTCTAGAGGTACTTAACCAGAAGATAAAAGTTACAGTTTTAAAAGGAATTTTTATATCTAGATCTTGAATTCGATTAGAAGGACATATTTGACTGCTTTCGTACTCTTAGATAAATTGAAATAAAAGAATAAAATTTCTATAAAAGCCCTTATTGGCTGCTCCATCAAATTTACTATTAAATGTTAGTTATTATATGCTTATTATTAAATGTTTTAATGCATGATTATTAAATGTTTTAATGCATGATTATTAAATGTTTTAATGCATCATTATCACAGTAGCGTAGCGACGGGGGCTGTCTCATGGTTTGGAGTGGGGTTATAGTTGCTCCGAACACCATCCTTAGGAGATCACCATGGAAAGAAAACGTTAGTGCGTTCATGTCTTAAAGCCAAATATGATGAGAGGACGAAAAAATAATACAGTGTCTCCCGGCGTCATTTACACTTGCTAAGCCACTAATGACCAGCAGGGCGAAAAAATCATTATATGCTCCGGGTGCCACTTACTCTAACTACGCCATTGCATCATCATTTTTTTTTAATTGGAGGAGGGGGGTCGACGTGGACAAATCGGACTTTTGATTGTAGAGGAAAAATAATTTTAAAATTCTGGGATTAATTGGAATCAGATAGGCGCTTTCTTATTTTGTGAAATATATATATATATTCTGTGATGCATTTATTTTTTTTTCTCTTAAAGAAACATGCTTAAAAATAAAGTGATCTTTCTCCAGCAAATGAAGAATGTGTTATCAGTGTGAAATATCATGAACTTAGGCCCACTGTTATAACACCATTTAATTATGCTGGCATCATGAATTAGTATCATGTGAAGGAAAAAGTGAGAAAATAATTCGCATTTAGGGTCTTTTTTAAATATATGCTGTCATGATGTAGGATGATATTAACATCCTACATCATGGCAAGCATGAAGAATAAAAACTGCTATTTATCGATGTAGTTATTTCATCGTATAAGATTAATGAGAGACGATATTTCACTATATAACTACCACTTATTCCATAAAACGAGATGTAGCCAATGTCTTTGGGCTTTTTACAAGGTCTTTATCCTTTGGGAACATACAAAAACGAAAAAACGGCGAGAAAAGTAGAATTTTTGTCCTTTAACTTTATGAGTATGGTTACTGTTTTCTTTCTCGAACTACATATATTTAAAGAATTATGTCATACTAGACTTATTTGACAATGTCTCTGAATAAATATTTTCTTTTCGACTTTTCTGGGAACTCTAACAGCAGCGCTGCAGTAATAATTTGTTATTGCCCGCAGGTGTTTGGATTTTCTCAGCGTTCAAACAATTCGTAGAATATTTTGCAAATACGTTTCCAATTGTTTTAAATATAGATATTTTTCTCTCTTGATTTTAATTGCATTGTCTGCCGAAAGGCTGTTGTGAATTTTTCTTTCGGTGAGCTATGTAATTTATTGCCTTGTATTTTGGCAAAACGAAATTATTCCACTTTTTCCCCTTCTTGTTAATAAATATTTACCTTTGACTTTCTGAGGATCGTCGTTTGCTTGCGTGGGAAGTTAAACCATAATGAAATTATTCTAGCCATGAATTATTAGCATTGAATTTTCAAAAACTATTCATTGTTAAACAAATATGCATGTTTTTCTTTCGTGTTAATTGGTTACTGTTTATGTATTTTAATCAAACAAAATAAAATTTTCATACATTAACTTCATTTCCTGCAGGAGAATTTATTATTTTTTTAAAAGATTGCTTTGTTTAAGTGCTATTTTATCCAATTAAAATTTTCGCCGATTACATTTTAAGTTTTAGCTGCACTTTCGAATTTACGTAAAAAGAGTTGATTTTATTGTATACTTTAATTTTTTATTATTTTGAGTGGAAAATAATGGATCATTATCTTGTATAAAACTGCTCTTCATACCTTTCTGAAGTAATTGCCAACATTAAAATTGCAGTTTTAGTGAAATGTTCAGTTTTTTTTTTTTTAGTTTATTCACTAAGAAAGTTTCTTGATATAGAAATCTTCCTTTTTTTGTATTGTCTTCAAGTATTTAAATGTCTCTTACATTTAGTGCAACATATAGGAAATAGTAACTTTAAATGCTATTTTTTATAAATTTAAATATTTCAACTGATATTCTTCATTAAAAATATAATAACTCCTTAGAGTTTTTCAGCGACTATTGAAAGAATTTTGTTATATTATTGTTCACATTTCCGTGTATGTTTTGCACTAACAATAACTTGATGGTGGTACATGTAATTCGCATAAACGTAGTAGTATATATATATATGTGGGTGTGTTCGGTTTGAAATAACAATCACCCCTCTTGAAGTAGTATTTCCATTTTATTACACAATGTTGACAGATAAGACGATATATTTACAGGTTACAGGATTAGCTATAAAAACCGAAATAGTATCCACAGAGAGTTTGTATAAGTGCATTCGTACTGCTGTATACATGCTGTGGCTTACCACCTACGCGCGGTCAGTCGCCTAACATTTACTAACTTCGCAGGAGCTAAAAGACAACGTATCTCTCCTACGCGAGAACTTGCTTGTCTATCTCCACTCTCTCACCTCTAACTGATATCGAGTAGCAGCATATAAGCGTCGCTGCTCCATCTTATGGTGACAGGCACGCGCGCACACACACATCATATATATTTTGTTCTGCGCAGTTTTGCCCATTAATTCAAAAGATACCGTGAAACTTTTAAATTCATGGTGAAGGTAACTGTCATAACTTTCTTTAGAGTTGACATCAAATAATTACCTTGAACGTCTTCTTTAGTGCTTACAAAAGTTTTTCCCTTGCTGTGTTATTTTGTAAAGTAAAGTTCAAAATGTATGGATTGTTACGGCAAGTGGACTGGGGTGGGCTAGTCGTGGATACGGATACTCTTGGGCCGCCGTTTATAAAAAGCATGATCGGAATTTTTTAATGAACAACTTTCGGTGAATTATGAAGTTTTTTAGAAGTCTTTTTTTTTTAAACAATGCGTCTGTCATTTCTATCTTTCTGTATTTTACTTTGAATTTGGGAATATATATGTTTATAAATATTGCATAGAGTAGAAGGTTACAAAAAGTAGTATCCTAATATGATTTTAATTAAAACCTATAATAACGTATTTTCTCGAGTTTCAGAATAATAAATTCAAAGTTCGCATATGAAAAAACATTAGCATTTGCAGCAACAAGTATCAATTTACCTTCCCTTAATTTTTTTTTATTTATTTATCTCACTCACATTGTAGATAAGATCCTATTTAAAAAGATAGTAATGATATTATTTACAATTGTTTTATGTGATTAACTATCATTATTTCAATTTAATGTACTTCAGATTAACAAATCGTAAATACTTTTCTGATTGACATTGGAGTTCTCGATAAGTGAATCTAGATTTAATGTTAGGTATGTATTTACGTGGGGTTAGCTCATGACAGTTCAATTGTCGTTAATCTAGTTACTGTCGGTTTTGTTGAAGGTTGTGCCTTAAACTTAACAAGATAAGCTCATACGAATGAATAGTTGAAGATTAAACATGTGAGTCATTGTAGTGAATACGTAGAAAGCCTTAATTATTATTAATAATGATTTTTTTAAGAATTTTTTCTTTGTTTTCAGGTGAACCTCATAAAATTATAGCATCTATGCTTTTTCACATCTGACTAAAAATGTTATAAATTGTGTAGTTAGTTTAATGCGTCAATGACAATAATGGTGTAAAAAGCTGAAATCCTCTCATCTAGTCTTTTCTATTTTTACGAATTCGGGAATACGACTAGTTTCTGCATGCAAGTATTGTTACTATCAGAAAACTTGTTTCTGAGAAAAAGATATCCGGATAAAATCAATATATTTTTTGTTGTTTTGATTTCTTAATCCTGGAATCCAGGATCTTATGTCAAAAACAATCGAGAAACTGGCCTTTGATTTAGTTTCTTTTCCTTATATTTCAGGGGTGCAGAGAGATACCCCGTGAGAACTCCTTTTGGGTTCTTTTTTTGTTTTATTTGTTTGGAATAGAAAGTTAAGCTACTTAATGGATAATACTTTCAAGGATAAATGCAGCTGCAATTTATGTGATGTGTAAATTCGTGAATTTCTTTTCATAATGTTAAGGGGGGGGGGAATTCGATTTTTAAAAAAAATCTTTGGCATATTTTTACTTACATTTGTCTAAAAATATGTATTTTGTATTTTGTTTATAATTCATAATTGAACTAAAACTATAAACATCTAATACATAATTGAACTAAAACTTGTCTAAAAAAATTTATATTAAAATTTTTTCGTACCTTCGTCATTCAACACTTTATTTATTTTTTATTTTGCTACCGCGTATTTCATCGAACCTTTAAAAGGAGATTATTATTTTAACAAAATAAATCTTATGTTTGTGATATTGATAATATTTGATCTTGTAACACTTATTTGGGTTGCGTGAGAAGGTTGTCGTCGCCCGTAAGGAATCATTTATTGGTTTTTCTCGATAGACAAGAAGAGCAACAATAAAAATTTTGTGTATTAGTGCAAATTTTGTGGGCATCATAGATTTTTTTAAAATTCGGTTTGAGGTAAGGAAGGGTAATTTTGTAAACATATTAATGATAGATTAACATCTCTGAGGTGAAGGGAAAGCAATGTTATAATATTATCTATTGAAAATTTAGGTAAGCACGTTTGAATCAACTTTGCTTTCTTAGGAAGAATTGAATGCATTTAGTATGTGTATGTTGTTAATCATTTTGCGAAACCATACATTTCAATCCTGCAAAAATGAATTGAAAATATAAAAAAATAATAATTTGTTACATTTCTACCATTCCTTATCGATTCTTAGACATACTAGGAAAAAAAAAAAAACACCTTGGAATTTTTATAACTTGGTGTTAAAACTAATTTGCATTTCTTAATCTGAAAAAAAATTATAAGTCAACAAAATTACTTAAAGATTTAAATTTATTCCAAACTGCTACCACACATTCATTAACCGTTAACGTCGAATTCTTTAGTTTAATTATTTCCAACTGTGCTGCTAAAAGAAAAAGGAGGCAATTTAATACAAAGTTCCCTTTTTTTTTTCTTTTATAACCAGTGGCAAATAATTAGACCGTCTTTTAAGTCCTTAAAAACATAATGCTTGCAAAATCTTTTTTCGTGTGATAAGCATCTTCTAAAAGTTTAATTGTACTAATTACGAACATTTGCAAACTTTCCAGATAAAACTGTCTTTTCGTAGTGCAATTTTTATGCACGCATTTAAACGAGGAGAGAAATATGGAAGGAAAATTACTAAAATTGCATTTTTAAGTGCTGATGCGTGTACATTTTTTTTTCTTTTAGTTTGGTCGCGAAAAATATGTATGTTCGTGCTAATCAAACAATCAGTAAAGGCGAGATATGTTCTCAACGACGAGCCAACTCTTCCTTCTGGCAGTTCGAATCAAGGACACTGAGTTGACAGGATTGATAAAACCGTCTGTAGTGCTCCATTATATTCTTAGGTGCTGTGTTTTAAAGATAAGCTCCAACTTCATTAAAATGTAGCTGCAGAAATAGTGGAATTGTTGTAAAAGAAGAGTTCTATTTGTTTTTAATGTAATTATCGTTGGCGCATTTGTTCATATAATCCAGAATTCACCATCTTATTCATTATAGGCAGAGAAGTGGTCATTCTGCGTGTTTTCGAAGCTGGTTGTTATCAATAAATACAGCTTTAAAACTACAAAAATAAGTATTAAAACTTTTGTCTTGTCCTGTCTTAAGAGGGATGTTCGCATTTAAAAAAAAAATATTTTTCAAAGAAATACTTCCGAAAGGAAAGCAAAAACAATTTTAACGGTTCTTTTTCGACAAGAAAGAGCGGAAGTTTGGAGAGGGGGTGTCATCTCAGGTGTCGTCCTTGTCAACTGACCGTGGTTCAAAATTACGAGCTCCATCCCAAAATAGCCCTCGTGTTGCTTCAAAAAGGGATGTTAATATAACTAAACTACACCGACAAAGAAGAGATGCAATATCGTCTTTATACGCATTACAAATAACTCACTAATGAAGTTATTGTAAAAATGATGAACTGAAAGAACTTGAATACGAATAACTTATTAAGGGAATAGACTACTATTAAATTAAAGAAAACTTTCTATAATTCCAGATAAAAGTCACATTAAAAAACAATTTATATTAATTCACACTCGCATTCTTAAATAGCAATGTAATCTCATTTTACGTCTATGTAAGAAAGGTTGCGATGAAATGCGTCTAATTAACAGTGTTTTTTTTAAAATCTGAATTACAAAGAAGTGTTTATAAATTATTGTTTTGGATTTATAGATGCAAGGTATGCGTTATCAAGGCAAGCAGATTTTCCTTCTGGTAGTTCGAATTAAGGACACAAGCTTTATCAAGTATAATTGATAAAGCTTCTAGGATGCTATTTTTAAAATCTCCGGCTTTATTGAAAGGGACTTTCGATATATTTGTCCGTGAATAGCCCCGATTCGAATTTAATTAGTGTTGTGCCATATGATCCGTAGCTTACATCTTACTTATATGCACAAGAGTAGTGCCGAGTCACGTATAAGCCAACTGTTATCAAGAGATATACTTGTAAAACAATACAAAAATAAGCGCAGAACTATATTATTTTCTTCTTTTCTCGAATCATATTCAGATTTTATCAAAATATTTTCCTAGAACGTCCCTCCTTGTTCCCATCAGAAAGCACTATTTTTCTTAACAGTGCTCTTCACATAAAAAAAGAACTAGAAGGTTTCAGAAAAAAAAAATGTATATACTTTGAACAACAATTACATAAACAATTATTACATACATCAAAGTTTTATTTTTAAAATTAATAATTTCAAATATAGAATTTTCTTGATTCTCAGCAATCCATAAAATATTTTTTATCTTTTTACAATTACAATTTTTTTTTATATTAAAACGATAATTTTCATAAATAAGGACACAATCAGTCATGATAATTGTGGCTACTTGTCAACTTATTATCCTCTCTTGACAGTGAAACACCATCTAAACTCATCAGGTATTAGGTAACATATAGACTAGTTTGTTAGTGTATGGATTAATTGGATCTTTCTTCTTTGAGCTGTGATGTTTACCTAAACTTATAACAGGAATGCCACGCATTCAAAATATGTTTTAGAATAAAGAAGGGCACCTTCCTCTAGCATGATGCGTGAGCCATCATGTTTCTATAGCTAGATGCGTCAGCTATATTTCTATCTCGCCGTAAAAGACTATTTTGGTGGAATTCTGGTAATAGATGTATAGGACGAAGTAGCATTATTGAATTCCGCCCATCCTTTCCAGATCTCTTCATGATGGATTTTTTTTTGTGTCTGGGGGGGATACATGTATTATAATGTATGCTACTCAAGATCAGCCACAACCAGCGAGTTGAGAGCGGCCGTTTAAAGAGAATGCGACCGTATGACAATTGGCGCCGTTTGCGATCGTTTTCATCAGCAGCATTTGGACGATAATTACCAAGAATTCTACATTTATATTATTTAATTAATAAGAGTTATGGAAATTTTATCTATTATGAAATGAAGTATTTATGTTATAGGTATTGAGCCTGTGAATACATTTTCTTGGGAGACTTGAATACATTGGTAGAATTATACTAAAAAATAAATTCACAGTTACGTATTGTTATTGAAGATAAGTTATATGTTTTATTATTGAAGATAAGTGAAATTTGAATAACTTGAAGTTATTGATTTAAAGAAAGTTTCAACGTATATCAAATTTGCATAAGATACGTAAAGCTTAAAATTATATTTTTTAAAAAATGAAATGACAAGAGATGAAGGGTGCTTGTTGGAGGAGGTTCTTCAAAATATAACAATACATAATTAACTATAATAACTAATAAATCCGCAATTGGTGAATCATCTATTAAATTATAGAGCTACAGCACCCATTTTAATTATTTTCAAAACTTGTCTCGATTTCTTTTAATATTACTTTTACATGCTAAAAAATTAGACAATCTACGGAAATGCAATACATAGAACTTACAAATACCAATCTTGATTAATCACGACGTACTATTGGCACTTTTAATTTATTACTTTATAAACATAACCTTGAATATCATCGTAATCTCATTGTACTAAATAATAAGAGAATTTGACATAGTCAATGTAATTAACGATGCTATAATTAAATAAGATGGTAAAAAATTAATGTTCCTTTCGTAACTTTGGAAGAAACGGCGAGAAGTCATTTTCTGATGGTAATAGGATTATGCTTTGAAATACGAAAATTAGGGTAACGTTAGTCAAACTTAATTATGCATATTTAGCTTACCTGTGCATACTTAATTGTTCCTGATTTATATTGACATAACGCAGTGATAAATGAAATAAAAAACGAATGGCATTGTGACAGATTTTCATGATATTTCATTCACTGATGTTTTCTCTAAAGCAAGTATTTGTATTTTTAACAATTTCGCTGTTTAATTCGTTTGGTTTAGTAGTTTTAACGTTCCGTTTTAAAGCAATATGAGGCGATTTTGGCTTGGTCTTCGTAATTATGAACTGCGGTCAGATGACGAGGACGACACCTGAACCGGCACATCCTCTCCGCACCACACCAACGGAAGGACGTTTGACCCAGGACGTCAGATTCAGCGTGCATTAGACTCGTATAAACGACGGATCTTCATTCGTAACAAGGAATAAAAGCCAAATGTTATGAAGTAACTTTTAATTTTATAATCATAACAGGTGTAGAAATTGAATGTCATTAGCTAATATTTTACTTGAAAACTGGTCTGCGGTTCATAATAATATAACATCTTAAACAAAATAGCGCATATATATTTCAGTCAGAATTTCAATTTCAAGATTTTGATAGAGTAAACAGTGAAACCGTTGTGTTTTTCCTTTATTATCCTTTTCACCGGTGTATATTATCACACAACATTAATATGTCGTATGTCTATCAACATTAATATATCGCTGCCATACTTTCAAACCCATTTGCGAAATGTCGAAGGACTATAATTTATAGGTGATGGTTGCGGCTCCTTGTACTTTTGAGACCCAAAGATCCAATTTTAATTTCGCTGAAACTGTTTTAATGTTTGGACCTTTCTCTTTCAAATGATACCTCGTTCATGTCGATAATATGAAAATTCAGAAAATTATAGACGGAATGCAATTGTAAAAAATCCCTGAAGCTACCTTGCGCCAAATTTTCTTATGTCCATGTGCGCATGAACGGTCGGTACCAGGGTCAACAAAGAAGGTATATATAACTTGTAATTTGACCTGTCCTTACGGACATACAAATATCGAACCACTGACAGTTCCGAAGAAACGCCAGCAAATTCGAGTACAAAATTTCTTCACAAATTACACTGCTTCATAGGAAAAAATGTTAAAATAACCAACACAATTTCAAATTCCTATAATGCACAATTCTTCTTCTGTCACATCTGGTACCAATTGCTCCTGTCAAAATGTATTTGTTCTTGAATATTTGAATCGTTTCTCTGAGCAACTAATCCTCTTGTTATGACCAGATGATTTATAGAATATTTATTAACTTCAGTTTCAATCTTGCAGAAAATCTTTCATATTCCGTACATCTATTATCAATTAGTATTTATTAAGTCTTTCATGTATCCGCTTTGTTGCGAAGTCGCTTAAAAATAATTAGTTGAAATTATATGCCAATTTTCCATGGAACTCTTCGCTACCTGAACCATAACTTAGCCGCGATGTCTGGAGATCTCTAGTGTTTAAGCAGGTCCAGTGACACGAAGTTTAATTATCCTGAGTCTCTCACTCAAACTCAGCCCGTCAAAATCATCTCTAATTATTGTGAGCGGGGGAAATTGATTGCGAATAATTGTTGATTCTAATTGCTGATATACGCCATTGTCAGAGAGCTATCTAAATCTAATTGTTTTCTCTGTACAGTTATTTTTTTTTTGTATGTTTTGAGTACTAGTCGTTGTCTAGTCGATTCAATTATTTTCCGATTTTAAAATCAGTCGAATTGTTGCATCAGATCAAGATTCATCTGATGTACTAGTTATTTTTCTTTATTGTTATTGATAGCAATGAGTCATGTTTCAATCTATAGCTTTTGATTTTATCATTTTTTCGATAAATACATTTTCTTATCTCTTTGTGGTTGTTTATTTTAAAAAATCAGATATATTTTACATTCAAGTACTTTCTATCTTATCTGGGTAAGGTGCTATCTCTAAATAAAGCTTATTGTCTTTTTTCCCCCTCTTCGTGAGAAACTCGTTTCCCAGGGTTTTGTTGCTTCAAACATCCCTGTGTCACTTCCCAAATCTGCAGAAATAACCTGCTTGATTTAGAATAGCGTATTCAAGTTGTTTCTAATCTTCTTTCATCTCCCATTCCATACTTTGAAATCCAGTACCTCTATTGCTGTAAAATATACTTATATTGAAATTCTATATTAATTATAATCCTATTCAAAACTATATATATTTGCATTAACCTATGTATATATCGTAGGTGAATTGAGATAATCAGGTTTATTGCAAAGAGCCTGGTAATTTTGCAATATTTGCCTGGCGGATTGCAAAATGACCAGGTTCTTTGCAGGCTCTTTACAATAAGCCTGATTATCTCAATTCGCCGACGATATATACATTGATGAATAAATAAAATTAAAGGAAATGAAAAAAAAAAACTTAAATAGACCTCTAAGAACTGAAATGCATCCTACGGACTAGAACTTAAGTTCAGATTTGAACTGTTTTAGGTACCAGCTTTGATGTTTTCTAAAACTTTATTGCTGTTTTCAACTTTTACACTACTGTATTCAACTGCTGCTCAAAATAGAAAAAAAAAAGTGTAAGCTTTCTGAGGCCAATAACTTACTACATCTGTTTAGTTGTTTTTGCAACTTAACTAAACTGTTTGTCTCGCAGTTTGGTGCAACCAGTTTCCTGTAACTGATAAAAAAGGCCTGCCATATTTGAAATTCGGACTTAATAAGAAAATTGGGCGTCACATTTATGACGTTGCCATACCAATGTGTATTTGTAATTATTTTTAGTGTTTGTAGTACTATTGAACGTTACTTAAAAATTTGCTACTCCCATAAGCATAATTCTCTTATCATTACCGGTTCATAATTACAACCTGTCATTATTATTTTTCGTGTATCCGTGAAAGACCAAACCGTGGAATACGCGAAAGATGTTGAACTATTATTCAATGTTCCCCCGTCCCTCAAAAATATTCTAAAAGAGAAAAAAAGGCAACGGATTCCTACATGAATGTATTTTTTAATAAAGCTCTCGAAATCGGTATTATTCCCTTTTAAAAGAATTTAGTATTATTTTAAGAAATTAAAATACATCACTTCCTAAATTAGTTTTCGGAGGAATTGCCTCCTATATTACGAGTATTTTACAACAGACTTAAAGACTTTCTAGCTCGGTAATAAATTACACTTCAAAATATCTCGCATTTAAATAATCGCATCTCCATTTCACGGTGACAGGAACTCGAAGAGAAAGTCTTGACAAACGAGTTATCAATACCTCTTTTCAAATTGGGGAAATAGGATACCGTTTTCCATTTTCCCGTTTTGCGTGTTTCTGTGCCTTAATACCAACACTTAAAAGATATTCTTAACGTGAAATAGCTGAATATAGTGTATTGACTAAATTGCATTGGTATTTATTTTGCTTTGCTTTATTTGTTGATCATATTAGTCTTTAAGTCGTTGCAGTTAATTGCTTGATTTCTTTACAGAAAGTTTTAGTTTGTAAAATACTACAAGGCATCTACTGGTCACAAAAAAGTCTAGATTTTTATTTTCAATTACGAATTTCCGTGAAGGTTAAGAATTTTTTTCGGGTTAAAATTCTCTGGAAAATTAGAGTTAGAGAAAGTCTGTATGTTTTCTTGACACAAAAAACCGTTTTTATAAAATTCTAAAGAAATCTGAGGTAAGTTTGTGAAGCTCATCTTTTGCACAATAAAAAACTAATTATTAAATTAAATTATTTTTAAATTTTCAAAATCTTGTGATTATGATTTCTTGGTGAAACTAGCTATTCTTTCTTCAGTTGTTTTTACTTGACACGATCATTTTTGAGAAGTATGATTAACATCTTTTTCCTCTTTACCTGCCTTAAATTTCACTCCCAAAAGCAACGCTCGAAACATTCTTAATTTTCATGAATCTTAATTTAAAAATTTTGCATCGTTCAGTATTTCTATGTCTTATTTCTTTCTCTGTGTTTCCTGAACGTTTTTAAATTATCACCAAAACCTTAAAGGACGAGGAAATTCTCCTCATTGTATTAAAATAAATGTTTTTTTTTCTTTCTAATTCAGATAAATATAAAAATTCTAACCTAAATTCTACTTACTACTAGTTAAATATAATGGTAACTAATTATCCATTACTAAGTATCCCAGAACTCGTGGGCAAAATTCTTAGAACTCCAAAGGCTGGCATTTATGAACATATTTTTTATCAATATTTAATAAAGCGGATAATTTTAAGAAATGATAAACAAAAATTTAATTTCGATACATTTCACAAATAGTTTCTAAATTAGTATTGACCTGAACAGAGTTGAAAACATAGGTCATTATAATTTTTACGATCTCTTGTGATTTGCAATTCTTTAATGAAGGACAAAATTACATTCCTTCTTTTAGAAATTTTGTTGAAAATCGCATCTTTCATTTTCGTCAGGAAATTTCCCTATCATTTTGTATTTTTATGCTTACTTTTCTATTGTTCTACAAGTTTTGCTTGAATCGCAAAAAAGTAATTTCCGTGTAATAATAATTAAACGTCTAGCTAATTCTATTGTTTTGAGACACTTGAAATTCCTTTTAATAAACTGGTTTCTTTATCATTACCTCTTTTTTTAAATTTCTCATGTGAATTTGACGAAAATGTCTTCTCATTTATCCTTATTTCTCTCTTTTGAAATTCATAGTTAAATATGAAATTACGAAACTTCCTTTTAACTTAATTTAAAATTGTCTTCAATCGAATGTAGTACAAATTTTCCAAAATCATCGAAAGTACTTTTTGCTTATTTTTTATAATATTAAATTTCCTTTTAAAAAGGGGCCATTTAGCTTCTTTTTTCAATTATTGGTTCTAAATTTTTGAATTAGTGTTTGTCTAAGATTTTTGAACACCGGCTACATATGATAGCCACTAAATATGAATTTTGGACAACCAAAAGAAGAAAAAAAGTTAATAAAATATTAGTTTTGAGAATTTGCAAGAAATTACCTCACATCGCGATATTTCAGTTATTTAAAAGGAATTATTTTGCAAAAATTGTCCTTTCATAATCACTTTTTAAGCTTTATTGACATTTCTATCTGATTTTAGTTTTTAAGTTTTATGATCTTGGGCCATTAAAGACAGCCTTATCAGTCTAAGGATCATTATGAGAATTTTTCATGAAAACGGTGAAGTATTGTTTTAATGATATAATGCAGAGTATCATTAACAACATATTTCATTAAAAAGACTAAAAAGGGTTTTAAAAAGATATTTTGTTAGTAAATCCTGAGAAAATGATACTATCAAAAAATATTAAGTTTATCCCTGACTATCATCATGGATTGTTTTCATTATAAAAAACAAGTTTTTTTCTTGTAAAAGACTGAGAATTCTTTACATTTTTCCGAAACCATTAGGATGGACACTTCTGCTTCACATGTAGGTATTATTCTTATTAAGTTGATTAATTTACTAAAAATTAATCGAAATAATGTTCATGGAAATTTCTTTATAATAAACACGATTCGAGTAGCACGAAATGGCTTAAAATGAAATCTAAAAGACAATAAAATAAGTTTAGAATTGGTATGAACCCGTGAAGATGTATACGTGCATGAAATCTTTTCTTAAAATTTTAAATTGACCCTTTTATGTACAAATGTTCTCTATTACTTCATAAAGTGATGCGTTTTATTTTGGAAAAGTTTCATTGTTTCGATCAATAAGGAGCGAACCCATATGACATTATACATGTTTAGGGCCCGTGTGATTTTTTACTAGATTTACTGCTTGAAACGGCATCAAGGCAATTCTCAAATTCGCAATTTCAATAATTCGGAATGCTTACCTGTTTTAAACTGTATGTTAAAGTGCTAGAGCAAAAAGAAAAAAGTTTGTTCATGTTGTTATGGATTTCCCTGCGATTCATAAAAACATTGCCAAGCAAGAAATATTTTTACAATCACACATTTCTTTTTTACTGATGAGGTTCCGCCGCTCATTTTCGGTTGAAGTGAAGGGAAGGGTGAAAATTCCAGTGAAAAGGAAGCAGCCCTTTGTGAAATACCAGGAAAAAGTAGGCGTTTTGAACTTTAATTTCCATTTTTTTTCGTTAAGGAATTTATTCTTAAGAAGGAATTTATTCTTTCGAAGCTTAACATTTCATTTTCACTTTATTAAAACAACTCTCATGCTGATTCTGACAATGATTGCTGACATAAATGCGTTGATATTCATCCTTTTATTATGCAATTAAACTGTTAATTTATGTTTGACTTTTCAAAATGTTTTCTTACTTTTCTTTGAATGTCTAAACTGTTGTTTTATTGATTGGGTTCTCCCAATATATTTTTAACAATGTGTGTTTAGTGAACTAATTTGGGAGGAAAAGCATTGCGCGATCTTGAGACGGTTAAAATGTATAGCGCTGGTTTTTTTTTTACTAATTATTCTCTGAAATTTGTCTCTCAAAAGCAATATTAATTCGCAAGCCGTCTTCATTTTAGAATTTCCTCATGAGATTTAACGAACTTATTGGTGGTTCAATTAGCCCAAACTTTAACGGTAATGGTATACCTCCTTTGAACTTTTTACGAAAACTGAAGCCTGAAATATATACTGACAAAAATAGTCCGATGAAAAGTCGTGCATTGTAATTCTATTTTTCTAGGTTTCTGAATGCTGTTAAATATCTAGATTGCATTTTGTTATTTTATATAATAAAGGGATGGAAAAGAGCCTTGGGATGGCTTCCTTCCTAAGTTGGCCCGTTGAAAGTTTCCTGCATCACAACGTAATAGAGATGAAAAGATGCTATCCACAACAATTGCGATATTTTCCTCGCTCCATTTATCCTTCATTTGAGATCTTTATTGGACGGAAACTCGAATTTTGATAAGTTCTCGGACTCCGCTTGCTCCATAAGAACCGTGGTGTTTTAATGTCACAACCTGTTAGTGCGTGGGTTACTGTAGCGTAGGAGCATAACGAACTCTCATGGATGTCAGCTATTTAAAGGAGAACGATAGGTATTCGTATTGTCATACACAGAATGAAAATGACAGGTCGTTTTGAGGGATCTTTTTATTTTCCCAACGTATCGACTTTGTGACATTTCTATCGTCCATTGTTTGGGTATCTTTTCAAGTATTTCTCTGCCAGTTTCTCTTTCAACTATAAAATACTACCTATCTTTTCGTCGTTTGCATAATAGATCGACATATTAGTGCGGTCTTTGAAATAATTATTTATGTTCTTGGTTTTGGCTTTAAAGCATATTTAAGCATTTTCTAACATAAAAAGTTTCTTCAAATGCAGATCTTTACTTCTTTTATAGTCTGTTGATAATCATCGATTATATAGGGATGGGAAAAACCTACCGGTTTTAACCGAATGCCGATTTTTTCCCGGTTAACCGGGGTTTTTATTTATTTTTTTTTGTCCCGGTTATAACCGATTATTTTTTTAAATCCAATAACCGGGTGAAAAAAACCGGATCGGAAGATAGGCTCGATTTTAGGTTAGGTTAGACTAAAATTTGCCAATCAACGACAACCGCTTCCTCGAGGCGTGTGTTGATTGGCGGATTACTGAAAGAGTCTTTATGAATAGATAAATATTGGCCAATGGTTTGATTTCCTATGAAAACAATATTAATACAAAATTTTGTCTACAAACGCTGTTTGTTTTTTCAGTAAGAAAAAAAAAACGAAAACCGGTTATTTTCGCAATAAACGCCATTCCTGCGATTATAATCGAACACTAAAGTGTTTTTTTGGGCAGCTGTTCTTCATTCTTTATGAGTCAGAAAACGGCATTTATTTTAAGCTATATTCCAGTGTTCTCGTTTGTGTTTCTTCCTTTTTCGAGTTTTGATTATTTTATGAATTGAAATAAAATAATAGAAACATGAAAAAGGCGATTGAATAAAGAACATCTGATATAAAATTGTTCAAGTATTACTTTGGCAGGATTTTAAATGTATGTATATATTTGGTTGCATTCATTAAAACAGATGTCACATTTCCAAATGTGCATTATTAATGTCACATCTCGGTCTTAAAATTATGATAATTGGCTCGATATTAATGCAGTTCTTCGCGTATTTTTTAATACGATTTGAGTGTTTAATGAAATAAATTTGGATGTTGAGACGAGTGAAAAAAAATCCTTCCCCTGTGAAACTTGTACCTTTTCGCTGGAAATTTCGAAGAATTTAGTTTACTTTTTAAAAACTTACCTTCAGGTCATTTTTTTCATTTATCCTTCACTTTTTTGTGTGTGAATAAAAGTTAGTTCGAAACACAGTTGGAAGCAGTGAGGCAATGCGTAGTATTATGAGATATTTTTGTTGCTGAAAATTGTAGTATGTAAAAAGTTGTTTAAAATTTTTTTGGTAGTTCCACACGTATTTATTCTCATTCAATTTCAAAAAGAGTGCAATTAAATTAATTTTTTTGATAATTAAATTCTTCCCGTTTATTTTATAATGCACAAATTGTATTCAACTTAGATGAATCTTTTTTTCAAAGTTCGTAACAGCAAATATGTATTTCCTTCTTACATTAGTTTAAATCTATTTTTAAATTAATCTGCAATAAAAAGTTTAAAAATTATTTAGACTTTAATTCCTTATTTCTGCACAGATTTCACAACTTGGACTTTCCACGCTTCCATGCCTAGTTTAGGTCTCCATCAGTTTCTTCTTTAAAATCTGTTTCCATGAGCGGAGCCAGGCAAAAGTCACTTGTTCTTGTCTTCAAAGCTACGTCGATTTATTATTTCATCCCCAGTTTTAAATGGTATAAATATTCAGCTATACGAATACGGACGATTACTGGCGATTTGTCAAATCTTATCTTAAATGTCAATATTGCGTCACAAATAGTAAATGTAAAGATCTCAAAGAGAGACTTGTGCTGGCGCATTAAGTTGTAATCCGGCGTCCGTGCAATGACTCCAAGCATGAAATGGACATTCGGAGACAGTTTTTTTTTTTATTATTATTTCTTTGCCACTTTCTCCTCTAAATTTAAATTCCTATGACGTTGGAAGTATATTTTACGACTTTTGTATGCGTTGCCATATCTAAAGGAATAGATGCATAAAATGTTGGAGAACTTCTCTCCAAATAAAATCCTCATCTTAAAAAGAAAAATGTAAACGGATGACGTATTTTAAAAGAACATCTTAGATTTTGTGTTAGGAATAAAATGTGATAACGTTTCTTTTTATTATTATTATTTTCTGGGTTTTTTTCCTCCATCTCAGAAGTTAAGTCGCAGTTCTTGGTAGCCATTATTTGGAAAATTGCATTGAAAGAGTTTTAGGTTTCTTTTTCGCTTTTTCAAATTCTTATTACCAGACATATAAATGCTGACTTTGCATCCTCCTACATTTTTATGCGAATATGAATTATTCTTTGTGTTTATAAAATGGAATTAAATTCTAGGTTGGTTTTGTGATATTTGCAGTTTTAAAATGCTGATATTTGGATAAGATATTGGAGGAAAGTGTAGCATTTAGATTTTTTCTTCAATGTTACTATTATTAATTTTTTACAATTATGTAGTTGTTTTCATTGCACTTTTTTAATTATTTTTTTACGCACTTCGTACACCATCACTGCATATTCATGTTGTATTATTTTTTTTATAATATCCACTATATGCGTTATGATGTTTGCATGATACATTAAGTTCAACACGATGTTCCTAATAAAATCATTTCTAATATTAAGTTCCATATTATATTAATAGCAAATCTAATTAAAAGAATATAGCTTTAAAACTTTTATAACAGTGGGTATTTTTAATGCGAAAGAGAAGCGCTTTTAACATTGGAAAATTTTTCGTGTGCCTTTAACTACATCCTTCACTACTTTTATTCCGGTATCAGTTTGAACCAAGATCTTTTTCCAAATGTTAGTAATAGCATTCTTTGTCTTCTCCGTTCGGTAAAATTAATGAACCGATGCTCACAGAAATTGCCCTTTTCGTTGCTTGGAAATTCTCTCTCACATAGAGAGTGTTAATGATGAAATAGCAATAACCTAGCATTTTTGATTCTAACTGTGTGTAGTAATATTTTTATGCCGCTTCGTTCTTTTCGCTGTTAAGCCATAAATAAATGGATCTTTTTTCTGAATTCCTAATGTAGATGTGACGTGGATCTGTATATTTCTTGTGGGAAATTTCAGAAGATGTTTGTTGCTTAAGTAGTTTCGAAAAATTTATTTTGGAGTACAATTATTTTTTATTGACTTTCAAATAAGTTATTGGAAAAAATTTTTGTGTGTGTTTATGTTTTTGGTAAGGTTCTGAAATTCTAAAATCTTCTTATACTCTTTGTATTATATCAATAGGTAATTTTCTCTTTGAAAGTAACTGATAATGTATTGGTTATTTAGCTGTGTAATTACCTGAATAACTGTCTGTGACCACACTAGGGAACTCATCGTTGTAGTTACAGTCAGGCCTTAAAAGGCGACTTGGTTAAAATCTAATCCTTCATTTTCGATCGTTATTTGAAAACATATCAATGACCAATATTACTAAGCAATCATTCATTAGCCTCAGAGCAGGTTAAAATATTTGGGTTATTTGATAAGTTGATATTTAGGGTTATTTTCTTTCCAACTTTGACTATATACTAGTTATGTTTCTCAAACTTCTGTGATTCGTACACTAATTAAAACCTAAATTGTAATCGAATTATTTCATTGGATTTTTTAATTTAATACCTCGACATTTTGAATTACCGACTGGAATTCTCCCCTCCCCCTTAGGTGCCCAACTGAACGTAATTTTATTTTGTAGACTTGTAGCGAAATTCTATTAGCGGGCAATTCGATCATTGGACCTAAAACATTTTTTTTTTCAGTTTTAAACTTTTGAAATGGCTTTTGTTCGAAAGTTGAAGTTATTCGAATCTTGTGATAACAATTGTACACCTTCCAGTACTCCAACCAATACCCTGAACTGTTACTATTGAAAGGAGGAAAAAAAAAAAATGACTCTTTCTGCTTCAGGAGTTGAGAAAAAAAAAACCAGACTTCATTTCTTCAGTTTCTGACGATATGACCACTGTATATATTTAAAACTTTTTACAGAAATTGTTGTACAGGATGTGATCAGTTACTTCTGTTTTAATTAGTAAAAAATTGGATAATTTAATAAAAGGCCTGAGTGTTTCTCGCCATAAACTACCAAATATTGAAGTATGGAGATAATTTGAAATGCTTTCATTAAGATATGGCATTTTATTAAGAAAGCTATTATTTTAACTTTTTAATGTATGGCATTAATTAATCAGAATATTTTAATATTCTCTCTCTCACTTCTCTTAACAAGCTTATTTTTAGTAAAATCAGTCTATAGTAGCTGCCTTCGGAGGCGCACTTAAATGGAATATTACTATTGTGTCCACTCTAAACGTGCCCCATAGCTAATTTCTAAGCCGTTAGAGATAGACATATACTTCAAATTGGAAAAATGCTTTAAATGACGTAAAGATTTTTATTTTATGCTTTTTGAGTACATTAATGCATTGTTGAAAAATATAGAAGTCGTAATTCTTATGCAGTTCCCCTGTCGTAATCAGTCATATTAAGTAGAATATTCTTGACACAGTAACATTTTAAACAAAAAATGTTCCACTCTTCTGCGACTAAAAACTGACCGAGTTATAAAGCTAGGAATATCGCTGTTTTAGACGATTTTAGACCATTTCAATGGCCGCCTAGAGGATGACTCTCGAATCAACGCGCAGCGCTTGCTCGACGCGACCGCTGATTAGTTTAAAATTATCAAATTTAAGCCTCTATAACTTGGTCAGTTTTCGTCGCAGATGAATGGAACTTTTTTTATTAAAATGTTAGTGTGTCAAGAATATTCTACTAAATATGGCTAATAGGATCGGAGAATTGTATAAAGTTTAGACTTAGTACTTTTTTCAGCTCTACATTTATCGACTCAAGCAACATAAATTTTCATTTTTGACGTCATTTAAAGTATTTTTCGATTGGAAATATATGCATATCTCTAGCGGTTTAGAAATTAGCTATTGGATTTCGTTAAGAGTGGACAATCTGTATATATATCGACAAGCACTTCAAAAATGATCTCAGTATATTTTTTAAATTCTAATTACGTGTTGTGACTGGTTAATTTGCCTAATCATGAATTCTCCGGGAAACTCTTTTGCTCTCCATAAAAAATTGGATTTGAGAAAACGCGTTGAGAACCCGTGACTTTCATAATAATTATCAGCTTTAATATCTTCCGATCAGTTTATCGCAATTACAGTAATCGAACTCGTAGTTCAAATAGAATAACTGTATATAATTTGCAAAACTGCTGCTAATTAGTATTGAATTTCTCGAATATATTGAGCAGGACATTGATTTACACATGCAGCTTTAATTGCTGTGAAAGCTAAAACATGTTTCGAGATCTGAAATGTAACTGAAAGAAACGATACTCGTCGAAGGGAGCGCTTCAATTCCGTTGGACGGTAATGTGTTATTTAAATTCACGTTACTGTCTTGGTGTGCTTAGATTTCTGTCCCGCTTCCTCTAATTGACTGGTTTTTGTCAGTTTTCTTTTTTAAAGCATCTGTATTTTCTGCGAATGGGAAGCTAGCTTTTTACTTTTCATTGCTCTGAAGTATTTACATTCCAGAGATTGTTTCTGTAAATATAATGTCAAGTTCATTCTTAGAACGCAGTGCATTAGAATTTTCTAACTTAAAATGCAAAAATAGATAAATAAGAAATAATTTTTTCCTTTTACATTACTGAATTTTTACAAAAAAATAGTCTGCATTGGTTGCGCATTCCGCCAGTTTTTTTGCTTCATTTAACTTAACGGAGAATAGTGATTACAAAATTGTCTATTGAGGGGAGTACTTTTGACATTAAAATATATAATGTGGCCTCTAAAAAGCTGTCAGTGAATCTCATATTTCCGAGCAATGCTTATCTGGCGAGTCGGCAATGATAGGGCCGCGGTGGCCTGGTGGTAAGGTCGCGGCTTCGGGATTGGAGGGTTCCAAGTTCGAGACCCAATTCCATCGAAGAACCGCCGTGTAAGCGGGTTTGTGCACGTTAAGTCCGTGGTGTGGCGCGGAAGTTTGTTGAGAGGGGTGCCAGCTCAGGCGTCGTCCTCGTCTGACCACTGTTCAAAATTACGAGATCTTTCCCAAAATAGTCCTCGTGTTGCTGCAGAACGGGACGTAAATATAACTAAATTAAACTGAAGTCAACAATGATTTTGGCGTGTAATTCAACTCATTTTACGAACAGGAAGCATTTTATTTTTCATTTCTCTGAAGTATTTACCTCTCGAAGATGTTTTCTTTAAATCTATCTGTACTTATAAAAGGAAATGTTTGTTTGCGTGTGTGTGTGCGTGCGTGCGTGCTTGCGATGTCCAGACAAATCTCTCGCACTTCGACTACCTGTGTGTCAAATTGCATGGTTCTTAGTGGTGACTCAATGCACCTCGAAGCCCGAGTTTTAAAATTTAATCTAGAAAATTTTTTATTAAATATTTCCTGTTCCAGTGCTAATTCCTCCTTATCATCGTTTCTGATAATCGTAGGAAGAAATTCGATACACTATCAGAAAGAACAAACATTTTTCGTTCTAATGAGGTTTGTTTTGAACGACTAACATAATTCTCTGAATTTTGAGAAATTTTTAAAAAATAGTCACTTTTCCAGAAAATTTTCGTTCGGAATTCTTGAATTCTCGCATCCGACGTTCTAATGTCGCTATCATTTTCAATTTTTTTGAGGTAGTGACTGAAACATTTCTCCCTGATTTAAAATAAGAACGATTAAAATATCTTTTTCTCCGATTTTTAATTAATTTTCTACAACTTGGATCTATAAGTACAGCTTTTGCAGCATTGCTTGTTTCTGAGATGACGAGCCGCCACTGCTTAAATTCATCGTTAGGACTTTAACTCATTTCATCGCGGTTGTGGAACTACTGCTGACTATCTCTTGGGGTCGTGCTACATGCGTGTGATATATTATTGTATAACAAATAACATTAATCAGCTCTAAGCTTTATATAATACAAGTGTGGAATATAAATAAATATAACCATGGTTCGTAGTCTGCTTGTGTTAAAACTCTTTGTCGAATTAACTCGTTTCGAGAACTTGGATTTTGCTCTAACTCCCCAAACAAATTTGAACTAATTACTTATGGTGTTGAAAGGCTTGAGATGAAACTCTTAATATCTCATTAATCAGTCAAAAGTGCACTATCTGTAATCATGCTCCTACAAAGATTTAGAAAAATGCCTAAACATTTCTTTTAGAGCGTAAGAAATATGTTCAAATTTGAAATAATTGCTTCGCAGAACGCTTTTCGATATCAGTGTAATTCGTTTGATACTTAGCATCATTGCCCAATACTTTTCTTTAATTGCATTGGTTCATGCACTACTTCAAAACTGCCTATTTCTGTCGACAGTATCAAACAGTCGTTCTCCTTCTTCTTACAATCGATAACTAATGATTTCGAACTAGCTGAAACTTTTATAAGTATTTTATTTTCTTTCGCATTCCACAACCCCCCCTCCCCCGTACTGAAAACTGTAGTAAAAAGAAATCATCAATTTACATTTTCGAAAAAGAATTTAAAAAGTAATAGTGTTCGGTATTTTTTTTTTTCTCTGGTTGCTTTGCTAATCGCACGAAATAATCGACTTTAAAAATTGAGCTGTTCATGCTTGCCTAACATTCCTAACAATTTTAAGAGCTCTGTGTGTATAAAAAACATGAAATGTAATTAGAATCTGCCCACGTAGAAACCTTTTCTTAAAATACAAATGATGCGGTTGCTTTTTGATTTTTAACCACATTTTTATGTTTATTTTTTAATCCCACACCTGACTACTTTTAATGTCTTCACGTTACTTTTTGCAGAAGAAAAAATTACTTTCTTTCATGCATATTTTAACGGATGAAAGTTCAGAAAAAAACGTTACAGATGAGAACCAAAGAAAGCTTAATCATTTGCATAGTTAATTTCTTTGCTTTCAAATTCACGGAAAAGTTTTCTCACGTTCTTTACTATTGGAGTTTGAGAAGGACATTAAGATTTTAACAGAAGTTTTTGTGTGTGACTCTGCAGTGAAACGTACATTTTAAATAACTTCTTAAGGGTTGTCTGACTTCTGTTGAACGATTATATTCTGTCACTGGCATTGCTTTATATAAAAATCTACTATTCCTTTTATGTAATATCATGAGTTCAAACAAAAGTTTTGCTCTTATATTGTTTGGAATTTACATTTCCTTTATTAAAATAAGGAAATGTATATTTTGAAGTTGATTTTCTTTAAAATTATCTTCTTTTCAGTGGTGAGTTATTTTTTATTCCCTCTGTCTGTTTGTATAACCAGAAAAACATACATATAAAAAATGAAACATTAAAATTATTGAAAATTTTGATGAAACTTACTTGAAAGTCGTGATCTCTGTGTTCCCACTTTTAAGTTCAATTCATATTGCACAACAGTTTTTAATATTCAGATCTGTAGTTGCATTAATCTAATATTAATTCATGATATGAAATTCTAATTTTACCTCTCATAGCTAGTATTTTTCCAAACTTCACTTAACCTGTATTTAATATCAATAATTTATTTTCTGAAATATGTAGGTAGCTGAAATTTTTAGAAGTCCCTTTGTAAATTGTTTAATTTTTTGAAAGAGTATATGAATGCCATCTAATTCTAGTAAGATTCATAACTTAAAGTAAAAAGTATTTACAATTGAGCTCTCAAAAAATAAACAATCGTTTTGAATAAAATGCAATTTAGATATAAGGCACGAATAAGGTGTTTACCTCCTTTTATGTAGTTATACGCCTATCGAAATTCGACTGCTTTCCCTTCACCCACGTTAGAGATTTTTGTTTTTTATGTAAACGCGTAGATTTTGACTTTAACATTGAGTGAAATTGAGTTACTGTGTGCAGATTGCAAATCCCTCCATTTGCATTCTATTGAACCTATCTGTCTTTAGAATGAGGATGGGAATGGAGTTTGATTAATTTTTTAATAGGAAATACTTATACGGGTGCTGAGAATTTTGCCTGGTATTTACAGCACTCACAATCATTTGTATAATTTACTACTACTTATCTTTTACCAGGCAAAATAAATATTTTTATTTGATAAAGTCTTATAACCTTGCCTCCAACATATGCTCCTAGAGTCTCGGTGCCCTGGTTGCAAAGTCTCGCTTTTGGGACAGAGGTTCGCCAGTTCCAGACTCTATTCCTCCAAAGATCCGCCCTATCCACCGGCTTTTGGACGTGATAAAACTTAAATTAAATTTTATGCTTTAACTGTTTTAAATCCATCGAATTAAAATTAAGCTTGATATTGTTTTCTTTTTTTTGTTTCCCTATGAAGAAATGTTTTTTATTGTCTGGCTGTAGCTGGTGACAGGGCCATATACATTATTAAGAACTATGCCTGCTGCTTATATTTTCATTCGAACTTTCTACGTGTGTAAGAAATTAACGCTAGCTTTAAATATGTACTGGAACAAAATCTTGACTGGCTATTGCGTTATTAAATACTCGGATTTAAATTTGTATTTGATTTTGCATAAATTCAATAAAAAGATCAAATTGGCAATTCAATTTTCGATTGAAAAATCGTGCACATCTTCCATAAATCCAAATCAGTTTGGTCAGCATTTTTTCATATATTTATTATAAATAGTTGAAAGGAAGATGTAGACATAAACCAGCGGGAGTAGTCTCCCCTAAACTTTCTCGTATGCTTCCTAACACATGTGGGAAAAAATAAGTAAAACGCACCAAGCGTCCCTCACAGGCGGAAAAAAATAAGACCAACGGGCATACCACGAGTTTCCGTCGCGCAGGAAGGCAAAAGGCGGAAGTAAAATAAAGAAGCCCGCGCCATTACGTAATATGGCTTTGCTTCATTGTAAGATAAAAGAAATCGAATATTCAAATTGAACGCCCTTTTTTTAACCGATTGAAACGAAAATTGGACACAGATCTACAATTAGGGTTAGACGACCACATACTAAATTTCATTTATCTCAGTCGTTGGATTTAGGAGTTGTGCTGTTCAGAAGCATGCGATTATACTGACCGACAGGCAGTCAACTAATTGTCGGATTTGGCCCAAAATTGTATCCTGCTGATAAAATTATGCACCGCATTTTATCCATCTAGCTATTTAAGTTTTTGAGTTATAGGGTTCACATGAATGTGGACAGACAGACTTCCCGTAGACGGATTTTATCCAAAATTTGATAGAAACCTGCAAATTATGTTTGAAGATCACATACCAAATTTCATCCCTGTAGCTATAATAGTTTTCGAGTTATCGTGTTCACAGACAGAACGCCGCCCCATGTCCCCGTGCCTTATGCCATGACAGCAACTGAGCCGGTTGGATGGACATGGGACGTGTTCACAGACAGACATACGTAATTCCAAATTTGTGTTTTTCGGACTCGGGTGGTCTAAAACGTGGAGATTCATCAAAATCTCGACTTCGAATTTTTTGACGATTACAATACTTTCTCCTTGTATGCTTCGTATACAAGAAAGTAAAAAACACCATCTAAAAGATTCCTTTTCCCGTAAAACTGCAGCATGGTTTCCCTTGCGTTGGGAAAAATTCCTTTAAGATCTGTAGTGATCTTTATCTAATAATCTTTTCGTTTAAAGGCACGTGCTAAAAATATTCCGATATTGCATTAGATAGCATATCGTTCTGTCTAGAAAATGCGTCAGTTTTCTTCATTATGCAAAAGCTCTGGACGAATTCGCGTGATTGCGTGTGTAAATATTTGATTGTTTGTGTCCTTTGTCATGTATTCATGAGTGAAAAATATCCGCGTCCGCAAAGGAAATTCATAAAAAGTGCGAAATTTCCTTGCTGTTTTTCTGTTGTTGTGCACTGTCCTTTGTTTGTCGAAAAGAAAATCATGAAAAAATGTGCTTCAAGGCTATAAAAGAAGGATATGTGTACATTGTCTTGAAATGTGTTTCTTTTGGATGTTTCTTTAGATCCTGCGAATGAAAGAATTTTTTTTTTTTTTAATTTATCTGTATCCTTCGTTTTATTTAAGAATTACTTGCAATGTTTAGACGACGAGGTAGGGGGATGAAGATTTGCTGTGAAATCTATTTTCTAGTTATTGTGTTTTCAGTATGCCCTTTGTCTTGAAAATTCCGTAAGCATTGTGACACAATGTGCTGGCATTAATGAATATTACTGATGTAAATTTTTAACCGTTTTTCAACTTAAAAATAATTCCCTCCATACCTCATTTTCCGGTAAACGTTTATAAATACAAAATAATAAAAAAAACACATAAATTTATAAAATTTATTTATTAATAACATTTACTTGCAAAATGCTAAAATTTTGCGTGACAATGTTTGCGGTGTTTACGATGTTAACCTTAATTTATAATGTCTGTCATTTCCTGCTATTAAGTTATATTGGGTAATTAATGTGGAAACGTCGATTACTTGGTATAACTTCGCTTTATTTATTCAGTATAATCGGAAAAGATCATATCACTACGGAATTCACCACAAATTTGTCTTATAAAAGAAAAATGACGGGAGGCTGTCTTTTCAAATAGCCGCTGATGTTAAAGGCGTAGGACTACTTTACTCGCGTGACTTTTTTTGTTTCTCGCAAGTTTTCAAGTTTAAGTAAGTTTTTTTTGGAACTTCTGTTGTTACCCTTTTTCTCTAAAATAAGACAGTTATGTTTTTAACATATGTAGTTACTGAGATATAGAGGATCTCCCATACAACGTTTTTTGTGGCGTTTTGGCGTGTGAATCAATTTCCTTCCTGAGACCGCAATGGGAGGAACGTAGTCATACATTAAAATGAGTACATTAACTAATATTCATTGCTTATCAACTGCAATTATGATGAAAAGAATCATTCAATTATAATGGATTTCACAGTATGTCGTGTCAGAAAGCCTTGGTCTTCGTTAAAGCAAATCGATAAAATATTTCCTGTTTCAAGAAGAAACTTATTAAAAACGGAGAAGGTAAAATTTTTAGCAGATTGTCTAACATTATTAATTTAATTGTTTGTCAGCCTCGAAGCGATTGTGGTACTAATTGAAATAGAGATAATTTTAGCGGAAATGCGAATTTTCCTGGATTGTTTAGTATAGCAGTGCTCAAGGAACATCTTTTCGAGAATCAGCTGCGAAAAATATGGGAATTTTTGTGATTTTTTTTACATTAGGCGAACCCAGACTTTACACATGTGCCAATTCATGTGGTAGATAGATTGTATATTTGAAGTGTACCTTATGCAATGGCACCTGAGAAAAATACATAATCCATTTGACTTTCTTCTTTTGGACGGAAACGCATCAGAATCTGCTGAATCATGCCTGGAATTAGTCTGAATGGTAGCTGTTCAATTTGTTGTCATTTGTAAGGTTAATATTTTCGAAAATGCTTTCAAAGGATATTCCTCTTCATTTCTTTCTTGCTGTATTTCGAAGGAGGAAAGAAGAAGTGCGCACTGTTTTGCGCTCGCAAGATTTAAAATTGCGCTAGAGGAATTGTTCTACTGAAAGGAAAGAGTCGATTTATTTTTTTAAAGAGAATGGAAAATAAAGTTCGAAGAAAAAATTCCTTCTAGAATTTTCTATGCAAGATTGCTAAAAACAGAATATTCTGGTGTGTGTGCGTGCGTGCGTGTGTTAGACTTCATGTGCAGTTTCAAAAAACAGAGTGTTTTAATTGAGTGTTAAATCTTTTTCTCACACACTTGGAAAAAAGAATGCGCCTTTTTTGGTTTTAATCTTTGTATGGTTTTATCAAAGCCTTTTCAGAATCTACAGAAAAATAAAAATTGTGGTTCTGTCGTAATGCACGTTGAAACCCTGCAGACCTCACATTTTTTGCAGTTATTTTCCTTTATTCTTTTATATATGTATTTTTTTCCTCTTCTGTTTAATTTACCGAGTCTTTTTTTCCCTTTGATCTTATTTAGAGCTAAAAATAATATAAAAATTCGAAACTAAACTCGGAAAAGTTTTTATCAATCTCTTTCCATTCTTCTTCATAGTATTAAATTTCTTTATAACTGTTAGCTATTGAATGTTATTACTTCAAATAACTGCGAATTGGTTTTGTAGTTGGAATATAAAACTATTTTCTATACTTTCGAAACACCCTGGTCAAATATAATAATAAATGAAATAAAAGACTACTCACATTTTTGGAGAAATACATATGTTCATGTCATTAGTAGTCCTACTATCATATGGAAATTGAATATTTTATTCGCCTTACTGATAAAAGGCTGTTACAAGCCTCTATTTTCAATCAAAAAATTTAAACAAATTATTTTCCTTGGTATTCATTATATGCAATAACAATAGGGAGAATCTCTTTTTCCCTTTTCTCCACAAGGGCGGTCTCTAGCTCTCGAATTGTCAGAGCAGGTCTCTGGCCGAGCAGCAGTCCGTCTCCATACAATATTCCATTGGATTCATGTCGGTTGGACATGTTGGCCACTCCGTACGTTCGATACCGTGCTCCAAAGCCAGTCTTCAACAAGACGAGTTCTATGATATCGAGCGTTCTCGTCCATTAAAATGAACTTTTCGCCGAAGGCTTCAGCATAAAATAAAACAAAAGGTTTTGGAATATCTTCCCTAAACCACCTACCAATCAAATGGCCATTGTATGTGATATACTGGTTCTTACATATACATGAACTTATTCCTGCTCCTCCCCCCCAAAAAAACTTAAGCCCACATCCTCGATTTTGTGACCTTTCTCGCACAAAATTCAAATTATTTTTCATACGCTTTCTCTCCATATGAAAATAGCTGAATATGATTAACTGGCTCCAAACAGAATCTTGACTGGACTGTAAAGAAAACTTGAGGCCATTCGGTGCTACCTCAACTACGATATCCATCCTCCGAGGTTCTCCTTGCCCTATATTGTGTTATGGCTAAGGGAACACGAACAAAAAATATGTGCACATAAGCCATACTGGTAAAGGGGATTTTGTACAGTTTGCTTCGACATGCCCTTTACAGATAGACTGACTAATAAAAACTGCTAAAAAGCTAACTAATAATAACAAATAAGAAGAAAAGATTAACTAAAAATATGAAAAAAACGAGATCAACGTGATATTACCATTAAAAAAACACTGGCAGTCTTAAGGAATAATTTTTAGAGTTTATGTTTTGGCCATGAAAAACTTAGTCTTAAGAAGGATCCTTAGAAAAGTGAAAGTCTGTGCTTTTTAACTGTCTGTTTTGATAGATTCAGTTCAAAAAGTTGTCAGAATCTTGCATTTTTTTCCTATGAATAATCTTGACTTTAAACTCCAGGCTAGGGATAGATTTTATTTTAAAATCTGAATAATTATTTAATAAAAAAAAAGGCATCTCTTTTATAACTGCAGTCAATAAATTATTTTTTAAAATTCGTTTTTGTGGGTGTATATTTATAGGACCGACTGCATTTTGTATCCTTGAATATCCACTTGTGTAATTTTCATGACCTTCAATATGAGATTTTACTATAATTATCTTCCTCAATGTATAAAAATTGTCATATATATATATGATCCACTTTCAAAAATGCACTTCAAGATGTATGACTTATGCAATGATTTGTTTTCGAACAAAGGTGAATATGAGAGACGAGTTATTTCATTTTAATCACGTATAATTAAATTGTTTATATGTCACTCGGAATATAACGCTTTTCTCTAATGGCACATTTATGAAGACTTAGTGGAGCTTATGCATTGTGTATTTAACAAGCTTTTCCGGAAAAGAACATGATCGGAAAGATGATCGTTTTATCTTTTCTCCATTTTACTTTATTATTAGTATTATGTTTTCTTTAATAAAGAAGAATTTCTTAAACATGTAAATATTTTTTCTACGTTTTCATCTGAGAAGGATGTATCATAGGTAAATTTAACCATAGTAAGAAAAGTAAATCGGATTCCAGCAAATTAAAAAGCAAGAAAAGCTTATTTGCCTTTTTTTGTTCTTGTATGCAATTTGTTACAGATGAGAAAAGAAAAGATCACAATTGCCTTGATGAGAGAGCAGGTTGTATATTCCACCAATTCATTTAGATCAGCTGGAATATAACAGATGGCTATTCTGGTTCCCATTCCAAATACCATATTTCTCATCTGTCATTAATTATTCTTATATCAGACTTATGACTAAGTATAAGTATGAAGCTTCTCAATACTTTCACCACAATGCACTATATTTTATTTGGACATTGATATTTCTTTACAGTTATTTGATTTAATTCTTTTTGGTTTGTTATTGCCCACCTGTGACATCTGGGATCATTGGAAGCCTAAATTTTAGCGCAAGTACAGTTCAGTGGGAAAAGATGTGATTGGAATTAGATGAATCATGTTGTTAGTTTCTGATTGAGTTTGAGTTTGGTTTTGTTGCGCAAGAGCCATAAATTTGACCATGCTGCGCCAAACTATGTAGAGATCCGTCAAGATAAAAGTATGAAATTAATGTATAAAAAATTAATGGGAAGAAAATACAACAAGGAGCGCTGCTTAAATATGTGGATAAAAACCAATTGACCTCAAAAAAGCAAAAAGGTTCACATGTGGAGTCTTGCAAGTAAAAGAGATAAATCAACAGAATTCGTTTAAAAAAATTTTAAACGTTGGGAGTTAAAATTCGGACATTCAGAGAGTATGTGTTTAACCGACATACTACAGTTGCATTGAGAGCACATTGGTGTCTGTTCTCCGTAGTTTCTGATTGAAAGATCATAGAATCATTTTTGGTGATGTCATGCATGGCTAAAACACCAATTTATTGTGATAGAACAATAAAGCATTGCGATATAATGTATCTTAGGATTTAATTTAAAATATCATTTAACTTTGCTAATTTAGTTCACTTCAAAATTAAAATACTTTACTGATCGAACAGTGTTAGCGATTTTATTAAGATAAAAACTGTTATCATTTTTTAGCATTTGAAATGGCAAACGAAAGTTCTTTAAAGACGAAGTTCTATTTCGCAAGCTCTCTCTCTTTTACCTTGAACAAATAAAATTTATTTGGAAGTAATTTTGAAAGAACTTTTTATGGTTCGACGAAGGAATCTGGAAAATTCTTCTAATCAGATCTTTTACGACGATATGAAATGCTTAGAGTAGTAGACATGGTCTATAATAAATATTCTAGGAAGTTAGAAGAATATCGAGAAAAACAAAAATGATAAATGAAGACGAAATGAAAAATCTTGTTCTCGTCCAACTGATCAGCAAAATAAAATGCATTTTATGATGGCTTTTAAATTGCACTAACACAGAACTTATGAATAAGCTTCATTATTATTTTAACCCAGATGTTGGAAAAATAAATTTCCTATTTATTTACATTTTCATTATTTAATAATAGTCGAGAACATAATTTTCTCTTAGATTTCAGACATCTTAAAATAAATTTTATGAGACTACCATCTGTAAGATCTTGTTTATGTGACAATAACCTAACTTAAAGGAGTCTGCTTTTCTTTAAAGCAAGCGACTAGAGGAGGGGGGGGGGCTTTTTTATTTGTTTATTTTCTTATATGTGTTCCCTCTTTGTTTTTCTTCAAACATTTCCTATCGGGGAAAGAGGTTCGTGTGAATTTAGCATTTATTTTTTCTGATCGAACACAGTCTGTATTAAAAAGAAAGAAAGGAATTTCTTTTAAAAAAAGTAAGAGGGGAGAAATCTACTCTTATATATTAAGAGCAAAGCTTTTGTTGCGTTTAAGTGCCCTCTGCTTTTTTTTTACTTCGCTTCCTCCCTTGAAACCGTTTGAAAGCGTTATTTTCCAAGAACTAAGATTTGCCTTTGAAGTTCTTTCTTGCGCCTCTCTTCTCCGTTAGTCGTGTAAACTCACGACTGAAAACTTGAGATCATTTACAGGAGAATCTGATTTTTTCTCTCTCGTCCCTTTTCTGTTCGTCCCTTCCTCTTTTACTGTGAAATCGTTTATGTCAATATTGATAAATGAAACGGAAAGATAAGATTCTGATTATGAAAAGAGAAAATTGGAAGTTTTCCGTACTTTTCGTTTGCGAAGTTCTTGGAATGGGTGTGAATCGTTTAGTTTTTGCGTTCATCTGATTTGAATATTTGTTTAAAATATGTGATTAATGTGAGGATTTTTTTTAATTTAAATTTGCTTCTGTAAAATAAATTCTTTCATCTTAGATTGTTAAAATCTTAGCAGGAACTCGATCACACTCCTGCCAACTTAGGGAATACTATAAATTGAGTGTCATAAAATTCTTTAGTAAATTATTTGTTTTGTCGAAATTGAGAATTCGTTTGGGAATTGTACTGTTAAAGAATATTTCGCTTTCGTTGGCCACAGCCGATTTTTCTCGTCTTTTGTTCAATGTCTGACTCTCCTGTCAAAGTCGGTCATTTTCCCTGGTGATTATAATGTAAGATTACTTCACTTTTCTCTGACATTCCTGGACTACTATATTGATTCTTATGATCAGTTTATGGCCGTTGAAATACCGACAACTTCTTTTTTACTGTCGAAACTTCATTATGATAATTTTTGAAATCTCAGGCAATTATTTCTATATTTCATATTGATAATCTCTGCTGTCTTGAAATGGATAGAAAATACCTTTCCAAAAATTGATTTCAATCTTAATTTATTTTTAAGAAAAATTTAACCGCGGAGCTCTCTTTAGCCATAAGGATACCAAACACGAAATCGCGAATTTTTTAATGAATCCATTGAACTTAAAAACTTGCCTACTTATAATTTGACTACCTTAGTCAAATTATAATTAGAGAACGTATCAAATGTGATATTTTTAAATATAAATAGATTTTTAACTTAGCTATAGATTTTTTAATTAACGGTTTTTTCGCTACAAAATTAATAAAATAGAACTAATGTAAGCAATGTTATCAAATACAAAAATGATTTTTTTTTCATATTTTTTATATTATCGCCTCACAGTTTTACGCAATTTTTATGGTTCTTAAAAGTTGATAAAAACTCAAAATTAAAGCAAATTTTTTCTCATAAACATTTTTTTAAGTAACGTACATTAATTAAACAGAGTGATGCAAATGAAACTGGAATAGTTATTTTATCGAATAAGATGTTATTTAGCACTAGTTAATGCGCGCAAATTTTTAGTGGATGATAGATAAGTTAGTTGAAGTCATTATAAATTTGAAAATCAAATTATTTCACATAAAAAATATAAATTATTCATAAAACAAAAATGGAGGGGAGGTGATGTATTCAAGTTTCTTGTTTTAATGTCGCGAAATGAGAGTTTGATGGTAATAAAAAAAGAGCGTTATGATATTACTATTTTAAACTGGAAAATTATGCAAAAGTATCAAAAGTTAATGTGTCTGTTCTTTACTATTTAATGCATCTGTGGATTCTCTGCACATTAAATTTAGCAAAAAGAGTATCTCCCCAAGAAATATTCTTTTCCCTGAATTCATTTATTTTTCGATCAACATTTATCAGCTATTTGTTTATTTTGTTGCAGTAAGTCTTGATAGATGAAAAAGCAACTTAGGGGCGACATTCTTGTATTTTGCATAAATGGTCACATTGACGAAATGTATTTTGATGGAAATTTTGTCTTTTAATTTACTTTTCTTGATCAGACATTCACGTAAAGAAATTTTTTTCTGGATTAATATGCCTCTCGAGTTTCCTTACGTATAAATCGTGCTTTTTCGAATAATAATTATTTTTTGTATTAGAATTGCTTATCATTTACTAAGACAAACAACTTGGAAAATTTAAATGGGTTTCAATATCCTATAAACAGCCTATTTAAAGCGATATCGTTTTTTAAAAACTTTTTATTCTTATGTAGAAATGAAAAAAGTTTTATAAACATTGCACAAAATGCTCATAATGCTGTAACTCTCCTTGAATTAAGTTTCTTAGATTTTTTTGTTTTACTAATGTTGGATATTTGAGCGTTGCTTCGCGTACAACGTACGCAAACGTAATTCAAAAACGTGCAAACGTGTTCAAAATTAGTTGTTTCTTTATTGAAATAAAAACGTTTAATGGATTTTAGACACACTAGCTGCAAAATGTTTTGAGAAACTAGTTCCATTAATGTTGAATAATTCTATTGTGCACATTTTCGAGACATGCCTTTTACGCTATCTCTCGGTGTGATTGATTCGCCCATTCTGAAGCAAACATTTTAAAATCTATTTCACTTTCTCATTAATTTGTCAATTTTGTCTTACCTCTAATTTGTTTTTCAGTTTGATTTTCATTTTGTGTTTAAAACTTGCACATCTTCTCTGAAAGAGAAGGGAACTCGAAATTTTTATTGCATTAATCTTTGAAAAATTCTTTCGGTATGCCCCCAGATCGACGCATTGCCAAGAATTTTAATGAACCTTTTAAATGAACAGTGCCTGCTCCCCCCCCCCCGCGTTGATTATTTGTGGAAATCCGTGAAAGTCTACATTCATTTGAGTTTTGATATGCAACTTTCTCCTTTTTTATTAGCTCCATCTAAACATTCTTGGACAAATGTGATCATCTGAGAACCTGGAGATTTTCTAGTTCATTGTTAACAGTTTAAATTACTTTTTCGGAATCAGCTATTGATTTGTTTTTCAAAAAATATTTTAGAATCAATATCAAATGAAAGATGGAGAAATCGGGAAGGAATATAGGGCGTTTTAGTTGCTCCTTAAAGGGTGAAATGGAAATGCTGTTAATGTAATGCATAAACTATACATTAAAATTGTATTTAATTCACCATGACTGCTTTCCTAGATTCCTTGCTTTTGTCAGAATATTTGAGCTTTCTGTAAGAAAAAAAAATCTGTTACAAAAGTTCTATTCTTAAAACATATCTGAGAGTTATAATCAGAATGTTGCCTGTTGTCCTAGGTTTTCTACAGTTTTTTTAATATAATGCTATCATCGTTATTATCGTGCATATTTGTATTTTTACTTGCATTTATCTCTTGTCAGCCATTCTAAAGGCCAGATTCTTCTACAAGAAAAAGAAAGTAATAATGTCGTCCCAAATCAAATCTTGTGACATACTTAGGTATGAGATCGTTAGCCCTGTGTGTCAACATTAGTGAATTCCTTTATCATTCAGTGTATCATTTGTAGACAAAGCTTTTTACATTGTTTCATTGTGATAATCTTGATGTGACAAATCAAGACTTTAATATTCTTAATTCGGTGGATCTTTATCGGTGAATGTTGTCGGATACGTGCCAAGTTATTGAGTTCATCACTGATCATTAGCCACAAAAGGTTTTATTCGTTGAATTTTTCATTTGTTCTTGGACTTGTCTTCGATTCTTCTTTGGATGAATCACCAATTTTATTTCGTATAATTTCGCCAAATCTTATTTAATATAGTTTTAATTCACATTTTCACAGATGTTAAATTTATGATCTACCATTACTATTAAGTCATAGTAATGATTTATCATTAACCTCTTAACAGTTTTGCACAAGCTCTATTCGTACATCGAAATTCGTCTTTTTTAAACTTATAAGCTAAAATTATGTCATTCATAGAGGTTATAACTCGATATAAAAATGACCTGTAATCTATTAATATCTCAAGTGTTCTATGGACTGGTAGTTGAATCAATACGACAACGCATCTGGAAAGCAGAGAGAGGATCCTCTAATTAGATAGTACAAAAAACTACATTGTTGAAAGGTTAATGTTGATGTGTATCCTCACAGCATGCAAAGGACTAAATTTTGGCCTTTAAAATATGCATCTTACCGTATGTGTAAATTTTTCAACCAGTTAAACCAACTATGAAACACATTCTTGATTTCAAATGATTAACAGTATGCTTATAAAGGCGACATTGAAGTTCCTGTCCTCATTTTTTCAACATATATGCGAGTTGATTAGGAGGTTGTGAGTTCCATGCATGAATAGACATTTCATCTATCTAAATTGCTATATTATGCAGAATAAGGTTACATTATTTAAGAAGCAATATTTACAGCAAAAGATATGTGCATTTGTTAAGAGGCGTATTTCAGTAAATTAGCTTATAGGCTTTGGTTGGCCCCATGGTCGTCGTTAAGCCTTGTTAAAGGTTGAAGCTTGATGTCTCATTCCATCTGTGTCTTAGTTGTATTTCCTCAGCGATGAGAGACCCATGGCGATCTACTGTCATACAGCTGGTGGCCTACAGATAGGTCTGAGAAATCAGAAACATTATTCCTTCAATATATTGAATTTCCTAAGAACTGCTGCAATATTGAGATTTTAATTAAAGAAAATACAATTAATTTATAAAAATTACTTTTTTGCCTCACTTTTGGTTTCAATAGATGGTTCATTTCTTAAATCACACCCCGGGTTTTTTTCCCCTTCCTATTGTTCTCCGCTTGTTGATTTTAGCGGGATTCTTAAAATGGCGGTTGTAGGACGCGAGGTAAGGTTGAAAGATTTTTCTTCTTTCTTTGTGCGAGTTGTTGTTTTTAATTTTATATCTTGGGCTGTCTTTTCTCTACTTTTCCACTTCAGGATTTTTCGGGCCACATAAGGGTCTTAATTCTTAGACTATATCTATGCGCGTAAATAGAAAAAAAAAAAAATCCGATTTGAATCTCTGCTTTGCGTGACTCTTGACAACGTGCAAACCTAGATTGCTCCATCTTTTAGTTTTTCACGTGGCTCTATTATTCTTGTGACACATTTATAACCCTTTATACGTAAGGCTTGGATTGAAAATAAACACAGTTGAGCTTTTTAAATAACTAATTTCTTAAGCACTTTTAGGAACTATAAACATTTACAGATAGTTCTGGAAAAAGCTGAATCTATGTACCGAAATGCCTCAGATAATTAGATCCCATACAATATAATAATACTGACCACCTTTTTGGCAATTTATAGAGTTTTCACTGCCTGTTAGAACATCCATTATTCAACAACACCTAGGGAATAAAAAAGCGAACCCTACATAACCTAATGGCTTCTCATTTTGTGGAGTTATTGCTCCCAAACCACCGGCAACAAGTAGGAGATAAACCACCCACCTCCCAAGAAGGATATTTTCTTGCAGCCTGGAGGGCCTTGTCTTCCTTCCGCCCCTGTCGTTGTTCAGTTTCCGTTTTCCTCGTTCTCGGATTGCCCCATCAAACTTTTCCGTCATCCGGACTCGATGTTAACAAGCTCGACCCTGATCCCGCGGATATACGACGTCATCTCGAATTGGCTGAGCGCATGGAAGCTTGTCTGTCATCTTCTGGGGAGAGGCGAATGGGTTAGGTTAGAACAGGCCTTAAAGGGGAAAAAAATACTACAGGAGGAAAGGAAGCTGGATTTATAGGGAATCGATGGGTTGATCATCAGGAGTTGTTTTCAGGCGAGCGAGGATGAGATATTCGCATGTCTTACGGTTCTTTAGATATCGGTATCTCTGCGAAGTGGGACTTTATTTTGTGTTGCTACTTTTGCGTTTGCCTTTCGTTTCGTATTGCCGTAATAAAGTTTGTAGTGGCTTCCGTGAATTGGTATAAGCTGCAAAGTCGAAATTAGGAATATAGTGGAAGTGTTGTAGATTTATCATTTTGTATGCAGTGCTCAGTATTAGATGGTGAGGAGATACGAATGAAATAAAAATGTTTTTTTTTTATTATTTTTTCTTTGAAAATATAACTTGCTCGTGGGAGTTAAACAAAGTTTTATTGTTGTTTATAATAAAAAAAGTTATTTTCTTGAAAAATCAATTAAACTCATGTGTATAGTCATAATTGAATAGAGGAGAATAATGTTAATCTTATTTAGCTGTACAAATAAGATTTTTCGACCTGGTATTTAAGACCTAGCAGATATACAGATGAGAAAAATATTGATTTAAGAAGTATTTTACGATAATATTAAAAGTCATAAAGGTGAATTAATGTATCTAGTCTTCTTTATTAATTTGATTGCAAAACATTCCACATTAATTTTGGTTAATAAATGATGACTGCCCCGGGGGTCACCGCGAGTACACGGATGAGTTGCTGCCGGATAAGTAAGCAGGAACTCGCTTCCCCTAGGGCAGGGGTGGCGAACCTTTATGTATCAACGTGCCATTTTTTCTAAAAAAATGTTTAATGAGGTCATAGACGTGCCGTCAAATAGTACCGTCAATGCTTCATAGTGAAATTTGTGATCGGTGGCGTGCCCAAAATATTGTGCCGCGTGCCATTGGTTCGCCATCCCTGCCCTAGGGGTATAGCAATGGTGGGGCTCTTGGTCCCTCCACTAGTGATAGTACGTACCTCCTTCGGGAGGGTCGGGTCGGGTCGTGGCCAGGTGATTGGCTACTAGGACTCCGTCCTCAGTACTCGAAGCTATTGCGACAGCTGTTATTCAGATGTCCCGGATTTCTAAGCAAGTCGGGGGGTAGACTATGTTCTACCCCCTTCTGTTGGTTAATGATTGATGAATTTTGATATAACACTTGTTAAACGAATCTTTGTGGTAAAAAAATACCTTCTCCCTTCAGTTAATGGCGAATAGGTTTCAGAAATGATGCGCAATTTTTTTAATTAGACTGTTTGTGACCAATTGGATATAAACGTGTGCAAAAAATTTATTATATAGCTAGATAGTATGATGTATTTTATTCTCGTTTACGAGAAAGAGGAGTGATAGCTAATTAACAAATATCATGACTTTTTACTTCCATTTCTTTTCGATTTCTAGCCTGAAAACAGTTTAATATTTATTTGTCCCATTTAATGTCATCTCATTTGTTGAACATTAAATGTTTTCATTCTATTAAAATGCTTTTTGACTTAAATCCTATAGAGCGCTTTAGTTGCCCACCAGTGACCTTATTGGTTAAGGCATGGCATGATTGATGATCATGAATCGAAGGAAGACTGCTATGGGTCTTTCCTTTGCCTGTACTCTTAATTAGCATTATTCAGAAATTGGTGCATCCATGTGCACTTAAGCAACGAATTGCTTACTGCCATCAGATTGGCTACCAGAGGTTTTTCTCCAAGCGAGACACAAATGTGGGCGAGATTTCTGCCTCAGGTACTCCAGGTCGCTTCAACCATCTGCAGATGATACTTCTCTGTCGTGAATCCTTGACTCATGGGCCTGCCTAGTTATGCTATATCAAATTGGGGAATAGAACCACCGTTTCAATTTAGTTGATTGATTGTTGTATAATACAGTGGATAATTTATTAATTTTTATGGAGATTTCTCTATACTAGGGGGCTCTGCCCCCTGCTCGCTAAAGCTCGCCAACCCCCAGGAGGATACGCAAACCCTGCTCGCTACATGAAGACATTGGGTGTCCTAGCACAGTTGTTATAAAATCTTTATATATATATATAACACCGCCTGCTCGCTCCGCTCACCGACACCAAAGAATCACGTGATTCTTTCGGGATCACTATGTGAAAACAGCTCGCCTCACACGCTTGCCGTACAGTTATCCGTTTCTGCTAGTATTAGGAAATTATAAGTACATTAATTAATGAAAGTAAATTTAAAGTATTTGAAATTGCACGAACTCCTAAAATTAATTTTTCATCAGTTTCTACAATTAAAATCTTCTGGTAGCACAGATACGTATATATGTAAATGTTAGAAAGAAATTTGAAAGATAATATTTATAATCCAAAGATGATTAAAAATCAAAATTATTTTCATCAATCAGAAATTTAAAACTTCTTGGCATACACTTTTGAGTATTTATTCAAAAGTTTATTTCAACATAACTTCGTTCCACTAAAATTTTAAGTTGAAAACTGATAGGATAGCCTTTTCCAAATCTTCAAAATAAATTTTTAAAAATTGCTTTTTCCACCAAAATTTCAAATATGCCCTCTATACAATGGAATGTAATTCAGAAAAGCTTTCCCACATTGTATACATGCTTATTCCAACAATTATTTAGTCAAGAAAAATATAGTGTTTTTTTTCTCAGTGCAGTCATTTGTGTTTTAAATCTCAGAAAATTCTTGATCGTCTCTTGTAGAAAGATGTAAACCATCTTGTAACCTTTTAGCTAAAAAAGGACAGTTAACGAAATAGTGGCTTGAAACATAACATAAATTAACTGTTCAAAATTAAAACCCATAATAATTATTTACTTTTAGCCTTTTATAATTGATAAGATCTAGCTTTTTTCTCAAAAATTTCCAAAATCCTTGCTTTTTTAAGCAAAATTTTAAATATGCACTCTTTTTTATAAAATATTACACAGAAAAGCTTCCCCACCTGTATACATGCTTATTTCAACAATTATTTAGCCAAGAAAGATATAGTGTTTTCCTCAATGTAGTCATTTGTGTTTTAAATCTCAGAAAATTCTTGATCGTCTCTTGTCGTAGAAAGATGTAAACCATCATGCAGCCTTTTAGCTAAAAAAGGACAGTTAACGAAATAGTGGCTTGAAACATACTCAAATTAACTATTCAAAATTAAAACCCATAATAATTATATACTTTTAGCTTTTTAAAACAGATAAGATAGCTTTTTTTCAAAATTTACAAAATTGTTGCTTTTTGAACCAAAATTTTAAATATGCACTCTTTTTTAGGAAATATTACACAGAAAAGCAAAAAGTATGCAACATTATCATTCACCATAAGCAGCTTGTGGTAATTCACTTCCTTCCGTACAAACACGGTGGCAAAAAAATCTAATCTCTCTATATATACACGTTGCAAACAGTATGCAACTTTAATCATTCTCCGAGAGCAGTGTGCAAGAGAACTTTTCGGAAGTATAATTAGTTCTCTGGTCTTTATTCTGTAATTTTTATTTTTACACATAGCAAATTGTGCACACAATTAGTATCACAAAAAAAGGCTCTGGCTCGCCTAAGCCTATCGGCGGCATTTCTGGCCGATCTTCGCTGAAATCTTTCATCCAGGAATTCCCTTGCACGCTGCTCTCTTCTACACAAATTGTATTCAAAAGTTCGCAAAGAGTTCATTTTAAATAAATAAATTCAAAAAAAAAGTCGACGATCTGAAAAAAAAGTCCTGTAATCCGTAAGCAAAAGCTTGGCGTCAGGGTTGAGATTGGCAAACAAACTGATCGTTGCCAACGGGGAGAAAGAAATAAAGGTCCTTTTTTTTGTTCCACGCATAAGCGTTTTATATAATATAGATTGTTAAAGTTTACAAGTATAGATTTTATTTATTTTTGTTTCATAGTTTCAACTTTCATGAATATAAAAAAAAACCTCTTCATTTTCTGGAAACTTCCTTTTAAAACTAGTTTCGTATTCTAGTTTCATTATATTGTTATTTCAGACTTAGTCAGAAGAAATTTTTTTATAGAATTTCAACTCGACTTCTACAAGAAATTGGCTTTAGCGTTCTCCGTCTTTTATTCGTTTAGTTCTTTTTCTGACGCTTTTCTTTGAATGCAGGTTTCTTTATCGTTGGGACAGTAATGCCAGAGGCTCAAAGGGAGTTTTTCGCGAATTTTATTATGGTTCTTATTCCCGATCACGAGGTACTAGTTTTTATTCTTCGGGATTTTTTTTAACCAAAATAAATCCGGATTCATCCTGAGTTCTCTTTAGTTTTAGAAACTCCAATTTTATAGAAATTCTTTAGATTCAGTGCAGTAAGAATTAGGTTGTGTCTTGGGTTAAGAGGGTTTCATTTTCTGCGGTAATGTATATGGAGCTCTTACGGTCATGAAGCATCAGTTAATGTTTCAGCGTTCTGTAATTTAGTCTCTTTGATGTTGAATTTTTATTTTACATTACTTGTGAAATTTCTTTAAAAAAAAACGGCTTTGGAGTGATACAGTTTAACTTCTTTTTTATCCGTGTAGACTTAGCTTACTCGTTCTCATTTGAAAAAACAGATAGGTAATGCCGGATTCTCAGAAATACCACTTTGTTATACGTTGTCGAATATACTTTTTGTTCTTGACTCGGCATTGTCTGTCAAACAAGTATTGTTTTTCGAGTGCTCATCTTTTGGAAGTATTTATTTGTCATACAGGTTAACCTTTCTGAAGAAACGATTGTATGTGGAACGATGAGTGTTCCCTTCAGAGAGGTTTCACTGTTTTTAGCAATTTATATCATTTTTCGAAATCATTTTCCTCATTGATTTATTTATCATTTTTTGTAAACCACTGTAATCTCTGAATAAGCGTCATATAGGCACCGGGAATCCTGGCTTGAAAATCTATGACCTTTTATTTTCATTTCTTAAAAACTGAAACGTCATCGAACTCTGCTCTTAAAATATCATTTAAAGACATTTTTAGAAGTGTTTTTTCGTATTGGTGTTTCTGATTAATTGTTAAAATATAAAAGTTTTATGGGTTAATTTGTATGCATAATCGTTTTAAGTTAGAGGTAAGAAATTCACCAGGAACACCGAAAAACGTTCCGAATTGTTAGTGTTCGCCCGAGCGAAAAAGGCCTCCAGTGAAAAGGGTTAAAACTGAAATTCGACCGATGTAGATACGTGGGAGAGGGGGAGTGAAGCTCTCTTGCGAAAGCGAAAACCACTGCGGGAGTCCCGTTTTGAAAGCGGAGGGATGAGTAGGCGCAGTAGCCCTAGGGGATCGGAGTTCCCGTAAGTGATGAGTTTGCGAGATTCAGCCCTTGAATGACCTATCTAAATGGATGAGCTGAAAATTGAAATGCTGTGGAGTGCTACTACGCCATTTGCGCGGTGTGGAGTGATCGTGAATGTCCATCTTAACACCAATGGCCTTTGTTGTATAAGATGTTGTTCAATACTGCTTTATGTAATAGGATATTTTACATTTTAAAGCGATATCGAAAATATTGTACAATGTATGTGCTGCTTGGGGGGAATGCGGCATTTATACTAAGTTAGAAAACAATGTAAAATAAATTTATTCATTTTTGACTTTTGGGTGAATAGGTAAATTTAAACAAATAAGTAGTATATGATATAAAATATTTTTATATAGAACTGTGTATATAGTTCGTTAATAAAATTTATGTTACTTGAAATCCTGACAGAACGAAAAAATTATCATCATAAAGTGTTTGTTATGTATGCAAAAAATAAGTGTGTGGCTTTCATTCCTTAGAAAAATTTAACTCTTATTTATTAATTTGAGACATTACAAGAAAAGTGATAATGCTGCTTGTGCGAAAGGTGTGGTTTCCCCCCCACCAATGGAATCAGTCGTAGCAATTAAGACACCTTTCACTGAGCATTTGGGGGGGGGGGGGTATTTTCTTCATTGTAAGTATAAAACTCTGTATTAATTGTTATGAGGAAGTTGATTTAATTTCATAAATCATTATCATATTTTAAAATTCCAGAATGGACGGCATGTTTCAGAATATAGAATACAAAAGGCTTCAACTGTGAAGTGTTTCCGTGATTGCTGAAATGTGTGTTACTCAGTCGGAAGACTGTCTGTTGAACTGAGCTTAATGTTTAATTTCAATGTGGGGCTCATGTTTAATCGCCTCCCAATTGCTTTGTCATCTTATAGTTATTCAAGTAAGCATCTAAACGTGAACATAAGTGGCTCCGAGCGAAATGACAGGAGCGAAACAGACCTTGTGTTTCAGTAATCTCATTACGTATGCTTGAAATATTTTCGATTCGAGTCGTTGTTATTTCAAAGCATCGACGTATTGCCAAGAATTTTAATGGGTCTTTTAAATGGACAATGCCCGAGAGCGTTCTGCTTCGAGCACGATTAACAGCACCTTTGGAACTTAAAGTGATTATCTCGGTTTGATTCAAGAGGAAGGCTCTGGTTCCTGGTGTATAAATGAGCTTAAGGTAATGAACTTGAAATGTTAGGAACTGATTCAATGGCACGCAGTTCTGTTAGGGTTTGTAAACAAATGGCTTATCTGATGTTCGATGGCTTCTTTATGAAAGTTGCCCTGTTTTTTATGTATTTAAATGATTTGCTGCATTATGTGACAAAACATTCGTTGAATAAATTAAATAAATGTCTCTGCAAAAAGTGTAGGATGACAATAAATAATTTTTTGAATTAGCGGGCTGCAAACATTTCACGTCAAAAGACATTTTGACACGGGTAGTTTATAAAGATCCGTATTTCAGTTTTACACAAAGAAAATGTCACATTGTTTACTTTTGTCCAGAATGAATAATTCTGGAAATTATCATTCAACAAGCCTGAAAATTTTGAAGGGTTTTTTTTTTAAAAGCATGCGCTAAATGTATATGATGATAATTGAATAGAGGAGGATAATGTTAATCCTATTTAGCTGTACAAATAAGACTTTTCGACCTGGTATTTAAGACCTAGAAGATATACAGATGAGAAAAATATTGATTTAAGAAGAATTTTACAGAACATTTATGCTAGATTTGTAAACAATGGCTTATTTGATCTTCGATGGCTTCTTTGTGAAATTTGCCCTTTTTTTATGTATTTAAATGATTTGATGGAAATTATGTGACAAAACATTCATTGAATAAATGTATCTGCAAAAAGTGTAGGGTAACAATAAACAATTTTTTGAATTAGCGGGCTGCAAACATTTCACGTTAAAAGACGTTTTGACACGGGTAGTTTATAAAGATCCGTATTTCAGTTTTACACAAAGAAAATGCCACATTGTTTACTTTTGTCCAGAATGAATAATTCTGGAAATTACCATTCGACAAGCCTGAAAATTTTGAAGGATTTAAAAAAAAAAAAAGCATGCACTGAACTGTTGAGGAAAGAAAAAAAACTCAATGTGTTTTGAATGAAAATCTAAAACACTTTATCAATTTACTCTTAATATATTGAAATTTGAATTTTATAATTTTTTTCAATTCCTGAAGAAACCAATACTTGCGAACTGCTATTCGATCGATGGTATACTTTTGCAAAGACAGCAGTCGACGACATTAAATGAGGAGAAAATATGTAAATCGATAAATGTTGAACCAAAGTATACAAGAATAAATCCTTTTGGGGGGAGGAAGGGAGCTAATTTTGCTTGAATTCTTCATATCCGCTTTATGTTTCTACAAAGCGAAGAAAACAACGCTTCTAATGGTACAAATTTGAGTTCACGGTGTATTTACCATGGATCTTTAGTTATAATACCTTCTACAGTGATACCACATCAGTATGATACGGTTCAGATGCATATGAACTAAATGGCTTCTTAGCTGTACATAAAGAGTATATAATGTTACTTTATAAATTTACTTTTATTGGTAGTGTTTATTCGTTTTCCAGTAGTAATAGAAGGCGAAACACAGGAACTGGGAAAGAAATATTATCATATTCTTCTCCTACGCTTTGAAGTGAGCATCACTGCACGGAAGCCTCTTCATTATTACTATCGGAAATAAACCTTTTCCGAAGTCCATCAGACCGGGTAATCTCCGATTTAATCTAGCATCTCACGTCGGCAAACAGTCCATTTGGGGTAACTTCGGGTCTCCCATAGTGCAACCTTGTATTGTATACAGCTCATATATCCACGGTCGATATGTTTATTGACCATCGCTGTCCAAAACAGTAAGTGGAGCGGAAAGCGGGGCGCAATTGACCATCACTATCTGTTAGAAAAGATCCTGTGGGAACTGTTTGCTTCCAAAACCGCCTCGGTATTGACCTCCTGCAAAGCTGAGATAAAAATTTCCAGTTTAGTGGCAGTTACCCCCTAATGCTTTCTGTCCCCATTTGTTACCTCCCACCTTCCAGCTTATCGAAATATATTCCGGAAAAGCGAGCTTGTTTTGATGCTGCGGAGGCTAATCCTTTTTTTGCCCCTTCACTAAACAAACTACCGAATCGATTGGATTATGGAAAATATCCATTTGGGGTTAATGGAAAATCTCGTTGGGAACCGGGACTTGCATGATTTTTCAAATACAGAATAAATGGAGAAATATTTTGTGTGTTATTCTTTTCTAAAGGATTGAAAATAATGTATTGTTGCATTTTAATGCCGTGGCATGTGAAATTTATCATACCCTTTTACCTCTTGCTTGGAAGAAAATAAGTCCTTATGATTCAATTATTTTTAGTATTTAATATTTTAAAGCTAAGTGTTACTATTTCTGATATAAAATTTTTTATCGTTTTGGCTTAAATTTTTAATTAGAGAAGAATTCTTAAGTAGTTACAAAATGGCTTAAATAAAAGTTATCGATTAAATAAAATAACTAAAAAAGTAGAATAACAAAAGGTCAAAAATTTTCATAAAGTTAATGATTTCTTTATATTATGTTCTGTTGAAAATATCTTTATTTTATATACGAAAATGAAGAATATTTTATATTATAGCCATGAATACTTTGGAATAATACTGTAGGAGTACTAAATTTATATCAAAAGATTAACTGTCAAATTAGATATACCAACGATTAACTTTGAAATTTCACTAAATTTCATGTTAACTGACATTGCTATTCTTTCATAAATGTTTCATTTTAAAAGTCAAAAGGTGATATTAGTAATGGAGTTATAATTTATAAATGTTGTATATAAAAAATTAACACAATAAATACAGGCAGTGGAATCTTTTAATTAATCTTATAAAAACAATGAAGAAGATGCATTGCAGTGTAGCATTAAAATTACTTAGAAATTCAGCGGAACCATAAAACCCTTGTAGCGGTTCTTAACACGAGATTTACTGGAATTTATTTAGCGTTTAGAATACCATGGTTTGTTTGGTCGAATTGATGCTCAGTTTGAATGATATCGTGGAAGCAATTCTAACAATCAACTTATATAGGTCGACTGATTTTATATTAAAAGATTTCAAATTGTCGAAGTCATTTTTTAATTAGATGATTTGGGATGGTCACAAAATGAAGAGAACATCAAAAAGCACAATTTTCATAAACATTTTTGAAAGCGGCGACTGATTTCCGTTACTCGTCTTCATAATAAATCACAAACTTTCGGGTTTTTTTTCTTTTAAATATACAGATACCTTTATTTCAAATATTCGGAACAATACTGGCCTCTTGATTTTCGATATCTTTAAGAATCGTCTTGAGGTTAGTATATTTTAAATAATAATGTAGCTTAAACATTTTGATATTTGTGAGCTATTAAAATTTGGAGTGTATAATGTGTCATCTAGTACTGTTCTGAATTATATACAATTCGTTCCTCAGAATACTATTATATACAATTCCAACCCGTAGGTTAGTTGTTCTAAATCTTTTAGCATTTGGAATAAAACTTTCCATATCAGTTTTAATTGTGATTCAATGATTTGTGGAACATAAAATTATTAATAATAAAATTCGTGTTACTTTTATACTGTATAACTTGCTATCTACTTACTTCTTACTGTACTGACATTTGTTGACATTTAATTTTGTATTAACTGAATGTATCTTTTCCTATTTTTTAGTTCAATTATTATTATTATTCAACTGTGCCGTCAGGGTTCGCGACTACAGGTTGTAGCTCACAGTTTGAGTGACATGAAAACTGAACACTAACATAACAATTCTAATTTAATCTTGAAATTAAATGCAGCTTTAATTTCAACAGCGGATATTTATATAAATTTACTCAAATTTCAGACACATGATTATTTAAGCCTTCATCTTTCACTTATGCAAACAGAAGATCTTTATTTTGGTTATAATGCATCGATTTTCCGGATATGTAATCTAACAATTCCCTGTAAAGCATTCAGTTCCTCTAAAGCATTAAATATCTTTATTTTCACTGTTATATTAGCAAATGTTTTAATAAAGCGGAAGATTTCCCAAATGTTTCCTAAATTTAATAACGGATCCCTCTGAATCTTTTACTAATTACGATCCCCTCTTGTGCATAAATCTCCGTTTATAGCTGCGTAGATTAAAAATTATCTAGTTGAGATTTCGGATATGGTTTCTCATTAATGTCAATGAAGTGTCGTTATCTCAAGGAAGTGCATTACATATGAAGCTTTGCTTCGTTTACATATGAAGCTTTGCTTCGTCATTATAACATCATTTTAATTAAACAGTGTTTTGGTCATTTGAAGCATTTATGACTGAGAAGTAAATTATTGGTTTCAAAAGTTTTATTTGCGTATTACGTGTTACCCATTGTTTTCGAGTTCATTGTACATTTTCCATTATGAAAGATATTGTCTAGTAGTTGACACAAACATTAATTTTTGTATCGTGTACTGGAGGGATGTAGGATGTAAATTCATGTCGTTATCACGGTAAAATCAAAACATCTTTTTAATTTGCTAACCTTTTCTTAAAAGCTCTTTCTGTGACCTGCAAACGGAGATTTGCTTTATAGAGAAAATTGAGAGAGAAATGCATGTTAAGCTTTCTCCTTACATGGAGACATTTTCAAGTAAAAAGTTGCAGAAAGTTTTTTAATAATGACAATTTTTTAGAGTAGTCGTTTGGGAAACTTTCCAAAATCTATTAAATATTACGTTCTTCCAAAAAAAAATTCTCGTTCACGAGTTCTGGTACGGTTTAAATCTTTTAATATGCCCCACTGCTTAGTACATGTAATTCTCTGTTACTTATTTGACATTATTTTTAATTAATTCCAGGTCAACTATCAATGCATTTATGATGTAGTAATCTTACTGTCCACCTGGGTGCCAGTTTATAGAATTTGTCTTCAGTATTACATGGTTGTCACAACTATAGGTTATCTCCACATAACAACCATAGATCCGTTTGTGATATATATCTCATCAGATCGAGCTGACCCACCTGGGAGTGTTAAAAATAAATTTACATAAGCGACTCTATTCACTAAATAGCATATAAATGCACTTTTCTCTAAAACGTAAGGTTCACTCTGCCACATTGAACCGCGCATTTTCTGTGCGGCCATCCTCAAAGGGTTAAAGCCAAGGAGCAGCACGAGCGCGCCGGGGCCCCGATATGTAGATTTTTAAAAATATTTATCTTATTTTTTTCATTCATAATTTATCAAATTTCAATAATTTAATATTAAATTGACTCTTTTTTGAGCTGCCTCTCTCATTAAATGTTGTATAGAAAATAGCTACTTATTCAGTAGTAATACACAAAGTAGTTTTACTAAAAAAGAGCAACGAATCCTTGACGTATTTCGATAATATTTAAGTACTCTATTTTAAGATATTAAATTAAAATCGATAAATTCAAAGCGTCTTAATTATCAACAAAGATTAATTAAGTTGATTATAAAAGTTATATAATATTAATTATTCGTAAAAATGTACTTATAATGATTAAAGGAATTGAAAACTAATCCATTTTAAAATGTAATGATTGAAAATTCAAAATGTGCAAGTGCTTATGTGTAATGCTTCAGAGGTCTCCCCAATAAGCTTAAAACGTCCCTGCTGCTTCCGTTATTTTCCAGCACATACTGATCTTCCACATACATTATTAAAAATGAGGCACACGCGATCATAAGATTACACATAATCAGTTTACCTATGGCGATTTTCAAAGCTTAACAGCCTGTGCCAGCATTTTACCCGATTATTGAGGAATAGCATCATTTGGAGATGATATCCTTAAATGCACATAACATGTCAGGCAGATAGCAAGAATCGAATGACATGTTGAAGGTTTTTTATTAATAGTCTTTTTATGTCTGTAGACGATTTTGTTGTGCAGTGGAAGATTCAAGCCTAAATTACTAAAGGCATTTATTTTTGAAAAATTACGATTTACTGCTTTGGTTCTAGTGTTTACAAGTGTTCTACTCCGTACCTCCCAAGTTCAAAGAATCCGTATTTCCTATTTTGACTTTCTCACTACTTGTAGGTCAAAGGAATAAAAAGAGCATAAAATTTCGTTAGTTTCCTATGAATTTCTTTTTTTCAGTATATGCTGCCTCTTTTTTAGAAGATACCATTAATTGTATTATGTTTTCAGTACACCACCATTTTTTTTTAAAAAAATGTTCCATTCTAACTTCATACATTGTGAGGGAGTGAAAAAAAAAAAATACGGAACTGATTTCCCATCCGGATCTGATAAAGCACTCAAGACTTATCTTCCGTTATGGACTTAAAATTGAATCAGGAAACAGCGAACAGCAGCATTTTGTCACTGCATAAGATAAAAACGTCCTGTCGGCTGTCACCCTAAAAGTCTCCCTTCACTTGATATATTTTTTAAAGATTTTTTTTCTGATTCGATTTATGTGCAGTGCTGTTCCTTCCCTCTGCCCCAGATTTATTTATGTTTCCATCTACTTTACTTTGAGTTGACACTTTTTCTCGGTGAATCAACAGGAGAGAACTGCACACCCTTCTTGTCACGTTGAGAATAGTTATTGGTCTCAGAAACGAAGGAAAAGAAACTGTTTGTTCTGTAGCTTTTATTTGTACATAGCCATGGTCTCTGCAGTTCTTTTTCGCTATTTCATTAGATTCTTCTGAAAGCGACCCGGTTATTTGTCTTGATTCGTGAACAAATAAATAGTGGCCTTTCTATCTCCACATTTCTATGAAAGTATTTTTTGCAAACTCTTACACTGTTACGATTTCTAGTCAGAGGTTGAATTTTATTGAAAAGATTTTTTTAATTCTTCCCCTTTTAAAAACTAAGCACATACTTTGGATATCAAGCCATCTTGATATCAAGCCTTTGTGATATCAAAAAAAATTGTGTTACCTAAAGGATATAATGCTATGGAGTTTGTACCGTGGAAGCATTCGTTAAGGATATTAGAAACCTCTGAATGACTGGAAATGTGAACATTGTAACTGAATAGCCATTCCGCGAAACGTAACCTCTTTCATGCACTAATGGACGGGAATAAGATTAGATGTTACTTAGGTTGGTTAACATTTATTTTAAATATATTTGATTCTTAAAAATTTATTACTCTAGTGCAATGATTCCCAAAGTGTGGGCCGCTGCGCCCTGGGGGGGACTCTCGACTTCCTCAGAAGGGCATCTCGAGATATTTGCATAATTTTCATAATTTTATTTATATTTTTAATTCAATTTCATATGTCGCGACAATTTTGCAGAACACTTATCACGGTGTATGACCTGGATTGAGAAATATACTTTCAAAATAAAAATGTAGATAATTTTGCATGCATTCAATATCCATTTAATGTCCCTATAAAAGTAAAAGAAGATAATTTGATTGTGTTGTCTTGTGACCATTCATTAAAAATTTATCACCGTTTTGCTTATCAGTAAAAAGTGAATATGCACTCCTAAGTGATAAATTTCGGAGAATTTTAATCGCACTTGCTACTTCTTAGATGTGCAAAGCCAGGTTTTCGGCAGTTGCTGTCATAAAAGGTAGCTGTGTCCATTAAAATTCCATGATTTGAGAAAATGTATAGGGGTCAGCAGTCTCATCCTCCCCATTGATTATCTAATTTATTAAAATTTGTTCAATGTTTTCTTATATAACCTAAAATGTTTTTCATTTACTTAAACTTTCATTTACTTAAGTAAAACTATACAAAAACTATTGACTATTTTGCAAAAAAAAAAAAAATACTTTTTGGAGTTTTAAAATTGGGTGTTTTGGAAAAAATCTGGATTCACCAAGGCGCCGAAAACCGAAAAGGTTTGGGAACCTGTGGTCTAGTGATAATATAGTAGAACCCCGGGAATCCGAAATAAATGGGGCTGACCTCTGTTCGGATTCCGGGGAATTCGGATTATCCGGGAAATTCGGTAAAATACTCTTCATATGCCAAATGCAGTAGAGTATTGACTCTGGGTTCTCTGTGAAAGCGAACGGAAAGAGCACGCGACGATTCGTATGGTACAGTGGCAATCAAGTTTAGGATAAAAAGAAGATATCCGAGTTTGTTTCTGCTAATTGAGGTGCTGTATTCATTCTTAAAGACCGCTTCAAATTCCTCTTTTAAGTTAAGAATAAAGAATAACTTTGTTTCTGATTCGTAATTGTTATTTTTCCTCCATTTTTCAGTAAAATTTTTTCAGAAATTAAAAAAAAAGGTGTTCGGATTATCCGGAATTTCGGATTACCGGGGTTCTGCTGTATTAACACGTGATAAATACTACGCGGTACCTTGGGTACCGGCGCTCAAAGTTTAGATAGTCAGTTTTACAGTTCTTAAGTGGAATGATAGTCGACTGACTGCATGAGGTAAACAGAAAATGAATGGCAATGTGACATTTAATTGCGGTTAAAATATGAAGAATAGTTTAATTTATTTTGTAATGAATTTAAGGGATTACAAAGTGTATGTGTCACTGTTTTGTAAAAGCGTTATTCGTAACTCATTCCCCCGCTAAATTTCATATTTTCTCCTTAAAGAGTTTTGCAAATTAGATAAGTGAAAATCGTTTTCTTATAAACTCGCGCAATCCAAACTACGAAATGGAGCAAATAATTTTCGCTCTTAGATTACTAGTAATTACATCGATTCGCATTTCCTGCGTTTTATACTTTTAAGTTTGATGTAAATATGAATACTTTGACATTTATTTGGAAGTTTAATTACACTTTAAGTCTGGAAAGAACATGCTGTTTCTACATGCTAATGCTAAAATTAGCTCTCACCCAAAAGTTTCCACGCAATAATTTCCTCTTTTCCGAAATAACTTTTCGGAGGGTCCTGAGGTTAATTACACCATGAATTTTGGCCTTTCGCCGTGATCTTAAACGTGTTGTTTGCTTAAAAAGAATTAATGGATTATTTGCCTTTGCTTCATTTTATTTTCAGTTAAATTGTTTTGTATAAAATTATGCGTTTTAGTTTACGGAACGTTTAAATATATTTAATAAAGAACATTAGCCAGTTTCGTATTAAAAAAAACTTTCTTTCGGCACCATGATAACAGAATTTTTCATTATTCAAATTAAAATTTTCATTTTAAAGTTCATTTGAAACCATCGCTAGTGTTCTTCGCTCGTTTTTCTTCCTTCCGTTTTTCTATACTTCCATAAAATGGCACATTTTGTGTTTAACTTCGTCGCACCGTGAAAAGAATAAAAACTGCATTTGGACATCTTCCCTTTAACCGTTTAGGTCAGAAATTTGACACTTATCTACAATTTTGTTGTCAAGATCTCACACGAGATTTCTTTTTTCTAGTTCGTTTTCTAGTCTGTAGTTCTATCGTTGACATACAGATGGCAGAGAGGAAATCTATGTTTTGATGGATTTGTTCCAAAATTTGCCTTTGATCTACAGTTTTGTTGTAAGGATCGTCTTTATTCTTTATTTAAAAGAAAAGCACGCTACAGAGAAAACTCCATTTACAAAGTGCAGACACAAAATAATTAATAAACATACAAAGAGCAAAAGCTGTAATCGATGGATCTTAAAAATATTAAAAAACTTATTAGAAATTAAAAGTTGTTTACAGAGAATATAAAAATTAAAAACTCTAAACCATGACAAATTTTACAAATAATAAATAATTTAAAACGAATACACACAATCACAAAGATTTCAAAAAAAAAATTGAAAACATTACACCTAAAAACCATTTAAAAAAACAAAGGATTTAAAAGTTTAAAGAGGAAAACGTACACTACAGATAAAAATCCTATTGACGAATGCAAAAACTGAACACGGATGCATATAAAAACATTAAAATAACGATGCAGAATTTTAAAAAATGAATACAGTAGAAAATTAAAACACAGAACAAACTTTAAAATTAAATAGAGTCAAATGTAGAAAGGTAAAAGAAAACACATCATGACTTTAAAAGTTGTAAACAATTCAATTTAAAAACATCAAGAGACATATAAAAAACGTCAACTTCATCAGAGAACCTGTTAAAAGCTCTATAAAATTTGTACAAAGAGAACTTATTCACATAGTTAAAACTCGAAAATACATTTTGAAATAAATTTTTGTTTCTTAAAGATCTGGCAGGCACAGCAAAATGTATGTAGCTCAGTATATGTTCCAATCAATCAAACCATTAATGACTTTGTAAAAGAAGAGAACGCAAAAAACATCACGTCTGGAACACAAACTAGGTAAATTAAAGATATCAAGTAGACGTGAAGAAGATATATCCTGCAAGTAAAATCCACTTTTCTTGTAAAATAAATATCATAAGAAGTTAGTTTGAATTCGCTCGATAATTTCGATTTTATTTCTGTAATTAGGATCCCAGATGATGCCACAATATTCCAGATTGGATCGGACATGAGTGAAGTAAAGGATTTTCAAAGCATGTTCATTGGAAAATTCACTTGTTTTGCCCTTAAGATCATGTATAAAAATTCATTCATCTAGCTTGTTGCCCTGTCGTGTTCAAAAAAGCTTGAATAAATACTGCGGCAAAATTGTCGATAGATAGTCGATCCGGTCCAAAATCTAATACAAAAGTACAATTGTGATGATAAAACCATATGCCAAATTCCATCCTTTTAGCTCCTTGCACTTTTGAGTTTACATGCCCATGGACGGACAGACACTTCCAATTGACTGAATTCGTCAGAAATGTATAATTTTGGTGTTTTACAGACAGACAGGCATAATTCCAAAAATAGTTTCTTCAGGCTTAGGGAAATCCTAAAACATAGATAATTATTAAAATTTCGAGATTAGATTTTTTGACGGTTGTTGGCACTTATCTCCCTCTTTCTATTTGAATGTACTGTGTCGCCCTTTATATTTTTCTCTATACCAGTACTGCTCATTTGCATGTTCCAGTCCTGCTCATACAGAGCAGACGCATGTCTAGATGTTCTTTGTTCTAAACATTGCGTTAGAACGTGCCTCTTAAATCTCTAATATTCTTGAAATTGTTGATAATTACATGTTGATAGTAATAAAGTCTATGTTATGTTGGAGATATAGTAGATTTTTCTCTACAGCAATTGCTCAATCGACGATTTAAATCAGATGCTGGCATACCACCACCCCTTGCAACGATTTCTGTTTACTTCTGCAACTTTCTGTGCTTCACACACGAGTCAAGGACCCGACGAGACGTTAAATTAGATATAATTGAATTGGGGCGAAAGAGCGGGCACTATTTATTTTGAATCGCAGCGCCTGATATATAAATTTCCGAAATGATAAGACAATCCGTTTTTGACTTCCAACTCTAATTTAAAATACAAACTAAATTTATTTTATAACAGAAAGTATTAGGAACACAATGGATCAGAAATAAGGAAGCAACTATAGCGTTTAGCTTAAAAATAATTTATCACATAATATGCGAAAAACTTTCATGCAGAAATTTTCTTAAAGTTAATTTATTTTTACTTGAAAGACATCCTATTTTCACCGAAGAAGTATCAACGGAAACAAGTGTTACAAGTTAATGGAAGTTACAGGAAGAAGCTTCTCTTCTTATTCATCTCGCTGCGTAATAACTGAATGGAATCTTTGAAGCATGGAAAAACGTGCCCAAGAGCTATTTTCGTGATCTAATAAAGGTTCGGCGTTTTTAATCTGATCAGTATTGTGTGTTTATTAAAGCCTTTCCTGACAGTAATTGAACGAGATGTTCGTGATTTTGGAATCTATTTGAAATGTTTGGTGTATTTTATGAAATTTAGAATGCATAGATATGAAAGTAAGCAGTATAGGCTTATTAAGTTTTAAAATTAGCTTTCCAAAGTAGCATGTTGTTTATCGATTGAAAATTGATTTGTATTTTAATATGATTTTTTGATATTTGTCTATCGTATTAGATAGTAGTATTTATAATAAAGATTTCTTTTGGTTGTTTTCTAACTATGCTTTATCACTTTTATTCTTTTGTTAGTGTATATAAGAAGATAACGTGAATTTTTATCTTTGTCATCAATTTTGTGTTCATATAAATAGGGATTCTTAATAAATTAAGCTTTTAATGTAAAGGTAGTGGACACTTAAAAGCTTTCATTATTTGTAAAATTTGGTTTTCTTGCGACTTTCTAGAATTTCTAGGAAACTGCATTTTCCTTGTTTAAAAATTTACTCTTATTATCATGGCATTAAAGTTCATATTTTTCGTAAATTTTAATGAATTGATGAATAATAATTGAAATGGTCTGAAAGGTTTTAATTCGAGAACTATAGGTATTTCTCTATGTATTACTTAGAGAAATTTGTATTACTAAAAAACATGTATTACTTGGAAAAAACTTGTTATTCGTTGAATATTAATTTCAGGCTATAATAGTGCGTTTCATTTTGGTATTGATATTCATTGGTATACTATAATGATTTATTTCATTTGCTATCATTTTATTCCAACTCAAAAATCACTTTTTTCTACAAGAAAGGATTTAACAATTAGTTTAATTGACAAAATGGTCATTGTAATAATAATTGGGTCTGATTATTTGGAACTGTATGCTTTTCCTTTTCAAATATCTCTGCACATGTTATTCTTTTTTTAATTATAAAGTTTATTTCTTGTTTGAAATTTAACTCTAGAACTTCTGATATCGATAGCAGATTTTAATCATTTGACATCCGGGTTAGAATTTTATTTCTTTGTAAATTGATTGGAAATGCTTGAAAGGAGTTGATTTTAATAACGAATATATAGTTTTTTATTGTTGGATGTTTTTCTCTCTTTCGCCTCTTCACTTTTCGAAAAGTTTCTGTATCTGAATTTATGTAGATTTTTCTTGGTCATTTAAAAGAAACGAAGACATTTAATTCTGCTTGCTTCTTGTTAATTTTCCTGATTTAAAACTATATACTTTTGATAATATTTCGCTATACGACTGAATATTTTGAATTGTTTAATTTGATGCGCCACTTTCATGGATTATTAATAAACCGTCTCGCCTTTACTGTAATAATAATTCAGAATATTTCGTTTCAGAAGGATAACATAAGGATTTTTAGCTTTTTACATAAGGGTTTTTAGCTTTCTTTTTTGCTATAATTTTGATTTGCCCACTTCGAAATGTATTTCCTCTTTTCCACATATTAATTTTTCATTTTTAACTTAATTGCAATAATATTAATAAGTTTTTTAATTTAATTTTAAGGAAATTAATGTCTATTTAATGTGTATTTCAACATGTAATGCATAATTTTTATGTATTATTGATGTCGCAATGCATTTCTTATTTAAATTCATACTCGGTGTCTTGTATGTAAATTTCACAGCTATTTCAATTTAAAAAATATTTACCAAAATATTAATCATTTCTTAAAATCACTCAAATATGTACTACTTAGATCTTAAATATAAAATCAAAGGCCAGCCGCGAGGATAATTTTAATTTGCGTATGTGAAAAGCGAAGGATTACGGCTTCCATGTTCAAACTCAAACACTTCCACTAACTGAGGCACTTCTGATTACATTGGGATGTCGGCTCAATCCATATCAATCGTCAATTAATCGAATTCCATCCCTTCAATCAGTAGTCGGCCGCAGCGAATCAGCGCGGACCTAATAATACCATGAAAATGCGGATGGGAGAAGTTTTGGCTGTCTTACGTCACCTCCAGTCCTTGTAAGGCGGCAGACTTCGGGGCATAATCGGCCGTTTTAATAAGTTTGTGTAATGGCATGGAACAGTGCCTTCAGACGACAGCTCTTAATTAAAGTGTGATCATCATATTAAAGGGTTTGGAAAACTGCGTTAACGGTTTCTTTTGCCGGTGCCTTTAAGCCCCAAGAAGTTTTTTTATGGTCTGTTGGAGATTTTTTTTAATTCAGGACCTAGAAAAAAAAATCCCAACTTCATTATTGTCTTCTCATTCGTCGTCGTGGTAAATTAAGAAGAAACATCTCTGTTTTGTTCTTGTTGCGGTAAGTTAAGATTATAGCTGACAAAAAGTATTCTGGGCGGTGTCTTTGCGTTTTTTACACGGCGAGCTGTGATAAATATGTAAATTTTGATAGGGCTGATTTTATGTAAAAGTCCTGGGAGATTTCAAAAGTTTTTCAAGAAATTGCTATTAATGCGTTCCTACTTTGAGACAAAATAATTATGTATATCTTTCATAATTAAATACTTTACTGTATGATAGTCATATGTAAGACACATTATCCATTGGGCAAAATGGGCATCTTTTCTGTATAATTCAAACAGGCAATACATTAAATACAGAAAGCCATCGGTAAGAATAATTGATAGGAAAAGAGCCTGAGCTGAAATGTCTATAATCTCCTATACCTGAAGTTGCCATATAAAGCGCGGCATAGCAGAAGCAATTCCATACAGAATATACACTATGCAATGCAAGATGTTTAATGGAGAAACTGATAGTTGTTTTATTCAGAGGAATCAATAAATAGTTTGAAAGTTCAATAATAAAAAAAAATGAATTAAGAAAGATTTGAGATGTAATTATTGGACTGACGTTGACAGAATTTTCACAAGTCTGGTAAGATAATTAGACAAGAGTTGGTAATGGCACATTTAGTTGACAGGTATATATCATGATTATGGATTTCAGGAACTTCAGAGATACTTTAGTGCGTCTGGAGACTGTTTAGGAGAATTTCGAACAGAATTCATCATGTTATCAAAAAGAAAAAAATGAAGTTAGAAAATTAGACTTAATACTTACAAATTTAAAGAATCATAATACAATAGTGCATGAAATCTATCGTTACCAATAACTCATTGGTATATTGAAACTTTGGGAGGTTATTTTATGTTTTAAACTAATGACTGAGCTAAAATGTTCGAGGTAATAAAATAAATAAGCAATGAACTTCGATGGTTAGTAAAAATATACTGTAAATAGATAGAAATCACCTTAATGAGATTTTATATTCTTAATTACCCACTATTTAATTTCATAATCAGAACTTATGAACTAATTTTTAAAAATTCCCATGCTTATTTCGGGTGAACGGTCACTGCATAATCGAATACCAGATGAAACCGAACACTGTTTGAAAACCCATGGAATCCGATAAACAATAGAAAGACTGGGAGAACAATTGTCTATCTTCCAGCAATCCTTCATAATTAAAAAAAACTATTATTCAACATCACATTTTAATCTTACTTACTAAGACGACATAGGGCATTTGTTTTATTCCGTGGCTAAATATACTACGTACGGCAGCAATTTTTGTTTTCACACAGTAACTCAATTTAACTTTTATTCACCCAGAACTAATTATGAAGAGAAGAGTTCTTGAAATTTTTTTCTCCAAACTAAGCCCATTTCCAGAAAGTTTTTTTACTTTAAAAAGAAACCCAATTAGTGCCTTCTATCCGAACTTGAAGACAGAATGAAATATCCCAGATTCGTTACCTGCTATTTTTGCCTCCCGTCCGTTCAGTATCGCTCTCCGTAACAGTACAAAAAAAAAGCAAGGAAAGATCGATCACTATCCAAATAGGCTACGAATTACGTTGCTCTCTCATCCAAGTTTCTTCTTTGGGAGAGTTAGAAGGCATTTACTTCGTCTTAGACAACTTGACTATGGTGTCCACACTTATCGTGTTCCAATAGCTAATTTCTAAACCGTTAAGAAAAAAACATATAGTTTCAATTCGAAAAAAATGCTTTAAATGAAGGGAAGAATTATAATATATGCTTTTTGAGTCACTAAATATATTTCTGAAAAGGTTACGAATTCGAGTTTTTTGTACGGGCCCCCGGTCCTATCAGTCATATTTAGTAAAATATTCTTCACACACTATCATTTTAAACAAAACAAAAAAAAAAAACTCCACTCTTTCTGGCCTAAAACTGACCGAGTTATTGAACTTTGAATAGCGCTGACTTAGACCACTTTACCCATTCCAATAGCCGTCTCGAAGACGATCCACCAATCAATGCGCAACACTTGCTCGACGAGACTGCTGATTGGCTTAAAATTATGAATTTTAAAACTCCGTAGCTCGGTCAGTTTTAGTCGCAGACGAGTGGATCTTTTTTTGTTTAAAATGTTAGTGTGTGAAGAATATTTTACTAAATATGACTGATAGGACCAGGGACCGTATAAAAGAACTAGAATTCGTAACTTTTTCAGAAATATATTTATAGACTCAAAAAACTTAAAATATAATTCTTCTCTTCAATTAAAGCATATTTTTCCAGTTGGAACTATATGTCTATCGCTAATGGTTTAGAAATTAGTTACTAGACCACGATAAGTGTGGACACGCTGTATAAAAGAAGCAAGCTATGTGGGATTGGTGTTGGTTAAGAACTTTTGGTCGCTCGTATAAACATTGCTCCTGATATTTCAGCCTAATGAATGGATGTAATGTCTTGCCAAGCATTTTGATCGACAGATCTATTTAAGAATCTCTCTCTTGCTGCGCATCTTTAGATTACGTTATTCTTATTCTCTCTCCTGATTTTCTCGCATAAGAAGTGCAGTAAAACTTTGATTAATCGTCACGATAATGGAAATCTCTTTAATACATATCTGCAGTAACGTGATTTCACTGTTGGCTCGGTACGAAAATGAAAACACCATCCTCTAAAAGTGAATAATACATACATATTGTATTTAATTTTACAAAATGACCAATATAAACTTCAGTGTAAGAGTGGTAACGTACAAAAATGACGGATTATGTTTTTTTGGACGATGACGGATAACAGCAACTGGCAATTAAACGAATGACAGTTAATCGAAGATTTACAGTATAGAAGAAGAAAATATTATAACCGTCGAAGCACTCGACATCGAGATGTTGACGAATCTTCTCGCTTTAGACCTCCCTGAATCCGAAAAAACATTTTTGGAATTATGTCTGGTATTCTGTGAGCACGGCGACACAAAGTAACGAACTAGAAAGATGAAATTTCGAATATGATCTTTGTCCCAAAATTGCTTTTTTAAATCTTGAACGAAATCCGACAACAGGAAGTTTGTCTACCTCACCGACTGTGTGCACGTGAACACGATTACTCAAAAAACGCAACAAGTCAGATCACTGAAATTTTACACCTGTAAATATTGTAATCACTCTTTTAAAGAAGAGTTTTATTGTAAGGTAATGAATTTGGCTTTGTTGACTTCATTCGTTACTTTCATGTTTTTTATCATTATTATTTTTTACTTTAATTTATTTAAACGTTACTCACTGGAGGTAACGCTGTGCCAAGTTTTATTCGTATAATATTATATTATGCGTGACCGATATAGAAGAAAGACTAAAGCAATTATTTAAATTAACTTTTTCACTATCACGACATACTTCAAGAGAAAATTAAAATATGATAATGAACTTATTTTACTTTTTTAAAACTGTACTAACTAAAACACCAATGTGCAATTACCTGAGATGTAATCTAAATTTAGCTTTTTTTTTGTTATAAAATATTGCAGCAATGATTAAAGTTCTAATAGCCGCCTTCGGCGACCAACTTTTCTCCCGTAATATTAATAGACTGTGGCTATGATTGCTACTTGGCGAAATAAATTGGCGGTTGTAGAGGCTGAGGAACTCTGCCAAAGTTTTATTTTGCAATATATCTCGAAAATGGAGGGTGGGATGTAGGCGACCATTGATGACATATTTAGGCATCATAAACTTCCACATCAAATAAAAATTGTCGAAACCGGTGTAGTGGTTGGGATGGAGGACTTGTCCTCTGGTTTTGCCTTTTGGGGGGACTTGTCCTCTATTAAGATTTCAGAAATTACAATCAGTGTTTATTAAACAACAATTTTTATGATTTGTTACTGTTATAGGGTATTAACGATTAGGAAAGCACGACAAGAGGAAAATGTTATCGTGAATAAGAAGGGTATATTTTCACCAAACTAAAACGCATCACATAAAACTGTCTCGAAATTCGTAGATAACCCTTTTTTCCCTCCAGCAATCCCTTTTTGCTACTACCATGAATATTAGAGAGCAGTGTTTGTTACGAAAATTTTTATTTTGGATTTAAGACGGCAGTTGCTAAGACAACGTTAACAACGTGTTTTCGAGAAAAAGCAGATAAAAAATTTAACAACGTATAAAAAATAGAAACACAACAGATATCAATTTGTTCTTTTCGTGTAATAAACAGGAGATGTTGAAACCTTTTAGGCATTTTAGGTAGCTTTGTCTTTAACGGTCTTAATGAAAGAAAAATCTATTTTATTTGTTTCATTTATCCTTTGGTTGTTGTTGGATGAAATTGTTGATAATCATCGATTTTAGATTAGATCTGTTAAAAAATAGGATCAATTCATGCTCATGTGATACGTGTGAAATGTACCGCGCCAATTTGATTTTTGAGTCGGTTGTACAACTTGCATAAAGAAAAAGGATGTGAAGTCACACCACAGCTTAAAACAAGCTGTTAGGTGGCTTGAAAGTGGTGTCTCGTGAATTGGCTCCATCATGTATGTTTGAATCTTCTGATATAAAAATAAAATGAAATCCGATTTCCTCGCGTAAGGAAGTTTTCTATTTTTCAGTATTTTCCTGCGAAGCATTATTTTTCAATTCTACTATTAGTTCACACTCTCCCTATATATATTTATTTATATATCTTGTTCAAATTTTCAATCGTTAATAAAATACTTTTTATTCATCCACTCAAGTTCAAATACATTTCTTTAAACTTGTAGTGGATGACACTTGATATTAATACAGTTTTTTCAAATATTAATTCATTAATTAAATTTAATTAATTAATTTTAGTTTTATATGGGAGAAAAAAATTCTAAAATAAAATTTTTCTTTGTTGACCTAAGTAGGAATTGACTTAATTTTTTTTTTATATATATTACTTGTTTTCATTAAATTTGCTGAAGATCAAAAGGCTATTTAAATGTGAAGAACAGTCGTATTATTTGAAAGTCGTTTTATTAGTCGCTATATGAAGTTTCATTAGAACTACTGTTTAGTAGCCTGCAAATCGCTTAAATACTCTTTTTTATTCCAAAATCAACCTCCATTTTTGCAAACAGAGTTTCTGAATTTAAAAAAATAACCAGTTTTATTGTTTTAGGCTATTACTAAGGATGAAGTCGTTTCCTTAAATATCGCACGCATAATTATCAATTTGTAAATTAAATACTGCTCTTTTCGCCATTTTCAAGCAGTTCTATAAAATATAAATTTTTACTATTTTTACAGCTGGTAATATCCATACTTTAGGCATATGTGCATATTTTTAAATTTGGTCTTTCTAATTCATAGTGTAATCTTAAATTTTAACTAATAAAACTTTTAATTGCCGTCAAAATTAACGATAGGGTTTCATCGAGTTAAAATAACATCGAAATACTTTTTCCTTCTTATATTGTATAATCAAATAATAATAATGATGTTGTCTATAATGTAATAATCAGTACTCTCTTGAAACGGCTACTTACTTATTGAAAAATTGCATTTGAATATTCTCATTACCTTGAAATCTGTATTGAAGAACAGAATCGGATATTTTTTTAAGGGTTACAGAATTTTATTATGCCAAATAATAGTTAATTGTGTTTGAGAAGCGCGGTAAAACTTCAAAGTTTATATTCTCTCTCTCATTTTTTCTTAATTAAAGTCTTAATTACACATTGAAAATAGCGCTAGTGAATTAATTACTTTACTAACAAGGAAAGTGTTAAACTTACTTAACAATATTTTCAAAGGCTGTACTTTCGAACCGCCTATCGAAAATTAAATGAGCTGGTTAAAATTGATGGCTTTATTAATAAAATGGTTCCTTATTTTTCTCATATAATAATTGAATAATTTTCCTAACACAGAATGAAGTTTATTCCTTTATGTTTCTTTCTTTTATTAAATTTGGTAACGGATCTTCAATTAGTGAAAAAAATTAATGGCATATTTTTCGTGTTTTTCACAAAGTGGGGACTTCAATATAATGCACTAATGAAAGATATTTTTTTGTTTGTTTAAATGAAGTTATTAAGGGATGAGGAGTAGCAAAAATAGGATTTATGTTAATTTCTTTAGTGTTAATTGTTTGTAACTCTTCTGACCATTAATAGGCATCATTAGCATTTTTCAAACTAAAATCTGAAAGTCGTTTTTGTATTATATTTAATTTTACCAAAAATAAAATGAAGTATGTCCTATACGAGAACGTTTCGTTTTCTGATGCAAACGATTATTTTTTAAAGTTGAATTTTTATGAATGGAATGATCATATCCCAGTAATTAGTTGGAGGAAAGAACTTTTTTTCCATCATGTACGCAAATACAAATGAAATAATGTTCCAGCATATCATAATGCTTTATAATTAATATATATGCAGAAAATCTTAACTGTGCTGTGTTGAACATATTTTATATAACAGAGATTTCTTTTTCTTTAATACATTAAAAGCATATTGTTATCTGAAAATATAAAAAGCAGTGGTAAAAATTTTCTATTAAAATGAATTTGTGGATCATTTCTCTGACTAAGCGTAGGTACAGAATAACTGGAAATCGTAAGTATAGTAGGCGGACTCGTATGTCAGATGAAAGTGTTTTGAAAGGAAATTGCAAACCAACGCAGAACGATTCTTTGAACAACCTAACTTGACTTAAACGCGTTCATTGACTCGTGGCTTGGTTAACGTGACCTAATAAGTCTTCGCCACAACAAAAACTTGTACCGATGATTTCTTTTTAATGTTTTGTTAATCGCTTTCCGAGTAGCATTGATCTAGATAGCTTCATTTGGCGCGAAGTCGAATGCCTGGCGGATCGCTGTACATTTTTCAATGGGTGAATGTCATTAAAAAGCCTAAGTTCTTCCTTTTCCCTTGACGCTTTGTTTTCTTTCTTTAGAAAACTCGTTCAACTTTTTGATTTTGCGTATTTTTAAACTTGTTTCATAAAAAATATGTAAGGTTGTATTGATAAATCAATTCCTTATCGGGAAGAATCGTAATCCACAACCTTGAATTATTAAATTTGTTTTTTATATGTTATACAGTTGGTAGTTCGTTTTTTTTTTTTTTTTTTTTTTTTTTTTTTTTTTTTTTTTTTTTTTTTGTCGTCTTCCCACACTTTTTTCCTTTTGCCCTTTCGTTCGCTTACTATTAAATAGGAGAAATATATCGACGATTCCAGTGAGGTCTAATCTTTTCCCGTATGATACATAATTTAACTAGAATAGTAGTTATCGTCTCACCTGTGTGGTATTCGAGCAATATACTAATTTCAAAGAATAGTACAGTAAAGCACCGTTTATACGTCTTTCAAGGGACTGACTTAAAAAGGCGTATAATCAGAGTTTCGCGAAATAGATTATTACAAATTAAATGCTACTAATGCAAATTAATTTAAAAGTATTGATTGTAAAGTTTTTTTTAAGATAGTATTAGTATAATACTACATGATAAAGAAATCAATAATTAAATTTTAAAATTCAACCATTTATCATAAAAGTGAGAAAAATCATATCTTTATTGCATACTTGAATACTAATTATACATATATTATTTATGTGCATGCAGGTAGGCGTTTGATTAAAAAAAAATTTAATCGGCGGCTGACGTGCTGATTGTTTGTGAGTATTAAGTATAGCGTTATGAATCCAATTAAGTTCATTGCATGTTTTTTCATTATTATTTGGACAGAAGAAAGTTGAAGTTTTTCAATGGAGTTCGTTGCATCTTTAAAGGAAGGTGGAGTAACTTCTTCATCACCTCTTAAATTAGCACCAGACAATTTGTCTTCTATTAATTCATCAATTGCGAATGAGTTCGGAGTTATGATATCTTTATCACAATTCGCATACTAGAAAGGAGGAAATTTTCGCATTGTAGAACGGGGGAAACGATGTATAACCGAAACTTTGCGTCGTATAAACGAAGTATTTTATCATTATAATGAATTGAATGAATCGGGACTTCGATAAAACGACTATGTTTTACTGTACATGAAATAAATATCGTATTGTCTAAAAATATCGATTTTTTTTTTCAGCATCGATTCTCAACGCTTTAGCATTTGAGACGCAACCTCCCACCCTCTGTGTTATTGTTGCTTTTGATTTTCTTTCCAATTGGAAATTTTCATTTGCCGCTATCGAAATACCTTTTGGAATTTATATGCATATTAGTGAAAAGGCAGAAAGTACTTACTACGAATTTATTTTATAACCCGAAAGCGTCGGCTTAGCGATAAATCTCGAAATGAGAAAAGTTCATTATTTTGTGATTAATAAGCAAAAATATATTATTTTCGGCTTGCATATCGAGACTATTTTTCAACAAAAATTATTCTAAACACTTGATATGAAAATTCAGAAGTAAAAGATTACATAGATTTATTGCGCATATTTATATATTTTTGTGGGTGTATTTTTTTTCTATTGATCGAATGGATCTTATTTCAATTTTGGTAACTGTTCGAATTTTTTTAAAAAAAATTTTATGGCTTCTTGGCAATCAGTTTGGAAACATTACATTAAGTAATGTTGAAACTCAGGTATTTGCAATGTGGTACTATTCCTGAAAATAGATATCTATTGATTATGTCGGATATTTTCGAAAAATTGTAACTAATTTTAGAAATAATGAGAAGAATTATCAGAATTCAATCTTTAATTTTCATAGCAGTTTTTGAAAGTGTATTCACATTTCCATTCGCATTTGCAATGATTTGTCTTATGTATGTACGTTTTACTTTTTTTCTAACTCATAAGAACATAAACAACTGAAAGTTTTTTCATCTGCACTTTTTTTTTTTTAGTTTTTTCTTCGTGCAGCTATTCATATCATTGGAATCTTTACTATAAAGATTTCCAAATAATAAAAATAACCGATATAGATAAACTAAAAAAAATGGCTGCATTATGTCTAATACCACATCTCTCTCTCTCTTTGAAAAGAAATGTTTCTTTTCGAAACAGAAAACTTACGGAAATTCAATTACTGGCTTTTAGCTGGAGGAAGAACAGATTGTATATTTTTTGTGAAAAGCGGTTATTTTAAATGTTTGAATAATTCTTCCCTCCATTAGTTATGAAAATAAACATAAGAATGGCAGCAACTAGGTGACACAACAGCGAAAAAAATAATGAAATAAGATTAATATGTACAGATTAAACAAAAAATATACATGGAATATTTGGATAAGAAATATAAGTTTTGCGCGTGAATTTTTTGAAGCTGCATGTTTTTATCTTAATTTTTTGTATATCAGTGATTATTTAAATATACTGTGGTTATATAGGAGTAAATAATGAATCAATTAGTGAATTAAAAATTCACTAGTTGTTTCTTTATTTACTCATTTTAAGTTTGTATTCTTTAAATTTACTCATTCGTAAAGTTCAGTTATTTACTCGTTAAAGAACGTAATTCTTAAATTATATTCTAAATTTAATGAAATGTTTTACATCCATGGTTGTTTTAATTATTTTAGCTCTTCATTGGAGCAGGATAACTTTATTGGAGAAACTGACGAAAGCACTTGCTGCTGAAACTCATTTCTGCAATCACGTTTGGAGTTACGAGATATTTTTAATATTCCTTGATTTTGAACAATAATATACTAGACGATTGTTTTGTAAATTCCAAATTTATTTTCAATGGTTTTGCTTTCTTCTGTTTTACGAAATATTCTTTGGGGAAGGGGAAGCGTATTTTCTAAGAAAGGAAGGTGTTGAAAGACCTGGAATAAAATGCATTCCTTTATTCCAGGATGAAAATAGTTAAAAGTGGTTTGATAATTGCTTTATATATATGAGCAAATGTATTTATGATCTTCAGAAATTTTTGCATTCCAAACGATAAAAATGCCAAGCACCCTCTGCATAAATATCGCCTTTGCATCATTTCTACGTGATTTAGTTTTTTCATTGAACTATATTAATTCATTCCAGAGAAAAATAAAAAATATCGCTTGGGAAAAATTGCTTTAAAATCTTTTACTTGATTCTCTTTGTATTTTGTTTGAAGTTTAGTTAACGCCTGTCATTAGCATCGTCTCTTTTTTTTCCTTCATAAGTATCATGTAGAATGTTGGTTGAAATTTGTTAAAAATTTCTCTTAATATCTACTTTAATTATGCAAATATTCTTTTGTCACATAATAGTACAAAAAACTGTCTGGTATTATGCTAAACATAAAAATGCGATATTTGATAAAAATACTGACTACAAATTTTAAGGAACACATACGCACAAAAACGAATAGTAACGGTCTGTTGGTGAATAAATGAACTTTTTTTTTACCTTTGTCGAAATAATATCCAGTGCTGTGACTTATAAATGATTTAATAGAAATGCTGCTGCTAATTAAATGTAATTTTTCTCAGCTCCCTTAAATGCTAGTGAATATTTTTATTTGCTCCCTCCATAAACAGGGTTCGGTCATTAATTTATTATGAGCGCTTCTATTAGTTTTGAAAATCGTGGGGATTTTTTTTTTTTTTTTTTGAGTGGGAGGATTCCCCCGTAATGCATTAAAGGTCTTTTCTATGTCATGATTTTTATCTTTTGTATATAGTTCATTTTTAGTCATTATCCTGGAGGACCTAATTCATAGACTTCGTCTTGGCAAGGTATTCCCAGAAATTTGTAACTAAAAAATTAGGCAATTGCTTCTCACATATATGCTCTCATCTTGAAACCTAACGTATCCATATCTGAGAAAATAGAACTGGATAGAAGGAAACCTCCACATACCTATATGCTGCCATAAGAAACGATAAAATGCTATGAATTCGTTTCTGTGATTAGTCTTTCAATTCTGTTATAATACCTTTGAATTATATTAAAATAATAAAGTCTCCGGATTTTTTTCTTTTTTTTTTTATCATACGTTTTTCAGTCAAAGTCAGGATCCCCCCCCCCATGCACTTTGAGTACGAGAGTGACAGCCAGCGTTAAATGTGTGTGTTGTTAATTTTTAAGTGTTCTAAGTTTTAGTTTCAGCAATATTGTTAAATTTTAATTTAATAATACTTTTTTCTTCACCATAAAAATATAACTAGGTCCTTAAAATGTATTAAAATACCCTGTCTATTACGCAAAATAATGTTCTTTATTATATAAGTTATTACTTAAATGCACACACAGAATCTTTACCATAAAATCTTTGTTTATGTTTCGGGGTCAATTTCTCTCTGGGCTCCGAGTTGTTTCGGGGGAATAAAGGGAAAATGGGGTGATTGCTATTACTGCAGGGGACACAGGAATGTGTTCTTATTTTCCCGTTACGAACTCTTCGCCATCAACCCCGAACGTCCGCTTCGCGAATAAGGCAACATGATTGGAATTCCTCTCTCTCAGTCATGTTATTCCAATTTTCTTCTCCCACTGTTTTTATTGGCTTAATTCGTTCGGCGAGTAGAAGTGGCTGCTGAAATGATTCGCTCTCGTGATTTTGGGGGCTTTCTGTGCCTTAATTGCAGATATATGAGGAATGGGTTGGTTTATCTTTTTTACTTTCTCGTACCCGAAGTATACAAAGAGAAAGTATTGTAATCATCAAAAGATTCGATCTCGAAATTTTGATGAATCTCCACGTTTTAGACCTCTTTGACTCCGAAGAAAACCATTTTTGGAATTGTGCCTGTCTGTCCGTCTGTGAGCACGATACCTGAAAACAACTAGTTAGACGGATGAAATTTCGTATGTGGTATTATCACCAAAATTGTAAATTTCTATCAAATTTTGGTGAAATCCTTCAACAAGAAGTCTGTCGGTACCTTCTTGTGCATGTGAACACGATAATTTTAAAACGCAATGAGCTAGATCGACGAAATTTTGCATGTGGTTTTATTATCAAAATTGTATATCTATATCAAATTTTGAGCCAAATCCTTCAAAAGATTGACTGTCTGTCTGCCTTTTCGTGTGTATGTGAATGCAGTAACTCAGAAATGCAATAAGCTAAAATAATGAATTTAAATATGTGATCTTTGCCTCACATTTGTTGATCTGCGTCAAATTTTGGACCATATCGATTAAAGGGAAGAGGTACTGTTCCAAAATGCATTCGCGACTGTCTTTACTACACTCATGTCCATAAATTAAGGATAATTCAGAATCACACAGAAATTGAACTCTAAAATAAAAATTTCACCTGTAGAATTATCACACACATCTTGAAGAAGAATATGCAAATTACAGGAAACCACCAGATGGCGCGGATAGTACGTCACAATGACGAGAGTGTAAGAGAGAGGTATATAAGGAATGGTGGCAAAGAAGTGAAATTGTTCACAAGCGCTTTAAAAGCCTTTCAGTGCAATAACCACATAGTTATGGCACAAAGGAAGCATTTGGATGATTTTTTACGTGGTAGAATTATCGGACGACTGGAATGTGGACGTACCCAGCCGGAAGTATCCGAGGAACTTGGAATCGCCCAGAGTGTCATCTCCAGGCTTTGGTAACGATTCCAAGATGATGGTAATGTGAGTAGATGTTACAGCACAGGTCGCCCCCGAGTTACAACGCCGAATGAGGACCGGTATTTGGCAGTTACTGCCAAAAGAAACAGACGGAGAACAGCATCAGACCTGTCTCTTCAGCTACCGGTACGACAGTTTCAAGGCAGACCGTGCCACGGAGCAGGGCACATTGGTCTATGCTCGTAGGCCTGTCAGATGTGTTCCACTACACCAACTCCTGTCGCTGCGATTAGCCTGGGTAAGAGCATGCATTGTGGACACCGCAACGATGGTCTTGTGTGATGTTTTCCGACGAGTCGAGGTTTAGTTTGCAGTCTGATTCTCGCCGGACTTTCATATGGAGAGCGCCAGGTACCCGTTACCACCAAGAGAACACCATTGAACGACACCGTTACGGTGGTGCAGGATGGCTCGTTTGGGGAGGAATTATTCTTGGTTCCAGAACTGACCTGCATGTTCAGAGTGTAACGATGACAGGCCACATCTATCGGGATGTCATTCTGGAACAACATGTACGTTTGTTTCGGGGCGTTTTGTTTGGGTGCTGAATTTCTGTTTATGGATGACAACGCCCGTCCTCACCGTGCAAACATTGTAGACGAATGCCTTCAATCGGAGGATATCACCCATATGGATTGGCCAGCATACTCACCGGACTTGAATCCAATAGAGCATGTGTGGGATATGCTTGGCCGACGAATTGCAGCCCGTCAACCCCCTCCCACCTGTCTACCGGAACTTCGGAGGGCATTGCTTGATGAGTGGTGTAATATTCCCCAAGATCAGATTGATAATTTGATACTCAGCATGCCTAGGCGTTGTAAGGCCTGTATTGCATCGTCCGGGAGACATACTCCGTATTAACCATCATACTAACTATGTTATACTGTTTTTTGTAAATAGGTTCTTTTTTTGAAATTTGCTCCAGGGAGTAAAAATAGCAAGTTTTATTAATTATGTCAACATATAGCATCTTTTTTGCTCTTTACCTTTTGTTTAATAAATAGACTTTACAAATAAGTCAAATTTGTTTTGCTTCTGTCTCTTTCTTTGCCTGAACTTCATTATCCTTAATTTATGGACATGAGTGTATATGACGAAGTTGCCCAAAGCTACTGTCAAGATACTGTGGAAATATGCGATAAAATCGAGGGGAATACACTCCTGCTGGTTTGATGAGTAATTTTTTTGTTTTGTTTTATCCGAAAATGATGACCATTTTGTCCGAATCATAAAGAAATATTCTGATTTTCGGTATCAGGAAAGTTTTTAATACATACAATTATCCCGTCTTTATCAAACCACCGCATACATTCGAATAAATAAGAGTATTAAATTTGCTTATCTTTCCAATTTGAAATAGTACTCATTTCTTTATTCCATTTTGGGTGAAAATTTGACAGGTATTCCTCGTTATATATATTCATTTTTTGCGTTGATCATTTGTTACGCACTTATCCATATTAACTGCAATGCCTGTCATGAAGAGACGAGTCAAAAATGCGTTTGAAGGTTTCAAATAGTGTAACGAAAAAGAAAGGGGACTAATATTTGAGTCGGCTATTATCGGAATGTATTGACATAACTAATAGTTTGTGTTCTCGTTAATTAAGAAAGGGAATTTGAAACGAAACGAAAATAGACTGAAGGCGAAAAACATTTAAAGTTTCTATACGCAAGTGTTAAATGTACTTCGAAATGAGAAAGTGCCCAGTTTGTGGCTACCACTTGTAATGGGGAGCTATTTGGGTCTATGTACAGTTCTGTGTTTTAACAAAAATAGGAAGAAAATTGGAAATATTGAATGGAACAGAAAATAAAGATCTAATGTCTAAGCCTAAGGAAGTAATTTGTCATGCATATTTGCAAGTGGTTTTTATAACTATTTTTATATATTTATTGTGTAAGAAAATAATTTCTCAGTTGACGAAGAAGGCTCTAAAGTTTCGATTTATCTTAATTTTATTTCCATGGGGAATCTCTTTAATCAGTCAGTTGAATATTTCTATTATGTCTGTTAAACATAGTTTCAAGTTCTACCCATGACCATTACAGAAAGAGAGCAAAAGGCGCGCGTGTGCTAGCAGCAAGTGTAACGAAAACGGGATAGATCAAGGGTGTCAAACTCGCGGGCCGCCAACATGACAATATGTAACAAAATTTTTACCAAAAATGTCGTGGCTTAATTTTTTAAAATCGTAATCATACATAATTAGGAAAAACGAACTGCATCATTCGCCAATTTCGATTACCAGTTGTATTTCATCGACGCACCATTTTCCCTACCAATAGCAGCGAATATTTCAGCTGTCGATAACACACAAATAAGCAAATGGCGGTAAACGACATCCAGTGCTGTTTAGATTTGAAAGCAAAATTCAGTGACGTTGGGAACCCTAAATTTTAGAAATATTTGCCGGCCTGGTTTGAAAACATTATAAAATTGAGATGAAATTGTTTTCTTGTTTGGAAGTACTTATCGTTCTGAGAAATTACTTTCACTTATCATAGGAAACAAGTCTCCTATCAGATTCATAATTATTGGATCAATTTAGAAATTAATTTCTGCTGAGAAGAGATGCCAGGAGTTAGCAAGAAAACATCAACTTTACAACTGTCCTTTTTTTTTTTTTTTTCCTCCTTATTTCTTATATTGTGTTTTCGAAATAAATCTATGTTACTACAAAAAAAATTGCGACCCGCATAAGCTTAGACATGGCCCGTGATAGCATTTGAACGTAACGCCCCTGGGAGCGACTGGGGTGAACTTGCAACATGCCGCCCTTCCTTTACAAGTTGCGTAGGGTAATAAAACTAAATATAAAATATATTCCAGAAACAAAAGGCATTTTATTAGTAACTCAATTCGTCATTTGACGCCCTCGGTCTCTGCACCACCAGTCTTCCTTTCACATATCAGCAATTCACCGACAAAATGCGAAAAGTACGAATTAATCATATTAGTATTTTTTCCTGCATGTCTGATTTTGCCGCCCGGGACGGACTGACCCCCTTTAGGCACGCCACTGAGAGATCATTGTATTAAGTCTAATTTGATGATGCAGCTTTCTAAAGGTCGGGACGAGGCCCAAATCAGTCAGGCATTCTTAGCGAGTCAAAGCAATCAAGAAAATAAAAGCGCAAAAGCTTGGTGGGTGAAAACATTTATCAAGCGCACATGCAAACTTTACTGTTACCATTATTTTATTTTATGCCAGCTATATCTACCTAATAAGCCTCTTATATCGAGCTAAAAAGCATTTTTTAAAAAACCCACACCGGCCGGCCTACCCGTAAAGGTTTAGGGCCTTTAACAGACCGCTGGGAAATATAAAAGCAATACAAGAATATCAATAGGACATAACATACACAAAATCATCAAAAGCACAGCACAGAACGTTACAAACATTGCAAAAAAAGGGACAACAACAAAATAAATAAAGTAACCTAAAACATACAAGAAAGAAAATAAAGGAAAAGTACGCCACTGAATCGATATTACACTTGAAGAGAACCATAGATTAATTGAATTTTGTTTGATTTTTATTACCAGATCTGGAACAAAAATTAAAAATATTCAAAACACTCAAAAGGAGGTGCCCCAGTATGAATCCAAATGAGCAAAACACAAGCTCAGCGCAACACACCAGTAAAAAGAAGGAGGCTATAAAAATTTTTGTAAAATATCATTAAAAATCCCACGAAAGAGCATCAGAAACAAACCCCGTGGTCTCTCACCAGTCCAGAAAACAGTAAAATCCATCTAAGTACACATCAGTCGAACAATACAAATACAAGAACAAAATTATCAAATTTTAAAAAGAAGGGTAAAAACAAGGTTACCAATTGGGATTCCCCAAGGGTGAATGCTCAATAAAATATAGGACACTAAAACATTTTAATAAGTCGTGGATTAACCTAAAAACAATATAATCAGTTAAAATTAACTACCTAAATAAAGTGCTAAAAGTTTAGGGTAGGGCGCAGGGACAACCCACTTAAAATTTTCTTAATCAGTGGTGTTGAGGTAAAAGAGCTAAAAAGCATTAAAATTATACCCAAGTTAACTTTCAGTCTAAGAAATAGTTATAAGGAAGAAACCATATGTTTTTATTTTGGAATGCTAATGCCTGAACATTCCAATACAAGACGTACCAAAAGAAAAGTTCGGAATATATAGAGATCCAAAAGCGACTCGCAGACTAAGCTCATACAAATGAGAAGAGTGAGGGAAAAGGTTGAGGGAAAATGAAGTTCCCTGCAGTCCAGAAGTAAAATAGCAGATCAGAACAAGCACATGCTCTGTGGATGATGTTTTTTAGACTCTTCCCAAAATTGAAGTATTTTGTACGTAATTCTGCCTAGTCGAATCGTCTACTTTTCATTTTTCATCATGATTCCCGAATAAAAATCGCTCAAAAGAAAATGAAAGCTAATAATATGGAAATATTATTAGAGTACGATTTCCATCAGAAGGGTTGTTTGAATATTTTTGGAAATAATTCATAATATTGTTGAAAATTGATAAAATGTACTTCTCATAATAAAGTTTCAGATCGGCTTTGGTCGAAAATTTAATATTTTCCCAACTAGGCTCTATCAAATTTTCAAAGCGCTCTCTAGCTTTACCTAAGCAATTTGATTCGTACGATCATTAGCTCATATGTTTCCTTGATATATGGGTGCAGCGCAAAATTATTAGGTCTGGGGGGGGGGGCGCCGAGAGGAAATGTTGCGTCCCTTTCATAAAGAACTGGTCTATCAATCAAATTTAACAAACTAGATTCTCGCTAACTTCGAGAATATTCGGGTATTACTAATTCTGTTCATCACTGTGGAGATGATATACCGCTTTAACGGGTAAGTAATTGGAGTCGCCCTGAAATCAATGAATTGATGTTCTGTGAGCATTTCGTTTGGGTTGACTGTGTGCGATGTTGCTTTATTAATGTATTTTGGTGATAGCATTCATCGCGAATGCTATGTTACTTTTCCAAATTGCTTTTTTATATAGTTTATTGCGACACAGAATATCTCACGTGACATGAAGAATGTAATTTCCATCTCTTGGTTTTATATTTTAGAAATCCGAGTCCGTGTCTAAACTTACTTTTTATTTTGAATTTTGCATTAAAATGCTTTTGTGTTATACGCATTTTGTATTTTTTAACCCTTTCTAAGGCCGTGGTAAGTATACTTACCACCAAATTCATCAATTTTTAAATACATTTTTTAAGGTTGGCGTAAATTCTCCCCTAATTGTTCGATGAAACAGTAACTTGGATGTTCCAATTCCCTATCTCAAACCATACCAAAGTGTCTTGACTTGGTAATTAATTAACAAAAAAATATGTCATACAATAAACTAAATTAATTTCTTTTCTTAAATTAATTTCTATCCCAAAGTTATTTTATTATACTACTAGCTGCCGAAGGCGAACAGCTGATTCGCCTTACTTATTAGTTAAAATGATTCATTTATATCAGTAAAATTTGAAATTAATAAGTTCTTTCAATTAGTTGTTATCTTTATATTTTACATTAATAATTTAGAACTAAAGCTATCCGATGAAGTAATTTCTAATTGAAGTTTCTGGTCATAATAAACTGTTGGCCTTGAAAGATGATAGATAAAACTGAAGATTTCACCAAATGACTACTATAAACCAAGTGAAATGTTTAAAATCTTGAATTTTTAGATGAAATAGCTCCAAAATCAAAAATTAAATTCAAATGCATCCAGAATAAAATAATAGATAGACCATTTTCAGTTACATCAAGTCAAACTTCCAAGTTTGTCAGTAGGTAAATGAAATCCAATTCTGATAGAATTTGAATGAATGCAATTATCCTTTGCCACTTTTCAAATATTGCTTTGAACTTCTTGTAACATTATTGAAGCAATTTGAAATGCATTTTAATTTCAAATAAATATGTTGCAATTAATGTAATTTCAAATCTGATATTTCAATAAAAATAAAATCAAGTATTATTTGAAATATAATTATGTTTGATATCAGAAAACATTTATCTGAGCCAAAAACTATTTTAATGTAATGTTCAATATTCTCTTCTGTTCTATTTGTGTATTCTAAGTGAGTTTTTTTAAATATTGGTTCGGTATATAATTAGAATCAATACTAAAAATTTGATGAAAACGCTCAGTAAGTGTTTTACATACCAAATACAGTTAAATGCATTAAAATTTGAATATTTTTTAAATGTCAAAATTTGCTATCCATAATTCTTTAAAAGCTTCATTAAAACCAAAAATGTTCAGAAAAAAAAGAAGTGAGATACGAAATTTCTCCTCTCCGAATCCTCTATAACCTGTTTGCTCCCCGCTCTTTCTCCCTACCTTCGGTCTCCCCGTTCGGTCGAAAAGAGAAACGGTCTCCTTGAGCGACCTTGACGGCAGTTAATGACAATTAAAAATCTTGTAAAATTGAAACTAATTATCGTACTGTACTCATACTAATATCATTGGAAAGATAATTGTTCGTACTTTAAATTGTTATAAAAATAATTCTTCTGCGATAATTCTTTCGGAAGTTATTGGCGCGGAAAAGGCCAACTACGTCGAAATTTGGTTAATTTTGAAATAATTAAAATTTGAATAAAAAATTGAAAAAAATGGCTCCGAGGTGCAGATCTTCAGCATCCAAAGTATATCTGTGCCAAATTTGGTAGCTCTACGGTCTGTTCAGTAGACACACAAACATTCATCTTTATTAGTATTAGAGACTACTGGAAAAAATGGCTCTTTAAAGGGTTAAAGGTTTTTTTTTGTGTATGGTATTTTTTTCTTCTGTAAAACTTTATATTTCCACTGTAGAATAGTTACATCTTCATACATAGAACCGCTGATATTGGTTTTACTGTAGATATAGTATGTTCTCGGATTCCGAAACCTTCCGCGCTTTTACGCATGCCCCAGTCTGAGTTATTTTCACCAAAATAGGGGGGGAGGGAAGAATGGAAGGGGAGATGTTTACATATTACTTAGCGTGATCTAACAAAGAACTCCAGAAATGCGCTCATCTTACTCATTGCCTGACACCCCTTTCCGGTGTAAAATCGTCCAAAAGTGCTAGTCTCGGGATATTGAAAAGAACTTTACTAACAGTTTAAATAAACCGATTATTTTGTTTGAACTACTATAGCTAAATACAGTAAAGCACGGTTTATAAGTTTCTCATTTATACATCATTTACATTTATACGTCATTTCATCACAGTCCCAATTCATTCGTATTTATTGTTCCCGTTCTAAAATGTGAAATTGTCTCCTTTCTAGTATGTGAACTGTGACAAAGATAATATGGCTTCAACAAAATTATTCACAATTGATGTATTAATAGAAGGCAATTGTCTGGTGCTAATTTAAGCGAAGAAGTTATTCCACCTTTCTTTAAAGACGCAACGGACTCCGTTGAAAAACTTCAAACTTATTTCGTTTGTCAAAATATATGTAAATAAACGTTTCAATGAATTTAATCCTATTCAAAATGATGTACTTAATACTCACAGACAATCAGCTCGTAAAATGCTGATTAAAGATTTTTTAATTAGACGTCCACCTGCATGCACATAAATCATATATGTATAATTAGTACTCATGAGGTATGATTTTTCTCACTTTTATGATAAATGTTTAATTTTAAAATTCAATTATTGATTTGCATTATGTGTTGCACTATTTTTAAAATAATTAATACTTTTAAATGAATTCGCAATAGTAACATTAAATTTATAATGATCAAAATTTTGTAAAATTTCGATTATACTTCTTTTCATTTATACGTCATTTTAAGTCAGTCCCTTGAAAGACGTATAAACGGTGCTTTACTGTATATTATTTATCTTTATAAAAATCGTCGTCGTAAATATATATTTAGGAGGTCAATCTAAATACACCCATACATTTTAGATTCGTTAAAAACTCTTTGTTCAGATGTTGCCCAGCGTTAATCTTTTCAGAAAATTAATTCGGCATCTAAATTTCGAATAGTTCACCCTCTAAATCCGGCTTCCTGCTGCGATTACCGTATCTTTCAGCAAACGACCTTTCGCAATGACTAGGTAAACCACCTGATAGTCCAAGTAACCTAGTAAGCGTATGCGTGGCCTTCATTTTCGCTGAGCTTGACCCACTGATGGTCATCTCTTATAGACGAAAATAGAGGCGTTTTACCAGTCCTGCCAGATGCTACCGGATTTGGTTGGATGGTTGATTTGTTGCCTTGTTCCATTAAAGCGTCTGCTCAGTTATTTCCTAAGCGACTTTCATAACAGATAGTAAGTATCGATATGGATTTGTTGCGGATGTCGGAGTTTAGGGTTTATCTGAAATGTATCAATAGGAGAATGTAGGTTAATGAAATGTTTCTTAGTTATATTAAATGCTATCGTTGCAAGATTGGAATTTCAGATTCAATCGGTCGAATGACAGCTGAGAGATATGGAGAATTCAATTTATCTGAAGCGAATAATCCTTTTTCATCTACCTAAGGCCATATTTTTATTTTGTAAACAACATATTTTTCTTATTTGAGCATCTGCATAACTTATTCTGATTTTTTTAAAAAGAAAGAGAGAGAACTATCGTATGTTGGTTTGGGAAGTCATACTTCATATGGTATTAAATTTGCGTTTGGTGTTTCAATTTGCTTTTTCATGTATCACCCAGTTTTAGAAACAATAACAGATTTATTAACTTCCAACTGATATTATGTCTCAATCCTTGCCAGTATTGTTAGCCTGAGTTAAGAACGTGGGTGGAAGAATTAGAATGAGCACAAGCACGCATCATCTAGCTACATTACGCAACATATGCTTTTGGGTTACATTGTATAAATTTTGATTGAATTTCTACAAAACCTTTGATGTATTGATTTTTCGTAGTAAATATTGCTTATACATATAATAATTGCCGCGGGAACATTTCCATGCTTAATGTATAAAATTTAATCATCAATGCCGTTTAATCTCTTCAGGAGTTTATCTTACGTGAGCTAGTTACGATGATAAATTTATCATATTCATCGATATTACGAACATCGCGTGACAATGAAGTGAATGATTTGTTGAGTCATTGCTGCGTAAACAACTTATAAAATGCTTAAAGCATCAACTTGAAAGCTAAGCTCAGTAGCACAGCATATTGCCTAAAGTGTAGAAACTGTATCTTGCTCACTTTGGGGGCGATAGGGTTATTTCGAGAAGTTTTCCAAAAACCTATAGACTTCATTTTATCCGGTCTTGAATCGCTGTCACTTCTGATTGTGGGGATTCCCGTAAGATAGTGTCTTTGAAGGAAGCATTCGGAGTCTGCCTGAGTTGAAAGCAAGTGTAATACGTCTTGTTGTGGCAATTCCACAAGTATCCCTCCGCACTACCAGTGAGCATGTTATAACCTGCTTTGAACATGACGCAAATTAAACAAAAGTTGCTGCAAAATTAAAATAGAACTTTTATTTTGATTGCAAATTTCCTATAATCCTTATTGCGTGTGGAACAAATTTCAATGAAATACGTCATCCAGAGCGGACTCTACATAGGTCTCTGTGGGGTTACTTTGATTATATACGCCATGTATTTGGAGACTAAACTAGTATACAAAAGGTTGTCTTCAAACTGTCATTGGGCCCTTTTTAATTGCTACATTTTCGTTCAATTATAAAAATTTGCCAACATTTTGCGTTCATGTCGCTCTCGGTTTTCCGTGCCCAACGAGAGATCTTATAATTAAAAAATCTTTACACACTCTCATTCGTAGAAGATTTTTTCCAATGCCTCCTTTTTCGCTTTTTTAGATAAACTATTTTCTTTCTGTCTATTCACCTTTAAACTTCACCATGCTATTTATTCAGCGAGAACATAGCACCCCCTCCCCCTTCATCCCAACGTGTCTCTTCCACGCACTTTTCCTTTGTTCCACCTGAAGAACGCATTCCGAAACTTCAGAGACCAATTATGGATTCCAGTCCCATTCCTATTTTCCAAATATCAATGGAAACGTTAGAATAAGAGGCATTTCTTTTTACAGTTTTTTCGGTAGTCGGATCCTCCTGAATTCGGAACGACACGTTTACTTTCTCCTCCCTTATTTAATTCTCGTAGCAGCTAGCATCTTTTCATCTGCGCTTGTAGTATTCCTTTTTTACAGCAAATAGATAACTAATATATATGTATGATGCGCATAACGTCAAATGCAGGTGGTTGGATGTTCTATTTTCCTTTTTTCCCGTTCGGATATTTTATATCCCTAAAAGTGCTGTGTCTGATCGGAGGAGAAAATTTTTACGATTTTCAGTTCTTAAATTAAATGAAAGGAATCGTAGCTGTCAATAGCTATATTTGATTTGAATCATATTTTCGGCATTCGCGGCACGATTGAAGATCCAAATAAAATTACAGTAGTTGCCATGCAGAATTTTTCAAATTTTTCACTCCCACCGACATTATGTACTCTGAAATATTTACTATTGAATAATAATGAACAGGAGTATGTATTAAAAAAACACGCGTAAAGCAAACTTTGTGAAATTCGCAGCTGACGGGTATGTTCACGTGCCTAATAGCGTGTAATAAAAACTTGCGAGCGTTTTTACATATGGTAGGAAATAAGTGCCCTTTGAAATTCAGAGAATACTTAGTTTTAAAAGTAATCATTGTAAATAATATTTCCTCCTAAATAAGAAATAGAGCTCGAGGTGAGACGCCAAGTACCAAAAACAAAATTATCGTACATTCTGTTTTTTTTTTATTTTCTGTATTGTACTTTTCGAAATAAATTTACATATATTTGTGTGTGTAGGGGGTTAACATGGATATTTTTCATTTGGCACATAATTACTTTGAATTTTGATATACAGGGTGTTCGAAAAGTTTCTTCACGCATTTAAGAAATTATTACGAACAAAAACTAATAAAGACATACACTTCCATGTTTTTTTAATTCAAAAAATAAAGGGCCCCCCCCCCCCTTAAATGAAGTTAACACTGAATAGCCTCAATATTGTCATTCTTGTTACAATATGGCTTCACTGCTCAAAATGGCACAAGTTTTTGCTTGATTTTTCGAACTTAAATCTCTATCCCAGGTACAGCGTATATTTCGGACTACCAACAATCGAAAACCACCTTCCAAAAATGACACATAATTATCTCAAGTCGCAGCAATCATCGCAACTGTCAAGTCACTAGTGCTTCAAAAAAAAGTGGTAGGATATCTCTTATCCATCCAATGAGTTGCGTGCCACTAATGGTGCGCACGTTGAATGTTCTAAACCTTAAAAAAGAAAATAATAAAAAAAACCTTGATACTTTCTTTATTGAATACAAAAAAAATTAAATGCTTATCTTTGTTTGTTTAAAATAATTTTTTAAAGTGCAAAGATACTTTTTGGACACCCTACACTTAGTATGAAACATAATTTATAATAAAATATTATAATTATTATGGTGTTTATTAAATTATATATATTATTAATTAATATTTAATTTATATATAAATATTATTATTTCTTAATATTATCATAAATTTTATAATATTTTATATTATAACTATTATATTTATATTATAAAATATTGTATAAATATTATATTATATAGCAGTACGCGCACGGCGTTGCCCATGGAATCAGGACTTCAACAAAATGAAAAAAAAAAACCGCTCACAATGACATGTAAGTTCCGAAAACAAAACATAAGATACACATTATTGATTTTCCCGCTTATTTTTCTTCGCGATAATGACATCTCAACTGTAGAAAAACAATACAGAGTATGTTAATCCGAAGCAATATTAAAACATTGCAACGTGAAAATGATTATTATACAGCAAGCAAAATATAAAATCGAATCCAAAAATAATAATCGAAGTCATTCAATTGAAGGTTATGATGTCACCTGCGCTCTGCATCGTCAGCCAATGAAATTGCCAGCCAGCGTTCCGGAAAAGTGTCGCGGGAGGAATCTCGCTAGATTAAAATATCTTTCAACTGACCAGGAAAAAATTAATTAAAAAAAAACCGGGAAAATATATTTTAACCGTTCTTGTTTTAAATCCGACAGAACCGTTCCAGTTATAAGCTGGAAAACATTGAAAATAATAGTGTTATTAGAACGTCGGATGCAGCAAATTTAAAAACAAAAATAAAATTTCGATTGTAAAACTGACTATTTTTTAAAAATTTCTCAAAATTCAGTGAATTACGTTTGAAGCTCAAAACAAAATTTATTAGGAAGAAAATTGTTTGTTCTATCCGATGATGCATCGATTGTTTTTCAGCTATCATTAGAAAAGATACTACAGCCGTAAACGTCCCGAAAATGACCCAAAACAACACAAAACATTAAATAAAAAAATTTCTAGATTAAATTTTAAAATTCCGGCTTCGATGTGCATTGAGTCACTATTAAGACTACCTGTGTGCCAAATTTCAAGGCTGTAATTGCGATAGATTCGTCTGGACATCGCACGCACACACACACAGACATTGCCTTTTATATAAGTATAGATTTTATCCTGTTATAAAAACTGCCAAACGATTCTCAAATGTAATGTATGATTTTTATTTCTTAATTTTACGCTTTTTGTTTTGTTTTTATAAAAGGAAACTGTTGAAAAAATATTTCATCCAAGAACTTGTTTCTGTTGTAATCCTTTAATTTTCTGTTTAGAATATCAAATCGAATAAGTGTGATTTAAAAGTTAAAAAAGGGGGAAAAAATATTGGAAACAAAACTGCTGAGTGGGATAAATTTAATTATTAATATTTTTCCTTCTTCCGGATTGTTTCATAGAAATTCTTATAAATAACATTGCTGTTAATTAATGATTAAAAGTATTCTAAAATATTGCTTGTGAAAGCTAATTATTGAAAACGGATAAAACGGAATTCAGATCAATTAGGAGAAAGGAGGACTTTTTATCCGTTTTTTATTACAAAATATTCCTTCCATTTTAGAAAAAAGGAAGAAAAGCCTCGAAAAATAAATAAAGGCGTTTCCTGGTAATTCGTAGAAAGTTTTGATTGTCTTTTAAACCATATCTTATTTCATTTTTCTTATCTATTTGTCGATGCAAAAAAATTCGTCTGGCTAAAGTTAGATATTTTAATCGATATTTTCACTTTTTTTTTCCCCCTTCTCCTGCTTAAACGCAATTGATCTGAAATTTCTTATAGTATTCATCTTTTATTTGTAAAATTATGGCATATTCTTCACACCAGACTGCTCCATTTGAATTTTTTTCAAACCCTTGGTGATTATTAACCTTGATGTTTTGCTATTAACCTTGATGTTTTGCTGTAATGTAATTCTTAAAGAGTTCTAGAACATTCTTCGTTTAAATTTTCACTGTCTGTCACCCGCGTTTTATTGTCATTAGTCTTGCTGCAAGAAGAGTCTCCAACAAATTTTAAAAGATAGCAGGGTTCTGAAGTATTTTTCCTTTATTCTATTGATTATATTATAATTTTAAAATAGGACGAAAGCTAACTGATTATTGATCGGTTATAGAACTATATGTCTTTTAGTTATAATTAATTCAGAAGAGGGCGCTCAGATGAAATTTATGTACATAATTTTCATAACAAAAATGAAGGATGGTGCAGAAATCCGTCAAATGGCGTCGCATTAATAAATGTCATTCTGCTTTTAGTAGCTAGTGATTTTGGTACATCGCATTTCAAGTTTTTCATGCCGAACTGAAAAGCGAATTAATTGTTTGAATTGACCGTCCTTGTTAAGTCATGTAATTATGTTTTTAAGTGCATTTTTAGAAAAACTTGATCGCTAAATATTCTATATATCTAAAATTTTAGAAACTCAAAACATTCCTTAGTTAATTCAGTGAAGCTTTCGACTGATATTGTATACATTTCTGAATGTGTTTGGAATTTAAATTTCAAGTGAATGCTGTGATTTGATAATTTGATAGATGTTTAATTTCAGATGAATATTTTCATTCGTTAATTTTATAGATATTGTAGATCAGAATTTCTTTTACAAAAAAACTCGAGTCTAATCTGATTTCTATAAATGACTAGAACAAGGGGAACCTTTGGCATATTTTGAGTCTCTTATGCTGCCTGGCCAGTTATTTACAATCTGCATTGAAATAATATATACTTGAACTTGCCTGTAATATAATAATTACAGAACAATGACCTTTAAGATTCCGCTCGTGACGCCTCTTGCCCAGCTGCCGAAATTTAATGAGCCTTTAGTTTGTAATGCTTGATATTATTTGTCATTTGTATACTCTATCTGTCATGATATATTCTCTACGAACTGTATACTCTACCTGCTTCGTTTAAAAAGTACTGTTGGCTTAGTTTATATTAGCTGTCGTGAGAAAACGAACGAAAGTAGTGGGGGGATATGCTGGTGGACATGATTTTGATTATGAACAGAATCTTGTTTGATTTCATTGTTTAAAATAATTACACATTTATTAATTTTGGTAAATTTGAAAGCTTTTTACAAATAAAATTCGTATTAGCTGAAAATACTCATAATATTCCCACAGTTATTTTCCAAAGAAAAGTAAATGCTCTGCCAAACAAATGTTAATACAAATTTGTTATATGTAAGATCAAACATCCTACACTCTGAAATACAAAAACTTTTTTTTTGTTATAATTATTTGCAATACTTATCTTTTTAGTTTTTCTAGGAATTTCTCTTAAAATATATCCCGCATTATCCGTAGTAGGCTTTCTGACTGAAACTTTGAACTTTCAGGAATTTTGCTGAAAATGACTTTTGAAAGTTCTCTTACCGCCCTGTTTTCGCAACTTCGTCTTGGCAATCAATTTTGCATCCTGCTGGGTTTTCCGTTATCCCTCATACATTGTATTCCCAGATGGCTCTCTTAGTTTCAAATATAACTCTCCCTTATTGGCTAAAACTTTTCGATGCACTTTTCCATATTTTCCGATATAAGTATTTTCTTTTAGGTTTAATATAAATTTCAAATAAATGGATAAGAAACATGGCTTATTCTAGTTGGCATTTTTTAATCATTTGAAATAATATGTTTATTACAAGCGTTTTTTAGCCCCAGCAACAATTATTATTTTTTTAATTTGTGAAATTGCATATTGTTGTTGTTATCTATATTAAATTTAAAATACTTAAATATTCTATGAAAGCCATGTCTGCCTGAATTCTTATCTTTCGATAACGAATATAAGTTTTTCCTTTCCGGTTACTTTCAAGTACAATTAAAGAATTACTGTATCCTTTTAATTGTCTGTTATCATATTATATGGTCACGAAGAGTCAAGGAATCGCCCCTCTGGTGTGAAGATGCGGAAGTTTGGAGAGGGGGTACCAGCTGAGGATCAACTCGTCATTTGACCAAGTTTTCAAATCGCGAGTTCCTCGTATTGCTTCAAATTGGAGTGTTAATATAACTAAATTAAACCAAGTAATCACAGAAGGCAATCTCTACAAATAAAAAGGGAATGTTTGCGTGCGCGCGTCAATTTTACGTTTACTTGCTTTAGCACCTATGAGGGCCAGTAGCGTGAGTCTGTAACAAATCATTTAAAATTAATAGTGTTGAACCCCACAAACTCGACAAAGGTCGTCCGTTGAAAAAATAATGAGCTTCCGAATACTGTTTTGCAAACTCTTGAACGAATTTACGTGAGTTTATTACTATGAACTCGCACCGGCCACTTTAAAATCAAATATTCATAAAGTAATCAGATATTTGATAAAGTTTTATGTTGGTAAATTATTTTTCTGCAAGTGGATCGGTGATAGTTCTCGCATCTGTGTTCAGATAATGGAAACAACACTTGGGCTTGTTCCACACCGGGAGACTGTGAAATATTAAATATTGAGAAGTTGATTAATTAATATAAAATTATTTCATTTGGTTTTATTAATACTTCCTCCGTCCAAATTTATTTGTCTGATTTTCAGAAGGTCAAGGAATCCGTTATTAATCACTTTCGAAAAGTATGAAAGCATACTAAACTAAAGTCATTGCTCTTATATTGTTTAGTAATTAAATGTAACTTTGGCACATTTTATCTTTGACATCAAGTCCAAATCGCTAAATATGTTGTTGGAGGGAGTTGATAGATTCTTTCCAAACTGTGCTTTGCTATATGTGGCGAACTGTAATGATTATTTCCATCAATTTTCATCGTTTTTATCATATATTTCTGGTGAGTCAACTTTGTTAGCTTAAATAAACAATAGCTAATATTACAAAAATTTTCGTTCTTGTAAATAAACTTGTTCGAGAAGACAGAAAAGGAAATCGTTCATAGCGTCCTAATTTGCCATTTTCAATTAAGAGACATGAGGTTTGCACATACGTACATATGTTAGCAAATGCATGTCCAACTATCAAAAACGACTTTTTGACCAAATTTACTTTTTTTTTTCAAATTTGGGAGAAAATGGTAAAACATACCACTAAAATTGGACGGAGGAAGTATTTGTTATATTAATTTGCTAAATTCTAATTTACTGTTTTGATTTACCACAAGCTTGTGTGACCTCGTTTGGAAATTTTGAAAAGGTGATGTCGACTCCAGAGTCATGGTTTAAAATTATGATGAGTGCCTTCAGTAGCTCTCATATTGCTTCAAAATGAAATGACTTATAGCCAATCAGTTTGCTGCCCCTGGTAGAATGTAGCCAATATTAAATTATATTTAACTATATAAGTGGTTATTTTCATTGCAGTATTGTTAGTCATTTGCTTTTTACTGTCTGATTTTTTAAAAATGTAGACATTCACTTGATAGCCATTTGAAAACTTTTTCAAGTGTTCATCTGAAAATGACCTAGCAATATTCTCGAATATATTTAACCTTAAAAAAAATTTCGACCTTTCATAAAAATTTTTATTTCATCCATATTCGAAAATTTTGCATACGATAGAAATCCCTTTAGTGCCTTGATCCCAATGGCGACTTGAAGGAATGTAGGATTATCCTCTTAAACATGAGCACATTAAGCATTTTTCTTCCATTGTCTTTTTGTCTTGTGGAGTGCTCATTTTTCATAGTCGGATGAAAAAGAAAGAGTGCTAGAGCACTTTCCCAAAAAAAAGAAGGGATATCATTTCTTGAATGCATTAAGAGGGTATTGAAATCAATAATTTTCGATGAGATTTTTTTTCCCAACTACCCCTTTCATAAAAAGGTAATGCGCTATAATTTCCTATAAATTAAGACGTTAAATTTCATTTCACACCACACAATATGTACTAATAAATGCTGTTCTGTATAGAAAAGGTTGGAAATTACATACAGGAAGACAAAATATTTAATATTTTGGTAAAAGCCCGGATGTCAGTTTATTTCTTTTTTTGCTTTAAGAAAGTGTGAGAAGGAAGCATAAAGCACAATGGAGCCCATTCAGGTTCATGTGATACACGCCTAATGCGCTGTGCCAGTTTAATTTTGTAATTCTTGTTTCCTTAAGGTATCCGACTATGTTAAAAAAGCGATTTTCGAAGAAAAATTCAAAATCTTTTTTTATGATGTAAAAAAAACTAAAACTTTTAAAATTCTAAAACAGTTTTTGTTTTTATTCTTATTCCTTGAGTATTTTATTTCTTGATATTTATTTGAACTAATATGTTGTTATAATTTTTAAATGCGTTTTCTGAAAAATGAAAATTTCACTAAAATTGGCCCACGAAAAACGTGATCTCCAAAACAATTCATTAAAATTCATTGAAATTTGGTACACATGTGTCAAAAACCTTTGAGAGTGTAATAGACTTCCGATTTTGTGATAGCTTTATTTAGTCATGTTTTTCAGTCACTTTCAGATTGACACATAGGATAATTTTGGCAAAAAATCAATGACGCCAACTTCGAATGTTCATAAAATATTTACCTATTAAAATAAATTTTATCTTGCTGTCTAGTACATTCTAGATAGTTTGAGAAATACGCGTGCACAATTAAAATTAAATATGTCCCATATTTTTTCAATTTTGCTGTTTTTCTTAACATTGAAATTTTAAAAAAAAATCTTGTAAAAAAATTAATATTTTCAAAAACTACTGATGATATTTGAATTTTTATTTCTAATTGTGACTATTTAAACCTATTTTTGTTATTTAGCTCTGTAAATCTTTTTTGTACATGTTTTTTTTTAATTTTCTCCGATACATTTGCGAGCCATTCGGAACCGTTCGCAGGTTTGGGCGGGGTTTTTAGTTCGCCGCGAGACAAATCCTATCTTTTTTCCGGCGAATACAAAGATATTCGCAGTTCACATTGGGACGTGTTCGAGAGCAGTTCATCATTTATTTGAACTACTGTAACAACATTATGATATTCCAATAGGAAATCATTTGCGTTGTGTTTCGTGCAGTTTTTCTGAAAAGATAAATTTTATTATTTATTTGTTTAACTTTTGAAATTAATATTTTTTTCTGCCCTTTTTGTAGTGACATTAGAAGGATTTCATCTTGTTAGATTGAAATTAGTTCAATTAATAGCAGTAGTTTTGTATGCAAAATTCCTACACCTGAAGTTTTGTTCAGTTGGCCATTGAGATAAGTTCCGAGTTGGAGTTTGCTTTTGTGGCGCAAGAGCCATAGATTTGACCATGTTGCGCCAAACTATGTAGAGATCCGTCAAGATAAAAGTATGAAATTAATATATAACAAATCAACGGGAAGAAAATACAAAAAGAAATACTGCTTAAATATGTGGATAAAAACCAATTGACCGCAAAAAAAGCAAAAAGGTTCACATGTGGAGCTTTGTCCAGTATAAGAGATAAAACAACAGAATTGGTTTTTAAAAAAATTTAAACGTTGCGAGTTTAAATTCGGACATTCAGACAGTATGTAAGAGAGATGAGTTCCGAAAATGGCTTTAAAATTCTTAGAATATATATTGTTTTGGTTATAGTGTGATGCTTTTTGATAATAAAAATTTCGATTATAAACTCTCTCTATATAATCTTCAATGCTTTTATTTCAGTGAGGAGGCTTTTATTGCTTCAAGTGTCCCCAGATTCTACAAATGAAGACGGTTTAACAGCTCTGCATCAGGTATTGTGCATGTTACGCTTCTAAGTGTATGTAATGTAAGTTTTTTTTTATTTACAGGTCCCAGATTCTATGCATATTTGAGCATATTGCCTATTTCAGTTGCTTATATCATGGAAAATATAGCTTGGGTTCTAGAGATAATTTGGGTTATTTGAACCCAAATTTTAATATATTTGTATTTTAAAAAATTAAATGTTGGGTTGAAAAAAGACCTAACCGCCTTAGAAAATATCCTAAAAGTTGTAAACATTAGGTTATCAGCACGATTAATGTTTTTAAGGTTATTGTTTGGTAAGAAATGTAAAAGAAATGTTTTGGATCAAAGTAACATTTGTTAACGGTACTGTTAGAGAATGAATAAACACGCGAGGAATGCATTCAGTTGATTATATCATTAAATGGATCAATTATTTTAAAATTTAAGAAGGCAGATTTTTGACAAGCTGTTCTTTTTAGTCTCTTGATATTTCTTTTATTATCATCCTTATTTAATTATAATAGCACTTCAAATTTATTTAATTAATGATCGTTTACTGTTTCTCTTCTGTTGTTTTTTCTGATATTATTTTCTGTAAAATAACGAGTTAAATTTACTTATTCGTTACAGAAAGGTTTTAAATCTATTTGTACTGTTTTATTTTTCACTGAAAGAGATGTATTCTCAGTTGGTTTTGCGTCTTGATATTAGGCAGTCAACCACCAATAGCAGTGGCGTCGATTAAGCTGAAAAAGTAGGGGGCAAAAGATTTATAGACATCTAAAAGTACTCGGGAGTACAGGGGGTAGACAACAAAATTTAAAAATCTAGTTACAAAATTAGCTATTTTTTCCTGACACTGTTGCTTTTTTTTATAATTCCTAGTGTTTTGCAGCTAAAATGAAATAAAAGTTTAATTTTTTCCACAAAATGTAGGGGGGGGCGACTGCCCCCGACTTGCCGCCACCGACCACTTGGCAACCGAGCAAATATTTTTCTGTTATGTACTACAGGTTATTTACTTTACTGAACTTATATTAAACATTTTCAGAATCCCACGTGTAAAATCATAAACATTTAAATACTACTTAGTATCCAGTCGTACAATAGGGTAGCTGGCGCTCACGTCGAAATATAGTTTTTTCCTCGCTTTATCATAGTTGGTTTCATGAAGCAATTTAAATGTGCTAATGTTTTCATTTTCGCGACATCTCTGATACTGACGACTGTAGCATTTGTACACTCTTTCTTCTTGTTCCTACGCCATTTTAACTCGTCGAAAAAAATCAGTAACCGTTATAAATTGAGACTTAATCATGCTTATTTTCTCATAATTTTTGTTTCTATAAAAAAATAATATTGGTTGTTCAACATTCGTTGCAGATCTTTCCCTAACTGCAAAATTTTTTTGTGCATTTTTAGTGCTGCATTGATGATAGTGAGGAAATGATGAAGTTACTTATAGAATTCGGAGCAAATGTTAATGCCAAAGATAGTGAACAGTGGACACCTTTTCATGCCGCAGCTACTTGTGGACACTTACATATCGTTAAATACCTAATATCAAAGTAAGTTTAAGCAGCATTATGAAGATTGCAGGAATGACGTTTGAATTTCATTTTTTATGTATAAAATTCCTTTGATATAGTATACATTTCCATTGTATTTTTATTCTAAAGATTGCTTTAACTTAGTTGAAAGCTTCTTAAACTGTAAGTAATCTTGGAAACCTTCTTGAGTCAAAGTAGTTAATTAAGCAGTAACTATAATTGCCAATCATATATATATATATATATATATATATATATATGGAATTCAGCTTTTCGTTTCATTTTAGATCGTACGAAAATTTAATGTTTTGCAAGAAGAAAATATTTTTTTTATATAACAAGAAATACATTTAACTTAAACTTGTTATAAAGTCACTCATAAAAAATGCACATAGTTTGCTGAAGTGTACTTTTTTTGAATTGAAGTTGCAGAAGTAATGGGAATAAAATAAAGCCTTTATTATTTGTGTGTGAAAAGCAAATATGTGTACAGTGTCATTAAATATGTTTAACAAAATTCTTTAAATTGAATTTGGGCGAATTTCCCTAGATAATTGTGGTAGCTTATATATATTTCGGTACTATGATATTTTACTTAATACAGATAACATAAGAGCCTCCATTGGAAAAAGATTTCTTTTTAATTTGGATAATGATGATTAAAATGAGTAAATCAAAGACATGTTCTCCTTAGTGTCATTGTTCTTTCGAAGTATTAAAGAAAAGTGCTTTAATTAAAGTTACTTTTAACTCATCATTCATTCATCATGCTCTCATTTTCATTTTTGAAAGTATGCATATACTGGATGTAAGGGGAAAAAAGACTTTTTGAGAGAAAAGACGTTTACTAAATTCTTTTTCTGTCATGAAAACAAAATGTTTGTCTCTTTATAATATGATGATGAAATTAAACAAGTTAAATATTAATAACTTCTCCAGTTTTTCTAATATTAGTTCATTCAAAGTCAGTTGGACCAATAAAAAGAACAAATAGATATTTATTCAGTAAATCATGAAGAGATCGTATAGCATTATTAAACGTGATTTACTAAATAATATTGTGCTTTGACCTAATAACCATTTCTTCTGAAAATATTCAATGTTGTTTCGTTCACAGAGGAGCAGATTTACTAGCAGTCAATGCTGATGGAAACATGCCATATGATATTTGTGATGATGATGCTACTTTAGATTATATAGAAAATGAAATGGCCAAAAGGGGTTTGTGTTTAAATATTTTTTACTCTTCTCTTTCTTCATATTTCCAAATATGGTTACTGATTACTCACCAGATTAAAGCTGAAATTTTCTCATGTGGTTGAGACTAAATTTTTTGCTTCAAGAGGAAAATATTTCCAATACTTTAGCTCATATTTCGAAATACAGTAAAGCACTGTTTATACGTCTCTCATTTATACGTCGTTTAATCAGGAGTGGGGTTAGAGTTTGTCCGACGGGGGGGGGGGCACGACCTGCTGTACGAGGGGACGAATGTAATGAAATTGGTCTCAAATTTTCGCCAGTTCGTTCTTTATGAACTAATTGAATACCCCGCACAAAACTTTTCCCCGACGAGGGATAGGGGGCACAGCATCCCCGTTCCCCCCCACTTGCGCCACCCCTGCATTTCACCCTTCTAAAATGTGAAAATTTCTTCCTTTCTAGTATGTGAACTGTGATATGGATAACATGACTTCGAAATTATTCACAATAGATGAATTAATGGAAGACAAATTGTCTGATGGTAATTTAAGCGATGATGAAGTTACTTCGCCTTTCTTTAAAGACGCGATGGACTCCACTGTAAAACTTCGATCTTATTTCTTTTGTCAAAAGAATAGTGAAAAACATCCAATGAACTTAATTAGATTCATAATGTACTTAATACATGCTGCATGTCAGCGAACTGTTAAAGATTTTCTTAATTAAACACCTACCTGCATGCACACAAATCGTATAAGATGTATAATTAGTAATAAGATGTGTAATAAATGTTTGATTTTTCTCACTTTCATGATAAATGTTTAATTTTAAAATTAAATTATTGATTTCCATATTGCATAGTATTATATTAATACTATCTTTAAAAACTTTTAAATTAATACCTTTAAATGAATTTGCATTAGTAGCATTAACTTATAATAATCAAAGTTTTTTTTTGTAAATTTTCGATTATACGTCTTTTCATTTGTTCGTCGTTTTACGTCAGTCCCTTGAAAGACATATAAACAGTGCTTTATTGTATATTGTATAATTTTATTTGGAAAGCATTATTTTTAATCTTTGATGAAAATATCTGAAAAAAGAAGTATGATACTTGCAATTTAACGCAACTTTTTTTTTATTTTTTTGTCATATATAGAAAATACCTAGTGCATTTCAGTGCAAACTTTCTTTGAGAATATTCGTTTTGAATTATTTCGCCCATATTGATGTAAAGTGATCGGAAGGCATACCTTGTAATTTTTTTTTCAAATTAAAAATAAAGTTGTTGAAATTCAATTCAAGGCAAAATGCCAAGTGAGAAAATGCTTATTGATGATTTAGTAGTTTCTTTTGTTTGTCAAAACCAGTGTTGATTTTATTACTGTATTTAGAAAAATATATATGTTTTGTAACTCCTGTCAGTATTTACTATAAGCATCAAAAAATAATGTAATTCAGTTTATTGGAATCTGTACTCACACTGAAACGGGCTTTCAATGTTCTCTTTTCTTATATCATTTTTTTTAAATAGTAGAGTCTTAAAGTTGAATAATGTCGTCGTTTTAATACAGCCCACATTCACATTATAAAGAGTGTTGATAAATATGTTATTGTTCCTTCAATTATAATTCTCTTTGTTTTAATTTTTTACCTCTTTTTTTTAGGCATCACTCAAGAAATGATCGATCAAACGCGAGCTGCAACGGAAATTCGGATGTTGAATGATTTGAAGATTTTGGTAGAACAAGGTGGAAGCTTAGATTTTGTTGGTGAGAATGGTGCTAGTCCTGTAAGTTCTAATTTCGAACTTCTTCTCTTTTTTAAGGGGGGAGGGCAGTGGCGGTGACTGGGGGTTATAAGTGGGGGGGAGCAAACAAATTTGACATATAAAAGTCCCGGGAATTATAGAGGTAAACAATGAAATTGAAAATTTAGTTACAAAATAGTTAGTTTTGCATATTTTCTGAAAAAAAAAGAATAAAGAAGTAAAAGTTGTAAGTTTATCAACTTAACTAACATTTTTATGATATTTTGATAAATCCTATGCAATACAGTCGAGGTTCTCATGGACCAGTTGGGGTGCACGAACTCAAAGTCGGTAATGGCGGATTCAAGAAAATATAAGGGATTAAAAATGTTGCAAAATTTTATTTCTCCCAGTCCGTGTAAAAAGTAAAAGTTGTGCAAGTCTTAAACCTACCCTCAAAATAAGAAGAAGAAAAAAATCAAAAGGAAGTGTAATTTTTAGCTGTCTGTAGAAGTTAATGCGAAATTATTACAATACTGATTTCATCTGTTCTGACGTTGAACTAATACTACTGTAAAAATGGAATAAAATGTAAAATCAAAAATAAGATTCCTGCAAATGTTATAAATTCCAGTCATTTGACTCTGAAGCTCACCATTCTTAACATTATTGATAAAAACTTCTTTGTACAGACGAATTGTTGGAGGGGGGGGATACGACAGTAGGGGGTATGCGAAAATTAATAAAAAAAATAATAATGTTAAAACTACGGTACTTTTTTTTAAATGAGAGAGCAAATAAAAAAAGGGGTTTTTTTTCTCAAATAGGTGGCGTGCCATTACTAAGTTCTAAATTTGCTACAGCGAGAGGATTTCCATACGCAATGGCTACCTATCAGCAGAAGCCGATGCGCGTTTTCTGGTTTCTTTTTTCAGTTTTTCTCGAATATCTCGAAAAATATTCAGTTTTCACACTACATGTGAATTAAGAAATTAACGAGCGTAAAATTCCCGACAAATACGTGCTTTTATTTTTCTTCTAACTTTAAAAGTTTCGCAGATAATGGCTCTCAAAAATGGGAGATGTCCAATAATTTAAGACCCCCTTAGACCACCATAATGGCACGTTAACTATCTGAAAAAAAAACGTTTTTAAAATGCTCTCTGGTTAAAAAAAAACAACGTTAGTTTTGTAAGATTAGTTTTTTTTATTATATATATAAGTTTTATTGTTATATTTATTTTATTTATTTATATTTTTATTTTTAAAAAGTGTTAGTTGTAGTGTTATTAGTTTTTTTTTTTTATTAATTTTTTAAATGGGTCCAAAAATTTATGACCACCCTGTATAACTTTCTCCAAAGTAACAATTTAACATGTATTACAATTAAACCGAAATATTTTACGAATTCTCAAATGGTCGGTGAGAACTTCATTAAAAAAGTATGGCTTGTTTAAATTAATACAAAAAGTGATAATTTACTAAAATCCAACCATTGAATAAAATATTAGGAAAAATCAAATATATTGAGTTAGATTGCTGGTGCTAATACTATTATTTAAACAGATATCCAAAGCAATGAATATAATTTCCTTATATAAAGTAAGTAAGTAGAAAATAAGCTTTTCAAAGTTATAATTTAGTCTTGCCGTTTAAAAATAACGTCAGGCGCCTAGAGTGGACTTCCACATAAACATCCAAGTTCAGTCCATTTTTTTCAATGCCCAACCTTTCCACGAGTGTGCAGCATTGGATTTCTCAAATAACGATGAGTGGATTAACCACAAGGGGTCCCCCTCTCAGGTCATTAGCCAACGGGGTACAATAAAATCGGTCTTGTAATTTATGGCTAATTTCGAACCTTCAAAAAGATTTCAGAATGAAGGAAGACCTTCACTATGGAGATTTTTTACAGTGCTTTCAAAGCAAGTGTAAATGTACTCAATTCCATTGATGAATACTTAGCCACATGGAAAATATACAGATAATTTCAAAATCCGTTCTATTTTCCCTGTAACTGATGTTGCGGTGATCAATCATACTTACGCTCTGTCCCAAAAGTGTATAGAATCTTGTATTTTGCCTATATTTTTTGTTGTACATGTTGTATTTCGATGTAACTTACTGTATAGATATGTTATGTCTATTAAATTGAAAAAACTGCAGTTCTACCCCGTATATTTAATGCCAATTTTTAAATCATAGAATAAACTGAAAAACTTGTCCCAAAAGTTTATAGACAAGTGCAATTTTATGCAAATATGGTATCGGTAATCATGACGTCGATCTGGAGCCTAATAAATACGTTATAAGAAAAGGAAAGCGTTCGTTTGTTCTGCGTTTCAAGATGCCTAAAGCGTAGCAGTTCTCTAATGAAGAAGTGAGTAAAATTCTGCATTTGAAATTGCTCTGTAAGACTGTTGAGGAAATATTGAAACTTTTAAATCGTTTTAAAAGCATGATTTAGCGTGTAGTAACTCGTAAGACGCCATATGAGGCAAAACCTCGTTCGGGAAGACCACATGTGAGGGATATTCGCAGTGATAGACGGATACAAAGAATGGCTTCAAGTCAGAAAATGTCGGTTCGTGAAATTACTGGGGCTTCCCGGTTGCAAATCTCCAAGAACACTGTTCATAGATGAATTATAGAATCTGGTTATACGATCCATGCAAAAATGGCTCGCCGATCACCACTCTCAAAGCTTCACATTAGTAAGAGATTACAATGGGCTTGTAATCATGTGACATATGGTGATAAATGGATGGCTGTCCTTTTCAGTGATGAAAAAAGTGGAACCTCGATGAACCTGACGGGAATATAAAATATCGGCATGATTTACGAAAAGAGCCCAGAAGCTTTTTCAGTAGGCAAAGTGATGGTGGATCTGTGATGGTGTGGGGTGCTTTCAGTTTCAACGGGCAAGTGGGTTTGGCCTTTTTAGATGGCCGACAGAATTCTCCTAAATACATAGAAACACTAGAAAATCATCTTATGCCATTTGCAGAAAACATAGGGCGACGAAATTGGTAAAATCAGCATGATTATGCTCCCATCCATACCTCCAATGCTACGAAAAATTATTTAAACTCGAAAACTGTTACTGTTCTTGAGTGGCCACCGATCAGCCCTGATCTAGACCCAATTGAGAATGTGTGGGGCATTATGTCTCGAAAGGAGAATGAAGGGCAATTTTATTCATTGAATGCCTTGAAGACAGCCATTGAAAGTGTATGGTACAACTTGGAACCAAAGACATTACAAACCTTAATTATGTCGATGGAAAAACGTGCATACGATGTCATACTGAAAAATGGAAGGACTTTAAACTATTAACAACATTGTATTGAGCACCTTTTGTTGAAATGTCATGTATTCTATAAACTTTTGGGACAACTAATATTTCCATTTTGTTATATAATTGAAATACAAATTGTTATTTTTTCTAAATATTTCGTTGAAGGCAAGTCGCATATGGTTTGAATAAACATATTTGTAATTGGTGTTTGTATGCCTTTCCGTTTTGCTAAAACATATATTTTACTAGAGTCTATAAACTTTTGGGACAGAGTGAATTGAACAAAGACGTTCTTTCCACCCATCTGACCACTAGTCATTAAGAGGTATTAAAGCGTCCTAACACAGGCAGGCAGGTAACATTGATAGCAATTTCTATGGTTCTCCTCATAGGCATTTCTAAACATTCGGCTTTAAGTTCTCTCGAATGTCAGAGGGTTAATTGAAAATCAAGCACTAGTGATCACTTATGTAACATTCCTAAACACTGTTGCTTTTTTATAAATCCTAGTTTGGAGCTGCTAAAATACCATAAAATTTTAATTTTTCTAGCAAAAAGGGGGGGGGGGCCCCCCCCCCCCCCCCCCCCCCCGAGTCCCGGCCACTGGGAGAGAAAGCGTATATGAGCCTTATCACAATCTTTTTGGGTTTTACATTATGGGTCAATAATATGTGTGCTTAGTTTTCTAGAAATTAATTAATTGCATTTTTTATACTTTTAATTTATTAAATTCAATCTTTGGAATGATATCAACTTAAAGCAATTTGCTTACCAACTTTAACCATTCGAATATTTGGCCAATCGTTTCAAAATGCTCATTGGTTTAGAAAAATAAATATTTAAAGAATTGAAATTGCCAGTTACAAATGTCCCATAACATTGCTTTTCTTCTTACATCGTCTATTCGAATTCTACTCTGCCCACGTTTGATACATTGTGCACACATGTTGTACACAGTGGCGGCATGAGGCAACTTTACCAACCAGACAAAGCATTATTTTAAATTCTACAATGTCTGTATTCTAAATTCTACAATGTCTGTATTCTAAATTCTACAATGTCTGTATTCTAAATTCTACAATGTCTGTATTCTAATTTATACAATGTCTATACTCTAAATGTCAAACAAACTTCAAGTCACGTTCATTTGACATAATTTCTCTTCTAACTAGTCGCTCCTGGGTGGAACGCAGATAGGTTTCGATAAGTTTTGAAAAAGTTATCTCGCCAGCAGCAACATTTACTGGCAGAGTCAGAACAATCCTCTGGGCCACTGGTTTTAATAGTATTATTCAGGATAAGGGAAGCAAGCATCAATGCGAAATTGAAATTTTTTTGCAGTTTTTCCGGAGCTCTCAAAGTCTGTTAAAACAATTTTTTCTTTACTCTCCCGCTTTGGCGCCATCCCGAACTTCCTCGCCACGGAGAGTGTCCGGGCCTCGGTTCACCTCTGGTGGTGGAACTAAAGGGTAAGCGAAGGAGTTGTTCCCCTCCCCGGCGGCACTTCGAAAGGTCCTGCGAAATCAGACATGCAGGAAGACAATTTTGTAACTAAGATGGAGCAGTGGCACTAGCTCAATCATTGTGTACATGGCATGTAATTGTAACAACTAATGTAATTATTTCGGGGGGGGGGGGGTGTGGGTTACGAATTACATTTGTAATAACAGGTTTTTTTAATTGGAATTTATTTATTTTTATTTTGGAATTTATATGCCTTATGTAACTTCTAAGAGAAGGGCGACATATTATAAGTTCGCTCCGGTCAGCAAAAATTGCAGCTACACCACTGGTGCTACATCCAATATGTTTAGTAAAATTTCATTTATATTGTCAATTTCATTAAAATATTCGATATATTCTTTGTGGTACCGTTTAATTATGTGCTATGCATTGTTGTTAAATAGCTACAGTTGTGCATTAGTCTCCTTTTCATTTGTTATTCACTCACTAACTTTCTTTAAAAATGTTGAATAAATTTAATTTTACGTCCATGTGATGATTCATCAAATAACAGTTTGTTGTGTGTATGTCTTTCATTTCTGTAACCTGATAGAAATGTAAAAGCATTTTTGTTTGAAGCAAAAATACATAGTGAAACATTATTAACTTTTCTGTTACATTGTTATGTCTCTATTTTCTTGGAATTTTTTTTAAACTTCAGTTTTATATTCTCTTCCTCTAGCTCCATATAGCTGCTGCAAATGGTTATTTGACTGTGTTGGAATTTCTTCTCGGCCATCATGTTACAATAGATGTACACGACGATGATCAGTGGCAACCAATACATGCTGCTGCTTGTTGGGGCCATGTAAGTGAAGTTAATTCTGTTTAATTTTTCATTCCTAAAAATATCTTACATTTTTGTTGCATTCTAAATTTTTTTCTAATTAGTAAAATATTTACTTTACGTTTTAACTTAAAGAATAAATTCTGTTATGTCTCTATCTGCATTATTTTTCTCCAGGTAAGTTTAAATGAGTTCTCTAAGGTCATAAAATCTTGTGTTCTAAATTAAAATTAATTTTTTTTCAGAAAAAAATAATTGAAACTTTTCAATATGTAAAGTAATATTTAAATCAAGAAATATTTTAAACATTGAAACAAATCACTGTTCCTCGCCTTTCAATTTACTTTTTAATGGAATTTTTAACATTTATTTTTAGTGAAGCATGAGGCATTTGCAATGAATTTTTTCTTCTAACCTTAAAACCTTGAATTTTTTCCTCTAATCTTAAAAAATTTGCTTCTATGAAAGTTTTAAATGGTTGATATATCTTGTTACAATTTGATATCAAATGCTCTCTCTAATTAATATTATAGATTAAGTGCTGCTTTAAAAATTCTTATAAATAGCAATTATGTAGAGTAAGATTCTAATCATTTTTTTAGCCTGATGCTATTGAAATGTTGGTTCAAGCTGGTGCCGACCTTAATGCTAAAACAAAAAATGGAGAAACTCCGTATGGTAAGTTGCTATTTTTTATTTAATTCTACCTACTTTAAGAAATAATAGTATTTGCCCATGCAAATTTTTATTAACTACTTTTAATCTGTTTCTGCAGAAATTTCTGAAGATATTGAAGTAAGGGAACGTATAATGCAGTTAAAATTTGAAATGGAAACTAGAAAAGGTTCGCAAAGCAACCGATTACGGCGATCACATAGTCAAAATACTCGAAGGTAAGTATGAAACAGATTTTTCTTTTATTGTGATCTATAAAGATTTTCATTTCACTGAAAATATTTTATATTCGTAAGTTTATGTATAATATATAAAATTTTATTCTCCAATACATTTACCAAATATAAATTTTTATATAATGCCTGATGCTATTAGTCATATTTAGTAAATAAATTTTGAAACACTGTCTTTTTAAACAAAAAGTTCCACCCTTCTACAACTAAATTTGACTGAGTTATGAGGCTTTAAACTTCATTGGTTTTGCCAATCAACAACCACCTCGAGGAAATGGTTCCTTTCCTTTGATTGGCAGATCTCCCTATAGGCAGTCATTGAAAGGGTCTGAAATAGTGATATTCAAAGTTTTATAACTCGGTCAGCTTTAGTTACAGAAGAGTGGTGGGTTTTTTTTTTTTGTTTTTTTTTGTTTCTTTGTTTAAAATATAACAAGAATAAATTTAAAATATGACTATTGAGACCAGGTAACTTTATAAAAATTAAGACTTCGTATATATAATATTGACCCAAACAACAGCAATATATTTATTGACCCAAGCAACAGAAAATATTATTTTTTACTTCATATAAAGCATTTTTCTAGTTGGAAGTATATGTCTATCTCTAAAGGTTTAGGAGTTATCTATTAGGCCATCATTATAGTTGACACCTTGTGTAACATAATACCTACAAATACAATACTTATTATATATATATGTAGTAATGCACTGTGCAGATACTAGTCTTCAATCAAATTAAGTTTTAAAAAATCTAACAATGTATAAAAATAAATTAAGAACAGATCAAAACTGAATACTGGAATATGGAAATCATGATAAATAGATATGTTTTTATTTTAGAAGAGTTAATAACATTTTAATACTGTTTTAATGGCTTCTACTATTTTTATCAATTTTAAGTCCTTTATCATAAGTATTTATCCTAAAAAAAATTGATATATTTTTACTTAAATTTTTCAATACATTCACTGTCTATCAGAAGAGTCCCATTTTCATCCAACCGGTTTGATTGCCGTAATGGCATCAGGCACAGGGGCATGAAGTGGCATTCTGTCCCTCAGAAGGACAGACCCTCCTGTGGAGAGAATAAAATTATGCAGTAGTGCATTAAGGGCACTAAAAACTTTAGCATTTTTCTTGTGGATGGTACAGATGTTGAAACAGTAGATTTTTTTCAATATTTGTAGGCTTATACGAACTTTGTACCTCTTGTTTTATAAGATTTTATTCACTCATCAAGGTAATCAACCGGAAACTGTAATTGCACTATATATAATTTTGCTGTAAATAAGAATAGACAGTGGGCATTTCAAAAGGATGACAGTTATTAATTTCCACTGACTAAACAATGACAAAAGCATTTTCCTGTTTCTGTTTTAAAATTTCTTTTGAAGGTGGTATTTTGAGATCTTTCCAGGTATAATTTTAAGGGTGATTGAATAAAAATTCTCTTGTTTAAACTCTTCCTTAATATTTTCCAAACCATTCTTTGGGAGTATATTTTTTACTTTCTCGTATACGAAGTATACAAAGAATCGTCAAAAAATTCGAACTCGAGATTTTGACGAATCTCCACGTTTTAGACCTTCCTGAGTCCGAAAAACACAATTTTGGAGTTATGTGTGTCTGTGAACATGATAACTCGAAAACTATTAGAGCTACGGGGATGAAATTTGGTATGTGATCTTGGCACATCATTTGTAGATTTCTATCAAATTTTGAACAAAATCTGTGTACTGGACGTCTGTCTGTCCACTTTCATGTGAACACTGTAATTCAAAAACTTGAATAGCTAGATGGATAAAATTTGGTACACAATTTTATCATCATGAATGTAGGCCGGTATAAAAGTTTGGGCCAAATCCGTCAAAAGTTTAACTATTTGTCAGTCTGTATAATTGCATACTTGTAAAAATTATATCTCATAACCCCTTTGACTTAGATAAATAAAACTTGGTATCACGAATGCTAACATTAATTATGGATCTGTGCCCAATTTTCATCTCAATAGGTTAATAAAAAGGTGTTCAAATTGCATATTCATTTTTTTTACTTTTGAAACGAATCCGTTTCTCCACGCGCATGCGTACTGGAAGCAATCTCTGTGCATGATATTCAGCGGCTTGGCGCTTTTTTTCTTCCCTTTTGGTTCCTTTTTCTCCCTTTTACTGAATTTGATTAAACTGCTCGGAGTATTTTATTTTCGTTGTTTTCACGTGTGCTGGAGAAACTTGTTGAGTTCTAGGAATAGAGTAGATTGGACATTTTTATCCGAGCGATGGTGTGGGGAACTGACATGCTATACGAGAGTTTTTGAGAAATGAGTATAGGAGAAAGTTTAGGGGAGGCCACTCCCGCTGGTTTTTTAAGTAAAGTAATATTGCCTTCTTCTCTCTTATTATTTTAACAAAATGAGAGTTTGAAAGTGAAATTATTAATTTCTTTCATCAGAAGTGCTACGATTATATTAATTTTTTTTGAATAATGAAATGAAATTGTTTTGAATTTCAAAATTTTTGTCTCAAGTCACAACTAAAAGTTTTGAGTTATAAGTGATCGCTTTCTGTAAAACATTATCATTCTTCTAAAATATATTCAGTGTGTCTTTCAGTTGTTCACCTTCTTTCAAAAATATCTGTGAAGAAGATAAAAGAATAGAATTCAAAAAATTACCCCATCCCCTCTGAATAAGTGTGCGAGTTATGGTTGAAGAATTATTGAGATGAAAAAAACATAAATCAAGAAATCATATTATTATTGAACGAATAGAAAATGCATATATTTTTTTTCTAATTATTATTTATGAGTGTTACATTTTCAGCTATACATTAGATCATTGATACATTAAAATATTTATTTTTATTTTTTATATATTTTCATTAAAGTCATATGTTGTGTATTAGAGCTAAGAAGTCTCACATTATTGAAGTGCACAGAGTAGTATAATTATAACACTGTATTCCTTTTTTATGTATGAATTTCTTATTAACATCTGTGAATATTTTTTTAAAAAAAAGAGACTTTTGTGCATATCAGTCATGTGAATATTTTTTTAAAAAATTATACTGATTTCATTTTTCTACCTTTCATTTATCTTTCATCACTCAAACCCTCTTCAAATGCACGAATTATTCATTCTTATTTTCTTTTCTAGCCAATCCATTCGAAGAACGAGTATAAGAGAAAAAGTTCAAATCTCACGCAGAGAAGCTAGAGAAGAGGCTCGTCTGAGACAGGAAAAGGATGGCAGCAATCTATTAGATGTATGTGTATATATTTTATTTCTAAAAGCTTTAATGTTTTATGGTGGAAATGGCCGTTGAATATATTGCTTATGAACTGCAATTATCCAGACTTTTGTTTTGATGAGACACTTTCTTTTGAGAAAGTTTCATTTTTAAACAGACAATTTTGATATTTAGTACAATATCAAAAAGCAAATTATTTTTTTTTAATTTGATGTACCAACATACATATAATCATTAAAGTATTCAGTGTAATTATTCTGTACATTTTAATGGTTTTTATTTGTAATATGGATCCATTTCAAAGAGAGAGTATTTGTATGTTGAAGAATAGGTAATTATGTAATTCAAACCAGCATCAGCTTGAGTAGGTGTGTGATTTATTTCACTTACGATGTCCTCCCTAACATATCTATTTAAATGCAACTGTTGTTAAGATTTGAATTTTGTATTTTTGTGATTTTGTATACAAAATATAAATATGATTTATTCTTATACATAAATTTAAAATTTCTTCTTTGGCTGTTTAAAGCTTTTAACTCGTCACTTCAATAAGAAAAGATAAGGTCTTACTCTGTTTAATTGTGCAAAACTATTGGATAATTACTTTTCATTCAATTGGAATTAACAATAGAAATGAGAATTTAGAAAAAACTTTTGTAAACATTGTTTAGGGTTTTTTTTTCTTTTTAAACTTTTTCATAATAATTTTGCAAAGCTGTGCATGCCAAATTTTTTTATGGTTATCATGTTATTCATAGGTGTTGCATCTATCAACATAATTTTAATTTGTACCAAATTGTCTATTTTTTAGAAATTTTATTTTGCACAATAGAAATATAAAGCATTAAATTTCAATATAATCCAAGTGTGCATCTGCCTTAAAAATTTTTTTTAATGAATTATATTCTTTTATGGCTTATCCTAATTTTTGCCTATGTAAGAATCTATTATGTTCTCTGTTTTGATTTCTTTATGATTTTTTTCTTTTATTTAAATTCAGGATGAAGAGTTGAAAAGTTCCTTAGATTCCCAAGAAAAGGAAACAAATATAGATTCCGACGTGGATCTGAAAGATGTCGACCTCACGTTTCTTCCCCTCGGAGGCAAGGACACTCTCCAGAGATTCCGAGGTAAGACTGCCAGCGAAGCTCTGGAGATGGGGGGAGATTCTACCAAAAGATCCACATCCATATTCAGCAGTATGTGTGATAATAAAGAAAGTGTGCCAAATGAGAATCCAGAAAAGGACACTGCTGGGGAGACCCCTTCGGAGATCCTTCCAAATGGAAACAATGTTAATTCAGCTGAAAAGCCATCTCAGACGAAAGTGACAGAGACTACTTCCATTATCCAGCAGAAGCCAGGGCAGTCAGTTAATGTAGAGATACATGTAACTGTCAACACAAGTCCCACATATGGGTCTAGTTTGGCAGATTTGAAGAAGCAAAGGTGCGATCAACGTAGCAGTATTACTTCGAACAGTTCCGTTCAAGATGCCAATGGTAAATCGTTGCTGCAAAATGGGTTTCTTGAGGGGAATGCTTATGATAATAATATTCCTCCTTCTCCTAGTGTGTTACCCAGAAAATTTGCAGGGGATCCGTTGGAGGTCGTAGGGGAACCTAAAAAGAAGAAAGGCTGTTGCAACTTAATGTGAACATTAAAAGACAGACTGATATTTCTTTCCTTGAAATACATTCCATTTTTATATATAATATAGACTTTATATTAATTATGTGATGTTGATGAATTAAGATTTGAAGATTTTGTAATAAAAAAGATGAATGCATTTTTTTGCTTTTGATTCGTTAACTGTTTTCATGTTTTTGACCACAAAGTGATATTTTTCTATTGTGAAAGTAAAATCAAAATGTCTTTCTTCCTCTGAATGCACTTCTTTTTAAATAAATTGTTGTTTAACCGTAAGTGAAAAATGAAGAAAAGCATTAATTCAGAATATTTTTTTAAGTTTTTCCTCTTAATTCATTAAATGTAAATAATTTTTTTACATATTATTTCTAAGTGTATAGGATACACTTTTGTTTAGTTGAAATTAATTTTTTATTGTATTTAATGGAGAATTTCACTGTGCTTCTTCAAGAGTGGATATTTTATGATCAAAATGTGTAGCTGAATATTAGATGAGATTGGTTTATGTATGTGTGGTTCATACTATTAATCGATTAAAGAACCTGAACTATAAACAATTTTAGCACATCAAACGCATTTATAACTTGTTAGAGTATATTAAATAGAAATATTTTTGAATATATGTAAACAAGAGAAAATGAATTTAATTGCATGAAGTACTTTTATGATATTGCATATAATTGCTGGTTTTTATTTTACTTGTAATGAATTGCAATGAAAACATTTGTAATTTTGAAAAGTTTCTCTTTTGGATATTTCATCATATACTGAGTATAGGACCTGAAATATATTATTAGGAGAATTTTCAAGGTATTATTAGAAATTAATCACATTGGTTGTCTCTGAAGTACTTTTAATATTTTATGTAATTAAAAATATTTGTAGAAAAATAGATACAGATACTATTCAATTGTAAAGACTAATATTCTGAATCACATTTTAATACTATAAACAAGAACAAATTTAGTATAATTTTCAGAAATTTGTTTCTCATTTATAATTTTGCTTGAAGCTCAAATATTTTTTTTTACTTGGTTGACATTATTATTTGTAAAATCATAGGAAAAAGTGTTGTGATTGCATTTGGAAGTAAACATATGCCTTACCTTCAAATGAATTTATTCCGTTTATGTCATTGATCTTTACATTTTGTGTTTGTGATAAAGCATTATATTTTTACATCATTAAAGGTTAATATATAAAGATTGATAATTGAAATCACTTTTATAACTTTTTAATCCATGGGTTCAATACATCCTGGTAAATATCGATGTATTTGGAAAATATAACTTTAAATAATGTTATACCTCATTAAAATATTTCATATATTCCTGTTTGTTATTACTACCAAAATTTTTAGAAATTTATTAAATGAAAACTTTGCATTTTAAATAGTTCCTGGAATTTTATTGTATCTGCTGTTAAAGTATCCTCATGATCATACAGCATTCATATATTAAACAAATTATGTGCAATGACAGTTTGCGTGAAAGTATTTTATCACATATTGTTTCTAACTATACTTGTACTTGCATGTTGTTATGTATTATTAATAGTTTTTTCTCGTCTTTTATCATTTAGAAACTCTTGTAAGTCAACATTTAATATAAAGACATTTGTAGCTAAATTTCTATTAAATGCCTTTTGAAATGTTAAAGATGTATCTAATGTAAATTTTATATAAAATAGAGCTGTGATGCTCTTAAGAAATATATGTTTATGTTTGTTGAGATAACTCTGGTCATGAAGCTTGTTGTAAATGTAATTGCCTGTGAGCAAGATATTTTTCTGCTAATAAATGTTACCCTTTTAAACAAGTCTTGACTTTTTCATTATCTAAGAAAAAATACTATATCTATTTACAGAAGAATGAGTATGAGCATATCTTCCACTTTGAAAAATCATTGATTGAAGTCTTGAAAAATTATATTTGTGTTTTTTGTAATTATTCCTGCCTCCGATTTGAAACTTTATTCAACCAAAGTTTTCATTGAAAAAATGGATGATTGATATCTCTGCTTATGAATTAATGCTATGCTAATATAATTTGACTATATTTATGAATATAGGCTGCCAGGATAGGTATTTGAGTTTTAATTTAGAAATGAGTGAGCATCATTTGAGAATAATTTGGCATAATTAAAATGGCATGATATTTTCTAATATTTGTTAACTTCACTATAGGTTAGTTTAAAAGAAAGAAATATGAATTTGTTCTTACTTTCTTGTATACAAAGAGAAAGTATTGTGTAATTGTTACGAAATTTGATCTCCAGGTTTAGATGCATCTCCACATTTCCCACCTCCCTGAGTCCGAAAAAGCCATTTTTGGAATTATGTCTCTCTCTCTGTGAACAAGATAACTCAACAGAGCAATGTGCTAGAGGTATGAAATTTCACGTGCTGTCTTGACTTCAAATATATAGATTTTTATCAAATTCTGGGAAAAATTATGCTAACGGAAGTCTGTCTGCCTGACCGTCCATGTGCATGTGAACACGGTAACTCAATGAGCTGGATGAATGAAATTTGGTAATTTTGATTTTTGTACTAGGATTGCTGATTTGTATCAAAAATTGAACCAAATCTGTCAACGCTTTGTCTATTGAAGTGTATGCGAGCACGATAATAAAAACAAAATAAATGAAATTTATTATGCGATCTTTACACCAAAATTGTTGACCAATATTAAATTTTGGGCCCAATGGGAAAATGCATACTCGATTATGCCCTCTATACTACGAAGCTAAGCACAAAACATGCCATATTGTGCAAGTATACGAGAAAGCCCATAGGAGAACGTTCTCCCTAATTTTCTGTACGATTTATGACTTTAAACGATCATTAAACAGCATTCATTTTCATTATTTAGATTATTCCACCTGCTTAACATTTCGAAGCTTTTGTTTAGAGACTATTGTTCTGATTTCAGTTTTCTCACCTTTGTTTTTACAGTCGATTTCGAAGGCATTTGCACACCTTTGATTCTGTAATTTTGCAGATTTCTCCGTTCGTAAATATTTTGGAGAGGATCCTTTGGACGAGGGATGTCAAACTTGAAGGCTAACATGGATATATTGAAGAAGAGTGAGATTATGTAGAGTGAAAAAAAAACTAAAAAATTGTGTTTATTTGGAAAACAACATTTTAAAGAAGTGTAATGATGAAACTTAAGTTTATTTAGATTAGCTCGAAAACATATAAAGCCTGTCATTTCAAAGAAACGATTGTTAGTTTATGAGACATTGAGATCTGGACTTCTTTATATTAAATGAAAGTAATTGCTCAGTATTTATATATAACTAGCTGATATACCCGGCGTAGCTCGGGATAAAAAATATTTTCCAGTTCAAGTACTTATAACACTTTCCGCAGGAGCGTCTTTCGTTAATTTTCGTTAATGAACTGACCCTTTGAACCATCAGCGAAACACCCTTCTTTTTCTCTCCTTAGTTTGAACCACCTGGCAAGAATCTCGTAGTCCTTCGTATTCCATTTTTCCCCTCCCCATCATTGCTACGGCAACAGCAGAAACTCTTTCATATCTTGTATTTTGACGTAGACTTACGTCTCTTCATAGTGGTCTAATGGTGTAAAATTTGGTGCGGGAAAGGAAAAAATTATGACGCTTTTCGTGATATTTTTAAAAGCTTATAGTTCCGTAACCGAATAACATAGAGAGTTTTAGTTTCATTTAACAGAGAAAGGTTGACATTGAAGTTTGCAAAAATAATTTTAGAATTTGGAATTACGGTGTAGTCGCAGTCGAGCTTCAAAGTTGGTGAAAATCACTGAAAATTTAATGACGTCACAGCGACCGACGCGCGCGCATGCAGACTATCCAATCACATTTGGCAATTTATTCATCGATCTTAAGTTCAAGCGAAATATTACTCAAAAATTGTTGAACTACGTCGAAATTTCGTGGTAAAGTTAAACGCTTATAGCTCCTCAACCAAATAACATAGAGAGTTGATTTTAGATTCATGTAACAGAGAAAGGTAGACATTGAAGAGTGCAAAAAGAATTTTAAAATTTGTGATTATGGTTTAGTCACAGTCGATTTGCAAAATTGGTGAAAATCACGAAGAATTTTGATGACGTCACAGCGACCGACGCGCGCGAACGCATCGGTTGTGAGCGGTATATTAACTGGATTTTAACAGATCAATAATTAATTCATTTCAGATTAATTAATTCATTCAGATTAACTCATTTAACAGAGGAAGGTCGTAGAGCATAGGTCAAAGTCACATAGAGCTACTTTAGTCATAGTTGAGTAATCGATTAATTAACTGTCCTTAATTAATTATTATTAACAATTGTTGATTTAATTGAGCTGTCCTTTCCAACGATTTAATTGAGTTGAGTTGGATTTAGTTTCATTTAACTGAGGAAGGTCAGAGAGCATAGGTCATAGGTCAAAGTCACATAGAGCTACTTTAGTCACATAGGACAACTTTAGATTCAGAAAGTCACAGTTGAGTAAGGTAAGTAAGCCTATGCCCCTCAAACCCAGCGGCCGTTTCGCAGAGACAGCCTCCCGTCGAGTTTTTTTTTTTTTTGCCATTATCCGCACACAATTCTCTTATCTTTAGTGTTTTTGTCACTGACCGGAAAAAACCCCTCATATTGTTCTATCTTTTTCACCTTAGGCCCTCTCCCTCCGGTAGGAAGTGGGATCAACAATCTTGAAGGATTTTACACACTCATTATGATCATTATAAAATTTGTAAAATTCAATGAAGCACCGCGGAAAGAGAGCAATTAAAATCATTGTGTTGTGGTGCAAACATACTGAAACAGGTATATGCTACGAAATAAAAGCTAAATAAAATTTCTGCCTTTCTGTTCATATTCAAAGAAAACAATATTTTTATCATAACTTTCACAATGGTAAAAATACCGGAATAAAGGATTTGATAAAACGATCAATGGTTTGAATTTTATTACAATAACAGAAAGCATTGTTACAAATTGTGTATGAAATAAATTTGAAATGTTTATTAAATTAAGAAAAAGAACGAATAAAATTTAAATTGAAATCATTAAAAAGATAATTTTCTGCTCTTTAAGATGGTATGTAAATAATCTACGTGCAATATATTTTTTCTGAAATTATTGACGAAACACTGAGATAAAACGCCGAAACTTGTCTTAATTTTCGTTATTTAATTTAATATCTTAGGAAGTAATTTTTTAAAGTTCGAAAAATTAGAATTAATCTAAGAACGGACCCCAGAATGGCACGTGGAAATTTCAAGTCAAGACTATTCTCCATTTAGGAGGAGTTCTTGTGACAGATAGACCGTTAGAACATCTTTTTTTTTTCCCCATTCCTTTTTCGTTTTCCTACGATAGGAACCGGACTAACAGACACACTCATTACGATCAGTTAAAAATTTGTGAAAATTAAACAAAACATCGAGAGAACAATTCACTAACGTCATTGGATCACTGTGTAACCGTATTAAAAATACGGTTACACAGTCAATGATACGACTACTGGAAACCGGAAGTTAAAAGTTTACTTTTTTGTTTATGCTCACAGAAAAGAATTTTCGTATATTAAGTTTAACACTGGCAAAAGCCCGCGCGCGAAACAGTAATTTGGCTTGAATTTATTTCTATAAGAATAAAAATTATCTTTAGAAATTGCTTTCAAAATATATTTTTAAACCTTAATAACAATAAGAGCAAACACTTTATCGCAATGGAATTAATATCATTAAAAAGATAATTTTCTGCTCTTTAAAATCGCATAAAAATAATTATTGCCTAATAAATATTTCAGAAGTTATTGGCAAGAAACGTCTAAGCATTAGGCTTAACTGCGGCTAATTTTCGTTATTTAATTAAATATCTTAAGAACTAATTAACTCCGAAAGTTGAAGATAGCACCGTTGACCTAGAAATGTTCTCTAGAATGTAGTGTGCAAATTTCATGTCGCTACGGTTCATCGTTTAGGAGGAGTTCTTGTGACCGACAGACAGACAGATACATGTATTTTCTGCTTTATATTATAGATATACTATATATATCTATAAGTATAACCAGACGATATCGGTAATTCTAGCTTTAAATAAAACTGCTACATAATAAAATTAAAAGCCGTGAACTTTTTCGAATTTAAAGTAATATTTTATAATTTTCATGAATTGCTGAATTCGTATCTTAAAAATTTATGAAAAGTACATAAAATTTTTTATAAACCAATCGATTAAGCAAAAGCTGAAACAATGCAGTGTAAAATTTCACCTTTTTTCTTTCCGTAATTTTGACGATGTGCAGAGAAATTCACGATTCTTTCATAATATCACTATTTTCAGCGACCGTCTCTACATATGTGAATTAGCTCTGAAGCTAACATCATTAAAATGAAACAGAAAATAGAGTATGCTTTTAGATCTTGCTTTAGATTAATAATTAAGTAACTATTATAACATTTTTCTTCTTAAAATAGTGAAGATACAAGAAAAGGAATAAATGACTGAACAAGCAGGTTTGAAACAAATTAATTTCATGCAAAGTATGTCAGAAAGAATGGGAACTGATTAGGGTTGTTAATCTTCTTTAAATTTTGTATTTATGAAAATGCATAGAAACATGATAGCCTCCATACTGTGTATTTTATGTTAGTCTTCTTCATTGAGTGCTTTCCATTATCAACGTTCGGATTAAAGAGTAAACGATTTTTTAAACTGATTTTACAAAAAATAAATCTATTGTCGAAATTTAAAATATCAAATTTACAAATATTTCTTAATGTTCTACAACTATAGCCATTTTGTCTGACATGCTTATATTTATTTAAAACTTCTTTAAAATGATTTAGAAATTTATTTGAATTATTGAGAACTGCTATTTTGAGACGGAATAAAACATTTGTGTCTAATCATCCCGATTCTTAAATTCTTTACTTTTCAGTTTGATTGCATTTATATATATATATTATACTTCATCATTTAGCAGTCAGAAGTGAAATAATGGCATGACATCAAATTTATCATTTAAGTGAAGTGTACATGCCATATGCGAATTCTCAATGCGGGTGTCATCACTTGCGCACCCGCATTACCACGCAGTCACACATTCATGCCTATATAATACACATGTCTGGAAGCGAGGAAAAGAAATTAAATTGATCGTGAAGAAAAACCCATGTTTCGAGTGATAACGTGTAATTCTATTCAAACTGGTTTAATCTGGATGCTTTAATCTTAATATAAATAAAAGTCATTGTGGGTATGTGGCTAAGTACCACATCTCCTCCTAAACCAATGGACTATTTTCAACCAAATTTTGTACACTTATTATTTTAGACAAGGGGAAGACACTTATGAACTTTTCTAGGTCCAAAAGTTAATTAAACAGGCAGTTAATTAGAAATTAACCGAAACCGTTTTTCCGCCGTAACTTCGGAGCAAATTGTCCGACAAAAATTATTTTTATACCATCTTAAAGTTCAACATTTTACCTTTTCAATGATACTAATTTTATTTCAGTGGCATTTTTCCTTCAATTTTTATTAATTTCTTTAAGTTTAATAATTGTTAATTACGTGCAAACGATTTTGAAATAACGCAAATTTATAGCTACTTCGTTGCTAGGCAACGTTTGGACTTTGAACTAATTTACCTTTGTTTCTGAAAATTTTGCTTATTTCTATAATTATCTATAATATAAAACAGCAAATACATGTATAAGTCTGTCTGTCGGTCACAAGAACTCCTCCTAAATGGTGAACGGTAGCGACATAAAATTTACACGCGACATTCTAGAGCATATTTCTAGGTCAACGGTACTTTTTTCAACTTTCAGAGTTAATTAGTTCGTAATATATTTAATTAAACAACGAAAATTAGCCGTTTTTAAGCTTAATGCTTAGACGTTTTTTGCCAAAAACTCCTGAAATATTTATTGGACAATTATTTTTATGCCATTTTAAAGAGCAGAAAATGATCTTTTTAACGCTATTAATTCGATTGCGATGAAATGTCTCCTCTGATTGTTATTTAGGTTTTAAAAAAATATTTTTAACTCAATTTCTAACAATACTTTTTATTCTTATAGAAATAAATTCAATCCAAATTACTGTTTCGCGCGCGGGCTTTTGGCAATGTTAAAGTTAATATAAGAAAATATTGCTTTCTTTGACCATAAACAACAAAGGCGACTTTTCACTTCCGGTTTTTTGTTGTCGTAGCATTCACAGCTTTTAATACAGTTACACAGTGATCCAATGACGTTAGTGAATTATTCTCTCGCTGTTTTGTTTAATTTTCACAAATTTTTAACTGATCCTAATGAGTGTGCGCTAAGCTTTCAAGGCTACTTAGTCCGGTTCCTATCTTAGGAAGAGAAAAAAGGGAGGGGGGGGGGAAAGATGTTCTAACGGTCTATCTGTCGCGAGAACTCCTCCTAAATGGTGAATAGTCTTGACATGAAATTTGCACATGCCATTCTGGGGTTCGTTCTTAGATTAATTCTACTCTTTCAAACTTCCAAAAAAATTGCTTCCTAAGATATTAATTAAATAACGAAAAGTAAGCCAATTTTCGGCGTTTCATCTCGGTTTTACGTCAACAATTTCAGAAAAATATATTGCACGTAGATTATTTGCATACCATCTTAAAGAGCAGAAAATCATCTTTTTAATAATTTCAAATTAAATTTTATGCGTTCTTTTTCTTAATTGAATAAACATTTCAAATTTATTTCATTCACAATTTGTAACAATGCTTTCTGTTATTGTAATTAAATTCAAACCATTGATCGTTTTATCAAATCCTTCATTCCAGTATTTTTTCCATTGTGAAAGTTATGATAAAAATATTGTTTTCTTTGAATGTTAACAGGAAGGCAGAAATTTGTTAAGCTTTTATTTCGTAGCATATACCTCTTTCAGTATGTTTGCACCACAATACAATGATGTTAGTTACTCTCTTTCCGGGATGCTTCATTTAATTTTACAAATTTTTAATGATCATAATGAGTGTTCATTTAATTTTACAAATTTTTAATGATTCTTCAAGAGTGTTGAACCCACTTCCTACCGGAGGGAGAGGGCCTAAGGAGAAAAAGAAAGAACACTATGCGGTTTTTTCTGGTCAGTGACAAAAACACTAAAAAGAAGAGAATTGTAGTCCGGATAATGGTTAAAATTAAAATATAAGAAAGAGTTTCTGCATTTGTCGTATCAATGATGGGGAGGGAGAAATGGAGGACTACGAAATTCTTGCCAAGTGGTTGAAACTAAGGAGAGAAAAAAAAGAGGGGTGTTTCACTGCTGGTCCAGAGGGTCAGTTGATGAAATAAAAACAACGAAAGAAGCTTCCTCGAAAAACACTTTTAGTAAATTGAAAGTGTTAAGTACTTGGACTTGAAAATAGTTTTATGCTGAGCAACGCGGGGCGTATCAGCTAGTTTCAAAATAAAATTTTACCTCAGGCAAATTTTAAATGTGCATGTAATTAAAAGAAGCAATAAAATTCTATCCACAAATTATCTTTCTGCGTGCATTTCCATTCTTGAAAAGCTTGCTTTTCATGTCTGCATTCTGAATGTTTTTAAGAAAGTTAGATGATTTATAATGGCTTGTTCATGCTCAGAATTTAAAATGTTAAGAAAATTCCGAATTTTTTTTTTCTAAACAAGACTCTGAAATCGACTATTAAAAATACTATTATTCTAACGGGAAATCACCAAATACATTTTTGACATAGGTTTTGCTTTGTAGATTGTTACGAACATGGAATGTCGCTTCCCAGCAATGTTAGTCTTATGGTTGGGAAAAGAGTTCTACAGGGGAATTCCGGAGGAATGGAGCCATTAACCCCCGACCTTGACGACAAACTTGGTGACCATTTTGGTGACTTGGCAACAAATTTTAGGATCTCAAAAATACTAGAATTTTCTCGATATCTCTATTAGGAGCCGAGATCCGGATATCTCCAGATGATTCCATGTGACGTCACGGCCTGTCGGAGAGACTATAAATAGCGCCGTGCTCGCATCACAGGGCAGAGTTTGATCGACTTGAAACGTGTTGGATCGTCTTTGGCCTTTGAATGTGTTGATCGACTGGGATCGTCTTTGGAGTTGTATCCGCTGTGCGAGCTAGTAAGCTGATAGTCGTCGTGCGGTACTGAAAGTGCTGTTACTGTTATTAATTATTGATTTGCTGTTTGTGTTGCGAATTTGTGTTTTCTCTGTTGCCTGTACTTCGTGTTTTCCGGAGTATTCGTGAATAACGCGTCTTTCTCCATTATCCTGTTTCTTGGCCTGTGTTCACCGCACACATACTTGGACGATTTTTGTAGCAATATGAATCAACTGGATGAAAGTGTTACTCGAAGAGTGGATGCAAGTTTCATGAATTCAGTCATGAGATCATTTTTAATGCTTGCCAAAAATAAATTGCTAATTTTAATCAACTCATGCTCAAGTGGTGCCCATAAAAAGTGCAATGCCAACTACTTTATTTTGTAATCAATTTGCTCATCTTGCAGGTGGAAACTATCAGGAGTGGTCACCCTTGAACTTTCTCGTATACTCCCTAAAACGGGTGGAGAAAAAATAAGACAAACGGTAGTAAAAAGCACTAAGAGGTCGTGACATCTTTTCTTTTATTTTTTCTTCATAGTATGGAGAAGAAAACCAAATATGACAATTTGAACGCCTTCTTTTTTTCAACCGATTTAAACGAAAATGGGGAACTTCAGCAATTTTTTTTTATATTTTCCCAATCGATTGAAAATGCTTCAAAATGAACAATAACATTAAAAAACAATTCTAGGCAATTTTTTTTTTTATATTTGCAATCAAAGTTCGCCTCTCAAATGACGCGGGAAAAACGATGCATTTTGGAGCTAAGCTGGTCTGACGTCACATGTGCCCAAAAAGGGGAGAGTTCCCGTTCGCTCGATATAGAGATTTTACTTTTTTTTAAATATATTTTCCGACTACCGCATCAGATAAAATAATGTCGGAAAAATACAAGTATTGTATTGTTCCTAAATGTGTTAATACAACTATAACGGCACCCGATGAGTAATTTAACTATATTACATCTATTGAAACTGTATATCACGAAGAACAGTAGTTAGATTTTAATTATCAATTTTGAAGCAAATAGTTAAATTTAATTAGTTTTTTCTTCTATTTGATTACATGGAATTTATATTTTAACACTTTGAGGGGCGGTGGCACATAGGCTGTCCCAACTTCTTTAAGATTAAAAAAAAAAAAACTTGTTCTTATTATATTACTGCTTATATTATTTCCATGGATATTCAAATATTTCTTATATTTTTTAAAAATTACAGTACCACTCAAAATTAATTAGAATATCTTAAATATAAGTTTAAATTTATGACTTTTTTTATGATGAAAATCGTTTTCATTCGTAGTGCAGGAAAATAATTCACAGAACTTTTGATGTAAAATAAATCATTTAGATTCAATGAGTCTATTCAAATCAAAATCACTCCTCAAAAAGTCAATTTACTTATCAATTATTACAATTGTAAAAAGGTAGATAAATTTATCTCACCGCACATCTAGGGTTTGTCGATTTGTACACGGTAGCCCTTAAATTCCTAGATTAGTCGCATTCGTGTTTGAATATTATTATAAATTTATATAGGTTTCTTTATATAAGTTATTTTTACCGGATTTTTTTATATTAACTATTAACTAATATCTTAGAATTAATACTTGTACGAAGGAAATAATTCATATTCTTCATAGCAGAGTAATATAAAACTATATAAAATAAAATTAATTTTTCAGAGGCACAGGTGTAGTTAAAAATAAAAAAAAAAATGCCGCACGTGAATTTATTTTGAGTGGAACTTCTGAAATAAGTATATTCCTGGGTTTTTTGTTTTGTTTTGGTGGGGGTTTTTTGTAGGCATACGAAATTTCACAGATCATGCAAAAAAAAAATCAGGTTCTTACCTTTTCATTCTTTCTTGTGCTACAGAAATCGCCGTGTCTTCTCGGAATGTCCGAGGGCCCCTCTTCAATTTATTGCTGCCTGATGCTTTTGAAAACCTACCCGTTTTTCCTAAAGCGAAGTCTATTGCGAAGTATAGAGCTTTGTTCCGGTTATTGAATGCATTCAAGGGAAGGCACGAACAGTTTTTCTTATGAGATAATTCACGAGCCGGCGTTTTGTGTCCAGTTTCTTTGCCATCATTTTAGAATCAATCCATGGCAAATTATCCGATTTACCTTGAACAAAAACAATATCCATTATGAAATTAAACGTTGAATGCAGAGCCGGCCTGAACAAAAGAGGGGCTCGGTGCGAAGTTGACTTGCGGGGCTTTAGAAAATTTCGCCAAACAAAATAATTTATTGCTTTTTGCTATTTATTACATTTCACAATTTGGTTAAGTAAAGACTAAAAAAATACATGAAAATAATAAATAATTAAATTATTTTTATAAAGTTAATATTTCAATCACACAAAAAAATCATTAATAAATCAAACAACAAAAATAATTGCTTCATATATAAAATTTGGTTTTCAACTTACTAAAATAAGTTTACAATATGTGATTTTTTTCCCATTTTGTTATAAGTTTTATAGCAAATACGTTGATAATACCATTATTATTTAGATTTTTGGTTATTGAGGATTCGATAGATAAAATGACTAAGCAAATTAATTATTCGTCTCTAATGCTGGATCTCAAGTAATTTTTTATTATTTTTAATCTTGAGGAAGATTTTTCTGCAGACGCGAGCGTTATTAGTAAGGTCAGTATAATTTTAGAACAGAAGTAAAATTTGGATACAATTTAAATAAATATTGAAAATATTTACAATATTGTGACATGGAAGGTAAAACTTGCCTCCAAATTTTGATTTCGTTAAATAAATGAATGCAATTGATTTTCGTTTTGCGCAATCTGCATTTCTTCAAGCATTCATTTTTAATTAAAAGACAAAATTTCTCCCATTATTTTTTGCAAACTCATGTTGTAGAAATGTGTCCTGTCTTCCTGATTTTATGAGGATATATTAAAAATTGTTCAGTTTGAAAACTTTCAGCGCTAAAATTAAAATTATAAAATGCGAAAATAGTTTCATTTAGAGTTTCAAAACATGAAAGCTGAAGAAACTTAAAATAACTTTTAGCTTTGCAGTCAATTGAAAGAGAAAATACCCTCCTTTCAATTTTTCTGCCGATTTACGATGTCAGCACATGCATTCAGTATTGAAATAAAATATTATACTATATGAATTGGATTTTCTTGTATTTTGGATTATCAAGTGAATTCTTAAAAGTTGAACTCATTATTTCTTCAGTAAAAAAAGTTGAACTCATTATTTCTTCATATTAACAAACAATTATTTCTTCATATACAAAAAAAAATAAAACTAAAAAATGATAATCGACTGATCACAAACTTATTTACAATTATACACAACCTACTAATAGTTTAGGTTTTAGGATATTTAAATTGAATCAATCTTCAAAATACTTCTTATTTTAAAACTTATCCAAATAACTTTGATATGTAGTTCCCAAAACAATAAAAGGTTACAAATAAATAACATTTTATAATGAAAAATGCCCAATGTAAAAGAGTAGAAAACACAAATTTTCGTTTGTTAATAAAAAAATGTTTTATCTGTAATGTATACAATAATAACAAATAGTAAAAATGTTGAAATGCTAAAACAAAGGGGAACTACAATGTTTAATAAATTGATAACTTGCTATAATATTAAAATTTTCTTTATGAAAATATAAAAGGAAAGTTTGTTTAATAAATAATTATAGAAAAAGAGACAAAAATGAGCATACTTGAAATTTGCCTCCAAGAACAAATGCAGAATATTTTATTTTGCTGTACGGCTATCATCCGTACGGAGTATCACGGAGTATCGTTTCGGAGTATCACTCCGAATGCGAACGAACTGTTCAATGGAAAATTAAGCTTCCGATAAAACTCCTTGGGTTACCTGTCGTGTTTCACACAATCCAATATTCAGATTCACTACTATTGATTAAACTGTGAGGGATAGATGTAACAGACTACCTTTTAACGAGTACCTACGATGAATTCATATATGCTGGAAAACCACACTTTTGAAAAGAAAAGCGAGAAACCCCTGTGAGATATATGCTTCATCATCGCTTGACAGTCCTGCTGAATAAAAGGGGAACAGATGTGTTCAATTTAGAACTAGATAAGTAGAAAAATCATTCCTCTAGAGGTGTTTCTTTAAGCTGCCCTGGGAAAGACTATCCGCTGGCTATTAGGGGAACAGATGTGGATCCGCACACAAGAATTACCCCCTGTATACTCTGAAAGTAATTGTCTCGGGAACAAGGAATGTATTGAATATTATCCACTTTGATGCGCCCCCGCATCAAAAAGAGAGTGACCATATGATGCCTGGAGCAATCGGACCTGGTTTAGAACGGAACATTGTTATCACTTTTTACCTTTTGCTCTGCCCAGAAATCGAAAACACGTGGACCTCCATGTAGCAAATCGAATTGTTGGATTCTTATCCACTAGATCCACCAATTACTTTTTTAACAGATCTTTGAGGGAAATTTTCAAAATCAGAAAAAAAATTGCAATATATTTCTTTTTAGAAAAATTATTAATATTTTATGCCTTTTTTACATAAAAGTTGGTTGAAAGAATTTTTAAAAAAGGATAATTTTTTTTTACTGAACTTACCAAAATCCGGCGCGGGGCCTTGTGCAGCCGCACCGTTCGCAGCCCCCTCGGGCCGGCTCTGTTGAATAGTAGAAAAGCCAAAAACTTCACCTCTAAAATGTAAGCAAGTATACACGCCTTGAATCAAAACAAAAGTAACGAAAGAGAAGTATGCGAAAGAAGGCACATGTGACATCAAAATCTACTCGGCCAATGAGAGTGCGTTTAGGATTGCATAATCATTCCTGCTATTTCAGTGCATCTTTTGCCCTCCTCAATATTTAAATAAATAAATTTTTATGTAAAATTTCACTTGCATATTCGAAATTATAATGATTTTTTTCTATAAATACCGATTGCTTTCACGCGTTTTTAGAAAATGCTGAAGTTCCCCATTATGCACAGATCTACAATTAATGTTAGCAGACCTCATATCAATTTTTATGTATCTAAGTCATAGTGTTTAGGCGTAATCGTGCTCACAAGTATGCGATTATACAGACCGACAGACAGTCAACCCTTTGACGGATTTGGTCCAAAATGTGTACGGACCTGCATTCCTGATGATAAAACTGTGTACCAAATTTTATCTATCTAGCTATTTAAGTTTTCGAGTTATCATATTCACATGAACACGGACAGATAGACTTCACGTGGACGGATTTTGTCCACAATTTGATTGAAACCTACAAATTATGCGTTAAGATCACATACCAAATTTTATCCCTCTAGCTCAAACCGTTTTAGAGTTACCGTGTTCACAGGCAGACAGATATAATTCCAAAATTGTGTTTTTCGGACTCAGTGTGGTCTAAAACGTGGAGATTTATCAAAATCTCGAGTTCGAATTTTTTGACGATTACAGCACTTTCTCTTTGTATACTTCGTACGAAAAAAGTAAAAAAGACGTAATATCAAACCCCAGCGTTAGACTACGCGATATCTGATGTCAGATAGCATTCGTCAAAACGTTTGTCATGTGACTGTGATCCGTGGCGAATCCAGGATTCGTGTCTGGGGATGGGGGAGGGGGCTGAGGTCATAAAAATTTTGTATCGTAGTGACGAATGTCAAACCTCATGGCTTATGTAAACCAAAACACTTTAACTTTACAGACTTTACTCACCTGACAATAAGAATCATAAAGAACACTACAATACTTTCGACAATTTAATAAAAAATACATTAAAATAAATAGCCAAAAAATGTTTTCGACCGCGTCAACACTACAAGTACAAGTGGAATGACTAGAAAAGTAGGAAAATTTTCGAGCCTGTCAAGCAATGAAGCCCAGAAAGCAATGTTGTCACGATTTTATTATTATTTTTTAAATGAAAATTAAGAACAAACAGTTGTAGTGATTTTAAATAAAATCAAGAATTTTGGTTTAGCTCTGGAGGGGGGTTGCAGCCCGATAGCCCCCCCTTGGATTCGCCACTGTCTGTGATGTTACCTGAATTGATTCCATTAAATTTAATTTGTCCTAAAAAACCCTGACGATTACAGCAAAAAATTTATAACTGGTTTATTACGAAATAAAATAAATAATAAAGAAAGTAAAAATAATGTGAAAAAGCCGATTTCGAATAAAGTCGTTTTTATTTTACATTTATGCAGTTAATGTTATATGGGAGAGAACTAATAAGAAAAGAAACATCAGGTCAAATTAATCACATCTGTATCATCGGGAATAAAGCCAGCGAGAGCGTTGTCCCATCACCTTTTTCTTGCACTTTTGTAATTGTGTGTTTTGTGCTTAGCTTGGTAGAAAAAGGAAGAGAATCAATTAAGCATTTTGGATCATTATCATCTTCCGTTGATCGAATTATTACAAAATTTGTTATTAAACTACAAATTTGGTGTCCAGACAACATACCAAATTTCATCTATCTGGCTAGCTGCATTTTTTGAATTTTTCCTTTCACGTACACATGAATAAACAAACGACAAACAGTCAACCCTTTGACAATTTGGTAAAAACTTTGATACAACTCTACTTATTAGTGATGAAATAATATCCCAAATTCTATTCATGTAGTTCGTTGCGTTTTTTATTTCTGTACCCATGACCACTACAAATTTTTCGTAAACCAATCTCGCCCAAAATTTGACACAGATCTACAATTTTGGTTTAAGGACAGCATGCCAAATTGCATCTATCTGGTTAGCTTCATTTTTGAGTTTTTCCTTTCACGTGACACAGTTTTACAATTTTGGTTTAAGGACAGCATGCCAAATTTCATCTATCTGGTTAGCTGCATTTTTGAGTTTTTCCTTTCACGTACACACGAATAAACAAACGACAAACAGTCAGCCCTTTGACAATTTGGTGAAAACTTTGATACAACTCTACTTATTACTGATGAAACAATATCCCAAATTCTATTCATGTAGTTCGTTGCGTTTTTGATTTCTGTACCCATGGCCACTACAGATTTTTCGTAAACCAATCTCGCCCAAAATTTGACACAGATCTACAATTTTGGTTTAAGGACAGCATGCCAAATTGCATCTATCTGGTTAGCTGCATTTTTGAGTTTTTCCTTTCACGTACACACGAATAAACAAACGACAAACAGTCAGCCCTTTGACAATTTGGTGAAAACTTTGATACAACTCTACTTATTACTGATGAAACAATGTCCCAAATTCTGTTCATGTAGTTCGTTGCGTTTTTGATTTCTGTACCCATGGCCACTACAGATTTTTCGTAAACCAATCTCGCCCAAAATTTGACACAGATCTACAATTTTGGTTTAAGGACAACATGCCAAATTCCATCCGTCTAGCTGGTTTCATTTTCTAGTTTATTGTTTTCACAAAATGTTTGTTTGTTTTTTTCAAACTCAGGGATGTCTTAAAAGCTGGAAATCATCAAAATCTTGATATCGAAATTTTTAACGATTACAATTCTGCTAAAAGGCGTATATAAGAGAACTATAACTTTTGGCAATGGACATTCCAGTAAATGTGCTTTGCGCTAGTTCCTTGAGAGACGCATTTTTTCTTTAGTGGTCTTCTACAATTTCTTAGCAAGATACGGCCTTTTTGTTTAGGAATAATGTCGGGCTGCTCACAAACATTACTAAGTAGGAAAAATTAGAAGAAAAAGAAAATGGAGATACGCCTTTTAAACTAAGGAGGGAAGAATTATTTTTCTTTGCCTATTTCTTGTAATAGAAAGTGAAAGAAGAGAGTATCGAATTTCTATAACGATAAACGCTAATCTGACACTAAAAACAGATCCTATGCGTATTGTTTCGCGAATCACATATTGCTCTTCTGTTCAGTTTAAATGCCAATTAGTCGCATTTTTCTATAGCTTCCTTTACTGTTCCTTCTTTTCCCTTAGACTGACTCAGAATTGAATGATTTCCAAGAGTTAGTACCTCTCCTGAACTGAATAGCACAATGAGCCAAACAAAATACAAACGCTTCTTATTTATCAAATCGGGGAAAAAAGATGCAAAGTGGTTTTTGGCGCATACAACCAAAACGTGAGCATTTAACATTCAGAATTTATTTCAAGGACTTACAAAGAAGAAAAATTGCTGGCATTTGTGTTTTAACTTAAGAAAAGTGATGTCTTCTTAGAAGCGCGATTTAAGTCAAGATGACGTCCTCCTTGACGCGAAGATTGTATCCCAGGCTTTGTTCCAATTTTAAAATAAGTGGAATTCTACAATGCAGATAAAATTATTTTAGAAGCTCGTTTTAAGGTAAAATACGTTTACAGTGTGACTTAGTAGTAAAATATGTTACGATATTTTATAAATAGAGAAATAGTTGCTGAACAATGTTTTATTTTATAAGTCGGAATAAATGACGAATTTTTAAAACAACAAAAAATGCAAAGTAATGAATTATTTATTAAGTGACAAAGAATCTTAATTTTATTTAATAAGCAATTGGATAAGTAAACATTTTTACTTTTTCGTATATGAAGTATACAAAAAGAAAGTATAGTTATCGTCGAAAAATTTGACGTCGAGATATTTATTAATTTATACATTTTAGAACTCACTGAGTCCGATAAAGCAATTTTCGGAATTCTGTCTGCATGCCTGCCTGAGTTCACGATAGTTCAAAAACAGAACAACAATAATACAGTGCACTCCCGATTATCCGGGTTAATCACCGGGAGGGGTCGCACGGACAATAGAAAAACACGGATAATCCGAAAACTCCTTTTTATTAAAGAAAAAAATCAACACCAGAACAAAAATATAAAAATTACTTACATTTGCAGGCTTTATAACATCAAAATAGGAATTTTCCTTTTAAGATTTACTGCTTTAAAAAAATCTTTTATGCGTCTTTGCTTCTGCTGTTTGTTCATCTCTTGCCATATATCGACACATATTTTACGAACCACAGTAATGTCACCATAATCAAATCCTCTTTGTCCCATATAATCTAACAAAGTTTCCACAGATTGTAGAGCAGCAGAATAAGAAATTGTATTTCCCTCATTTAGTACATCTTCTGCATCAGTACTAGCTGATTCTCCATTATCAAGTTTTTGAAGGATTTCTAATTTTTGTTTAACATTTAAAACGTTTCGTTTTCGTTTCACACCACTCATTTTTACCAGTAAAAAATCTCACGCTACTAACTGACGATAAACAAGACGCAAAAATGAAAGGAACACGTGGGAAAGTGAAAGAAGACGAAGAAGTTAAAGGATGACGTGTCAGGCAGAAGCGTGTTCGTACGAGAATGAGCTAGCAGGAAGTGGATGATTCATTTTTTGGAAAATTTGGGATTGAACCGGTTGAGATTGTACGTGGAGGAAGAAAAAAAAATCTATTCTTTATCCTCCGCCGTCACGGCTCACTAGTTTCACGGAATGAATCTCTCGATCGAACATCAACATCGATTTTACATGCATGATAAGCGTGAAAATGTTTCTCTTTAATTTTTTTTTTTGTGAGTCCGGAATGAGCACGGATAATAGAGAGTATACTGTACCAACGAAATTAGGTACGTATTGAAATTGGGAATGTGTGTCGAATTTTGGACAAAATCGATCAGCGGGAATTCTGTCTGACCGTCCGTGTACATGGGAAACGATAACTTAAAAACACAATGAGCTCAACAAATGAAATTTGGCAGATAGTTTTATTGCTAGAATTGTCAATTTTTAGGCCATATCCGTCAGCGGGTTGACTATCTCTCGATCTGTCTATTCGTGCGAATGTGAATTCAATAACTCAAAAACACAACTGGCTAAATGGGTCTTTTTTAGTGCATGATCTTTACACCAAAATTGTAGATCTGTATCTAATTTTAGACTGAATCCATCAAAAGATAGATTTATGTGCATTTATCTCCCTCGTGTGTGGAAACACTGTACCTCAAGAACTTAACAAGCAAGATATAAAAAATTTAGTATGTTGTCGTGAGTTTAAACTATAGATATATATATGAAATGTTGGGCCCAATCAGTAGAACGGAAGAGATTCAGAATACATACTCCATTCTTTTCACAATATTACGAAGCTTAACATAGAACAAACGATACTGAGTAAGTATGCAAAAAAAGGGGAGGGGAGATCACATATTTATTATTAAAATGTATTTTACAGATTCATCAGCTGATTGAAAACTTTATGCAAAATGCTAAAAGAAACATTCATCATTTCAGTCGCGTGACCATATCAGAAATGAACAATTGCAGAGTTTATTCGTGTGCACGTTTCATGTCAAGAATTGTAAGCCTTTATTGCACTAAACAGGAAAATATTATCAAGATTACTCATTTGAAAGGAGAAGTTTGACGTTGAGTATGTATATTGTATAGGAATGGTTTTGGCTCCAAAGAATTTTATTTCCATAATAGAATTATTCATTTATTTTTCTATCTGAACAGGGCTGACTACACTTAAAAATAAGATATTATTGGCAGTACAATACAGTTTATACTATAAATCATGCAAACGTTTTCATAACATATTTTTTTTAAATAAAAATATCGGAAATTTGGCCAGAGACACTCCAGATTTTAATTTTATAATACATATTCCTCCTTTTCTCGTATTATTTTATGTATTTCTGATACATTTCATTCATCAGATGAACTGAACAGGTAAAATTTGCAAAATAAATAAATAATAAATAAAATAAATAAATAAATAAATAAAATATTTTTTAATGCTGGAATATCTACTCTAAAAATGACCCTGTCATTTTACGAGAAAATGCTAGAAACCTCTCGCTTAGGTTTCAAATCCATCAAATACAGAGGTTAGAAGGCGGTAAGTGACGACCCTGGAATAAGTTATATTGGAGTTGATCGTTTGTGTAGGAACTTTTAGCATTTGTTCTCAGCGGTGATATTGCGGCTTATTTTGAATGCTGTTACTGTGTATAATACATATTAAGACCTACGTGAATTTTAGGAGAAAAAGTTAGAAACTTCTCGCTTAGGTTTCAAATCCATCAAATACAGAGGTTAGAAGGCGGTAAGTGACGACCCTGGAATCAGAATATTGGAGTTGATCGTTTGTGTAGGAGTTTTAGCATTTGTACTCAGCGGTGATATTGCTGCTTATTTTGAATGCTGCTACTGTGTATAATGTATATTTATTACGGATGACTGTTGTAAAGACATGTCTGTTTTTTTTTTCAAAAAACTAAAAAGTAACCTAATTACTTGTTTTAATGATTCTTATAAGTGAAAAAAATACTTATTTGTTGCTGGTAAATAGTGCTATCCAAAAATTATAATTAGGAAACTCTTCACTGATGAAATTAAAAGACGAAAAATGAATCGTAATAAAGGAACTGTATTCTGCAATTTTTTTTGAAAAAGTATGCAAAAGAAGGTGCAGCCTGTCTCTGTAGAAATTAACTATAAACCTTGGAAAAGAAAACGATTGAACTTCGCGGCAGATCAAAATAACGCTTCATCTATATCCTTACATCTTCAATAATACAAAACCCGTTTCTGTAATTATTGCCTCGATGCAAATTTTACATCTATGCCAATTCTGATCATAGACCAACATTCTTTATATTTTTTTAAACTTTACATTTATTAAATTTGAGGGTAACAAAGATACAATATTTTTTAAACAAATGTAAAAAAAATTATTTTGTATCAAGAATTTGTATAGTTTTCTTGTCTTTCATTTCAAAAATATAATCTGGTTATGTTTGTATTCGTGGAAAGTTGTATTTTGAAACAAAAACTTAATAAGACAAACGAAAAACAACAACAAAACACCCTCCCCCCCCCTACGAAATTTCTTTTCTTGGTTTCTACTCCATTTGCAGTGAAACACTTTTACATAAAATAAAGTAGCTTTTCTTTATATTGGGTTTACTCAAACCAATTCGATACTAAGATCATTTTCAGGAAGTAGCAAAAAGAATTCTAATCTCGGCAGACATTTACGATGTTACATAATTATGCTATTCATTTTTGTAGCTACAAGTATACTGAATAGATTATTTATAAATTGTTTTAGTTTGGAATATTAGAGTTTAAAAATTATTAAGTATATTTAATAATTTCGAAAACTTCATTTAGAAGTTATTAAGACCTGAAACGTAGGAAAATTGATTTGAATCTAAATTTATTTGTCATAGAATTTGAAAATATAGCGAGGAGAAGTGAATATTATTTGGTCGGGGTGATCTCGGCTTCGTGACCGAGGGGACGTGAGTTCGAGACCCGATCCTACGGAAGCTCCACAGTGTATATAGGCCTGGTGCACATTGAATCTGTCGATAGTCCAATGTCCTTCTGCTGCTGTGGAGAGGAAGTTTGGAGAGGAGTACCGACTCATCGTCTGACTACGGTTCAGAATTACGAGGTCTGTCCCCAATAGTTCTTATGTATCTTCAGAAAACTGGCAGGGCATCTCAACAAATTTGATCGCCCTGGGCTAGAATAATTTGGGATTCCATCAGAACATTAATCAGGAATTGCCCAAAGAAAATATCTAACTAATAATATAATTGACTTAAAATGTCTCCTGTTCTGTGATTAACGCCTCACAATTTTTCAAAATAGGATTTTGAGAGTCAGCCTCCTTCACCCCTGATTGGATGCACGATTGGTTTTAACGGTTACATTACACGAAAAGCATTTTTTCGATTCTCTTCAATATATTTATTAAACTCCAAAATATAATATTACTTAGTATTTAAATGGCTGTCTAGTTACAAGCCCTAATCATATTTTTTAATATATATAAACTACAATTAAAATTTCTTGCTTCAAAATTAGTATAAAATCGGTATAGTAAAATTTTGGACGCCTTTGGATCAAAGGCGCCCCTGGGCTATAGTCCAATTAGCCCATTGGATAAAACAGCCCTGAAAACGGGACATTATAAAACTAAACTATGATAAGAATTAATTTCTCGAACACGCTGCAGTATACGTGTGAACCTTAAATATATTAGACTGATAATATGGTTATTAAAAAATTTTATGATATTTCTACCACAGGCCAAACTAGTGTGTATCACTGGTTATATTCCCATAATGGAAAATCCCATATTAATTTTATTTCCAATGAAACTTTTCAGTCACGTTAACACTAAAAAAATCTTTTAAAATTTATCTCATAATTAATTACAACAGAGTTTCACTTCTCATTCGTTTATATATATTTTCAAGGCAAACCTTTCTGAAACAGGAGTTGTGTACAAAACTGTATCTAACAAAAATTGCTTGGCGTCATGTATTTCAAATAATTTTTTATTTATTTGAATTCCTTACTAGAAATTTTGCCCCTTTACCGGAATTACTACAAGAAATTCCAAGTCAATTTCTTTCTATAAAAATTTTAAAAAAAGTTGTATAATGATTTTAAAGTTTCTCTTATATTTTTTATATGCATTGTGAAATTTTTACTTTTGATTTTAAATCAGTTAGTTTATTTCGCTGAGATACAGTAAAAGGAATTAGTTTATGTTTGTGCACAAAAAAATTTCGAAAGTATGCTCAAATTGTCCTAAACAAAGTTAAAACAAACCCAACATTAAGGACATGCAAATTTTCCTCTTAATAGTTTATAAGGAAGCTAACCACGTGTTATTGTTTACACATTTCATGATCAGATGGCGCTGGTATCGAATGCGTCTGTTCTGGCTTGAGTAACGTTCGATAGATTGTTGAGAAGATGGTGGTTGTAACGTGTTGATTATATGATGGTTTTATCAATTGTAATTCCGATTGTGATATTTCTTGCAGTTAATGGAGCTAGAGGAAATATTCCTCTACCTGCTATAACACCGGACTATTGCAATTATACTGAATATTATGATTCCATTTGTATGCGGTGCAAAAGATGCGGCAGAGACGAAAATCAAACCAGTCTTCAACACAGAGCTGAAGACGGTAAGCAAACCGGTCTTGTCTTCTTTGAATCCGTTAGAAATAAAAAAAAAATATTAATAAATAAATTCTGAGAAATGGAAGTAAATGATGTCAGTATCAGAAATGGATTCCTTAACTCTTAGCAGGTGTATCAGAGTCGTATAAAACAAAACATCCTGTAGGGTCAATAAACTTTCGACTATTGCATAATAAATAACTTGTTAGGTTAATGTTTTACATGTTCTTCATTTGAGAATAAAAGTGAAGTAATTAAAAGTAGAATATTGGGAGTATTTCGTTTTCAAGGGAATACTCCATTCGTCATTTATCTCTGCATTATTTCTTCAAAGTTAACTTTTTCGTGTATCGATTTTTTTTATAAGATGTTCAAAGTTATTTAATTAGGTACTTTATTATTGTAACTCTTTCGATAGGCGAGAAACTTTGTTCTTGAGTTAAGCCACTCGTTCTTTTTGTGATATACTGGACAATTTATTTATGCCTTGCATCATGTACTTTTGGTAAACCGTACTTTTTAATAAGTTAATATGGAGACCTATATCTGTTGTCTAAAGTTTTTTTTTTTTAAAAAATTTGATACCTATCTAAATAAATATTTTCTTCAGCAACTAGGTGTCGACATTAGGGATCTTAAATTAAATTGAATAATATGGAAAAGTTAAAATTTTATAAACATGCCTCCTCTACGGAAGCTTTTATGAAATATTTTTATGATTGACTGAAATTTCCAAATTACGAAAATGCACTGCATTGTTATGGTCGGATAGAGTATATGCATTAAATAATATAGAATATATGCATAAAATATGATAGGAAAGGATGAAGATTTTATCTCCGGCGTATGATCCAGAACTGAGTTCCTAGTTTGTGCTCGGCTTAAAAATTTTTCAAAGGAATTGATAAGATATCTAGTATCTGTCATATTATTCAAAGCATAATTATAGGGTGGAAAAAGATTTTCTTGCAGGAACTTGCAGAGTTACTTTGATTTTCATCTATTTATGTTTATTTCTTAACTGTATTTCTGAGAAAAATAATTCAAAAAAAAAAAATACAAAGTATTTTGTATGAAGTGAATAATATTACAAATGATCTAAAATTAGATTATAAAAATAAATGCAACTAATACATGATTATTAAATTTTAATATAGAATGTAATAATAGTAAATACTTTTCCAAGTACAATGCAACCTGCTTAATTCAAAACTAAAAGGAACCACATCATGGCATAACTATAAAGTTGCTGGAGTGACAAAATTCCATGGTTCCACAATCTTAAGAGACCTTCACCTAAACGTCATAATAGTCGCATACTGCCTACCCTCCAGGACTGAATGATGGGTCTTATCCTAAACATTTGGTTGGGGCCCATACTATAATTATGCCACTAGGACCATAAAAATAATTCAATTTATCCCAGAATTCGAATTAAGAAAAACTGGTTCTAAAAATGAGTGCAGGAAGTGAAAATGGCCATTGTTAAACTAAAAATGGCAGTAAATATTTTTTAACCATTTAAATAAATATTTAATTAGTGGATAATCAGTAAGTAATTTTAATTAATAATTATTATAGTTAAAAGCTTAATATAAAAAATATTTTCAATAAGTAAGTAATTTTAATGAATAGTAGGTATTTATATATTTCTTTAAATACAACAATTATGCAAAAATAAATAAGTAGTACAATTCCACATCTAAAGTGTTCAAAAAATTTTTAAAAAGTGAAAATTTTTTACTGCTTTTTTTATTGAATATGCTATGCAGCTGCAAGGACTTTAAAAAATTATTCACTTATGACCACTGAGGACACAAGATGTGTGCATACTTAACTATAAAAAGCAATTCAGAAAAATAATTTTTTTTTAGTCTTTGAATTTGAATTAACAAAAATAAATTTGAACTGTAGACAATATTTTAATATTAATTGAATTGGAAATTCAAAGATCAGAGAAAAAAAGTTTGAATTGCTGACAGATTTGAATAAAAAAAAAATGTTCGAATTGGCTAAGTTAACTGCACATAAAATTTTATTGGCATTCAATTGTTCAGAAACTATGAAAAATGATATTTCATACATTTAAAAATATAGCAACATATTTTTTGGCTTAAACAATGTAGAATTTTCTCATTTTTTTTCAGGAACTTGTACTTGCAAATCATTTTATTTTGAGAAATCTAAAAGAGGTCCATATAATGTTACATGTGCTCACTGCCCAAATGGGAAAGTAAGGAATCAGCTTTTCTGTTTTTTGATACAATTTTTTCCCTTTATTTTTTTGGTATAATTAATTTATATTTTTTAGGTTGTGTCTCCTGATAGGAAGAAATGTCTTGAGTGTTCAGAAAGTATTCCATTTAACGAAACTATTGGTTATTGTGAATCTTGTGTTAATGGAACATTAGGTAAATATAGTTATATACTGTTTCATTTCATTATAAAATTGTTGTGAAAAATGGAAATTTTCCAATGTAATTTTGAATATGTTGTCATAAAAATATTTGTATTGTTTTATAATTGTTACAATATATGAACAATAAATTTTAAATCTTTTAAAGGGAACTGTTAAGATAGCTTTTATTTTGAACATCATTGTGACATAATTTATTTCTCATTTTGTATTAACCAACAAAAGAAATCAAGTTAAACATTTCATTCTATTCCTATTCATTCTTGAATGAATAGGAATTAAAGGTACAGATCTTGAATCATTATTTAAAGCGAAATTTAAAAAATGAATGCGTACTCATTTTGTATATTGTGTAATTAAAAATTTTGGATCCAGCCAAGATTTTTTTTTATGTGTACTTTATTTTTCCTGTGAAAAATGTTATTGATTTTTAACTTGATGTTCAGTTGAAGATCTTTGTGACAAACATAATGGCTGATCAAATAAATATAATATTAAGATTAGGAACTCGAAAAATCAATAATACTTTTTATAAAAATTGCTCTTTCTTCCTTTCAGAATTTGTTTAATTTATTCTTCTGTTCTTCTCTAATTCCTATTTCCATTGATTTCAGTGGAAGATGGTAAATATCTATTTTGTACTCCTTGTCAAAGTGAAGGTTTATCTGCAACTGATATTTTGAAGTAAAATATGTTACTCTTTCATCCTTTTCTCAAATTCTCAATATTTTTCAAAATGAATATGTATCAATTGTTTTTCTTACTATTTTAGTGTATGTCCAAATACACATAGCGTTGATCACATGCATTGTTCTGAATTTAATTTGGTGAGTAAACAATGATAAGTGGTTAAATATGTTTTATTTGAAACTAGTGGGAAAAAATGATATAATTTATTGTCATTTTTTTTCCAGATTTATTCTGGGGGAAACTGTGTACCATCTCCTATTTTGGATGACCCATCTCTTTTTATTATTAAATATGAAGTAAGATATTTTATTGTTTGCTTCAATTAAGCTGCAATTTTTCAGAGGATGTTGCTTCAAATAAATTCATGTATTATGTCAATAACTCAATTATGTTGATATATTCAGATTTTAATCCTTTGCACTCTTATGTGGAATCGTACTCGACATTCTGAATGATGCATCTTTTATACATTCTTGTGGGATAGCTGTTATTATAAAAACTATATAATAGCAATAGCACAGATTAATTTTTAGGAATTTAAACAAATTAATAAGAATATTTTTTAGCTTTCTAAAGCACTAAATCAATCTTTCAGGCGTGTATAATTATGCATCTTGTATGTATAATGTATTTCAGAGTGCAAAGGGTTAAAATAAACAAAATTTTCCAAATTTTAATTTTAAGCTTTGTTTTAAAATTTCTGTTGTAATGAGGCAGAATGAATATAATGTATGATAGAATTTCAATTCCTATATGCCGTTTTCTTTATATTACTAATAAATGAATAATTTTTTGTGTATAAATAAAAATTTTGTTGTAATTTACTTTCTATAATGACAGTGCTTTGATTTGTTAAGCCTAGCATGTTCAATATTTTTTTCAGGATGATGCAAAACATTTCATTTGTAGATTTGCATACTTCCTTGAATTTTATTCCTATAGTTATTCTTCAGATACATTTGTGTGCTGATTTATCTATTTTTGTTTTAAAATTGTTTAAAACAAATCATTCATTAGATGATCTATTTGTTAAAAATTAATACTGAAGGTGCTAAGTTGATTTAACCTGTGCTCTTTTTATTTCTCAATTTTTTTCCCCTTAAAAATAAATGTTGAATTTTGGAAATATATTTTGCATTAAAGTATTTGTTGAATTTCAGAATGGCGAGATTGTTTCATCTGCTTTGTTAAAAAAGTATTTTAAAGCTGCCTTGAACAATTGTGAGGTATGATTTTATTTACTTGTTACTTTATTAAGTTTTCTCATAGATAAAATTAACATTGTTTTCTTTAACTTACTTTAAAAAATTTTTTTGTGTAAATTATTTTTGGTATCTTTTTAAACTTATTCATATATGGATGTTAATTAATTGGCTACAACAAATAATGAACATATATATCTCAAAACTACAATAATTAAATTTTATTGGAATTATTTGACTGCCACTTATAATCTATATTTTATCATTCAATATTGTTACATTAAACTTAGTCTAAGACGTGAAATATGTGAAAAAATTTTCTACTGAAATGAATGCCTGTAAAATCATGTATATGAACATTGATATTAGAATATGTCGTATAACAGACTTTTGCACATGAAAGCATTGTGAATAATTGAACGGATTAGACCTTTCAGAATATTTGAATAGATCCAGTTGACTAGGAGTCGGTGGTAAATCCAGGGGGGTATTGGGCTGCACCAAAATTCTTGATTTCATTTAAAATCGCAACAACTGTTTGTTCTTAATTTTCATTTTAAAAAATAATAAAGTCGTGACAACATTGCTTTTACTTTTCTAGTCATTCCACTTGTACTTGTAGCATTGACATGGCCGAAAACATTTTTTGGTTAGTTATTTCATTGTATTTTTTTATTAAATTATTGAAAGCATTGTAGTGTTCTTTATGATTCTTATTGTCAGGTGAGGAAAGTCTGTAAAGTTAAGGTGTTTTGGTTTACATAAGCCATAAAGTTTGACATTCGTCACTACAATACAAAACTTTTATGACCTCAGTCCCCCCCGGACCTGAATCCTGGATTCGCCACTGCTAGGAGTTAATGGTATTGTCTGCTTTTGTAGAAGGAATGAAATGATTACTGATGTAAATATATTTTATGCAGACATTACTTGTATGTAATTTCTTGTTACTTATTTGTTCTGTTATTTTTACTTATTGGAGTGTACTAAATTGACTTTACCAAGTCCTTTTTCATACATATGAGCAAATGTTTCATTTTATTAATTTTCATCTTCAGGAAGGTGATTTTGCTGCTTGCCATCTTCTTGCAAATATGTGTGTTCTGCTTTTTTATAAAAGCATTGAAACAAATGTATGTGCAGAGTTTAGAAGAGTTTCAAAGAAGTATCTTAATGACTGTCCCAAGTAATACATTTGTATTATTTTTTATTTAAATTTTAATTTTCTGAAAATTAAATATTTTGTATTGATGATATTTCATTAATTTTAAGGAGACCAGTATGGTTGTACTACATTAACGAAGATGGAGAATGGCACACCGTGGAAGACTTATACAAGAAAAATGTGCCTAATGTATTTACTCCTTCTCTTACTCAGGAGGTATAATATTTCACATCATAGCTGAAATTTTCGCTTTAAAGGTTTTTTACTTATTACTTTCTCGTATACGAAGTATACAAAGAGAAAGTATTGTAATCGTCAAAAAATTTGAACTCGAGATTTTGACAAATCTCCACATTTTAGACTTCTCCGAGTTCGAAGAACACAATTTTGGAATTATGTCTGTCCGAGAGCACGATAACTCAAACTATTAGATCTACGGAGATGAAATTTGGTGTGTGATCTTGACACGTCATTTGTAGGTTTCTATCAAATTTTGGACAAAATCTGTCTACAGGAAGTCTGTCTGTCCACTTTCATATGAACACTATGACTCAAAACTTGAATAACTAGATGGATAAAATTTGGTACATTGTTTTATCATCTTGAATGTAGGTCTGTATAAAAGTGTAGGCCAAATCCGTCAAAGGGTCGACTGCCTGTCAGTCAGTATAATCACATACGTGTAATAATTTTATCTCGTAATCCCTTTGGCTTTTATAAATAATACTTGGTATCGCGGATGCTAACATTAGTTATAGATCTGTACCCAATTTTCATCTCAATAGGTTAAAAAGGTGTTCAAATTGCATATTCATTTTTTTTTTTTAACTTTTGAAACAAATCCATTATTTCCATGCGCATGCATACTGGAAGCAATCTCTGTGCATGATATTCAGCAGCTTGGCTCATTTTTCTCCCTTTTAGCAAATTCTGATCCTGCTCGGATTATTTTATTTCCATTTGTTTCGTTGTTTTTACGTGTATTGGAGAAACTTGTTGCATTTAGGGTATGGAGCAGATTCGAAATTTTTATCCGAGTGAGGGTGCGGGGAACTGACATGCTATATGAGAGTTTTTGAGAAATGAGTATACGATAAAGTTTAGGGGAGGCCACTCCCGCTGGTCTTTTTTTTCTAGTTATTCCATTAAAGTAAGTTATTTATTTTAGGTAGAAAAAAATACATTCGTCATATAGTTTATCTCAAATATTTTTTTTAAATTTTTGTGATATTTTGTTGCATAAGAAACAAATACTACAGTAGAACCCCACTTATCTGAAATTCCGGTTAATCCAAACTGATTTTATTTTCGAAAATTATATGTAAATGAAAAGATTATACTTAAATCTTTTCAGGTACACACTAAAAACAAAAAATACTTTTTCAGCATGCATAATTTTGTACACATTGAAAAAACTAATGCAATAATTCAAGGATCACATTTACATTTAACAAAAACACATTGCATTAACACATCACATACACATTTACATCTTTGGGGTAACGAAACGATCTTTTGGGGTGAAGAAATTTGTGTGACGAAGTGATGTTATTCTCGACGTGGAAGCAATATTATGCCAACGTCTCATAAACATAATGTCTGTTGATGTCGCATTTTCACATACAGGAGCACATCCATTATGCTAATGAAAAGGGGAGACATATTCTCTTTCTATTACTTTTGAATAAAAGAGATAGTAGTACTGAGTACTTATAACTTACATTTTTTTAGCGGACATCTTTTTCTTTTCTATTTTTATCGGAATTTCGGGTAATCCGAATTTTTTGTAATTTGAACCAGCACCGGTCCCAATTAGTTTGGATTAGTGGGATTCTACTGTAATTGTTATGTGTATTTCCAGTTGCAAACAAATACATGCCTTCATTGTGCTTCTACTGTGATATATAACTTTTGATTATTATGCCTCTAATTTTAAAGCTTTCTTTTTCAGTCATCTAAACTTCATTTTGTTGCCATGAAATATTCACTAAATGGTACTTTCCTTGGACTGACCAAGATGAATAGTAACAATTTAAATGTAAGTACTGAATATATATTCCTCAGTGTTTTTTTCCTTTTGAAATAAAGTGATGAAGTATTTATTTACAAAAAAAAAAAAAAGAAACATATGATAGGTGTATATAAATATCTAGTGTATGTTAAATAAACATTCAGTCAACCTTTGGGACTTAATACCTTTATTAAAGTATATTTTTCTGATCCCGTTTTTGGTCATGTAAAAAGTGTTGAGCATTTATAGTTCTGTCTTGTTAGGGATTTATTCTTTTCATTTTATTGATACAGTAGAGTCTCGGTAATCCGGACCTATCTGTGTCACTGAAAGTCTGTGTTAAACGGATAATACAAATTTCAGATGGGTAAAAGTATAAAAATCTGGTGCTTTTTTTTTCCATAAATATATACAACTTTTCCTACCATTTAATTAACACAGCTTAGTAACAGGATGTGCACATTATTTTTGTACTGACCTCTCACTAAAATTATCTTCCCTTTCCTTTTTTAATCCCTCCCAAATTAACTGGATGTCTGGGCAAGCAGGGTCCAGATTAGTGGGACTCCACTGTAAATGAAAGAATTGTTTGTGTGAAATCTTTTCTTTGTGGGTAGTTCAAATGCTATACCACTAAATCTTGAGAAATTCACTTCTTTCCTCTGTATAACTAATCTACCTCTACTGTTGTCACTTGGCTTGATAATTTTACTAATGTCTTATTGATTCACCCAATATGTGATGGGGAGATCGATCACTAATGAGGGGAAGCAAGAAAATGACTCCTCGAGTGGTCAAAGAGGCCACTGATTTCATCTTCCAATTACTTGAAAAGAGAATAAAGCAATTTCCTGTTTCTTCAAAATCTTCATTATAAGAGGAGGTTTTTCCTTTAGCCTGTATTCTAAAGGTTGATTGTAAACTGATTCTTTATTTAAATTCTCAGTCTAGATTTCTGCAGGCAGTATGAAAAGTATAACTGATAAAGTTAGAATTAATTTGCATTTGTAGCTGTTTCTTTGAGAACATAAATTGTGTTTCTGATTTAAAATATCTTGTTTCATTTTCTATTGAGAATTTAAAATTCTTAAAAATGGCTTTTTTAATATTTTAGTACTTAAATGCTTTATTTACATTGTCAAACTATGCTTTCAAATGACATAAAGATCTATTTATTGCAGTTGTGCCAAGAATCGGACATTGAAGAGGATATAGCCTTTACAATTGGAACTCGAATAGAAAGAACTGTAAGACAATTTAATTTTCTGTGAATTTTTTGGAAGATTTTGTAAAATTTCTTCTTTGCCTTCCCTTAGTTTTCAAATTATTTTAATAATTGTTTTTGAATGTATATTCAACTTTTTTTTTATTAATTATACTGCTGTTATTTAATATTGTGATGTGTTTAGAATTATGTATGCGCCTGGACAACGCAGGGGATCACTTAAGAACAACTAAGACTGTTTACAATAAATACACATAAATTGGATAGGATCACCTATTTTGACAAAACAAAGTGATGTGTATGTGGTGGTGCTGGGGGGGGGGACGATCATGCATTGAATTTTATGTTTCAGCAATGATTTAAGATTAAAAAGAAGTATTCAAGCACAAAATGCCCATTTGATGTGCAAATTTTTTAAATCCTATTAAGAACAATTTTTTAATTTGGAGGATAAATAAGGAGGTTTGATTCTCTATTCCAGCAATTTCCAACTTTTACCCCCTCCCCCCCCAAAAAAAATGACATAAAAATAATTGTCCAATAAATATTTCAGAAGTTATTGGCAAAAAATGTCTAAGCATTAGGCTTAAAAACGCTAATTTTCATTATTTAATTATCAAGAACTAATTAACTCTGAAAGTTGAAAATAGCACTGTTGACCTAGAAATATGCTGTAGAATGTTGTGTGTAAATTTCCTGTCGCTACCATTCGCCGTGTAGGAGGAGTTCTTGTGACCATCAGACAGACAGATACATGTATTTGCTGCTTTATATTATAGATATTTATAAAAATAAGCAAAATTTTCAGAAATAAAGGTAAATTAGTTCAAAGTCTAACTGTTGCCTAGCAACGGAGTAGCTTTAAATTTGCATTATTTCAAAACCATCTGCACGCAATTTAAAATTATTAAACTTTAAAAAATTAATAAAAATTGAAGGAAAAATCTCACAGAAATAAATTTTAACTTTAAGATGGTATAAAGATATTTTTTGTCGGACAATTTGTCCGAAGTTACGGCGGAAAAACGGTTTCGTTAATTTCTAAGTAACTGCCTGTTTAATTAACTTTTGGACTTAGAAAAGTTCATAAGTGTCTTCCCCTTGTCTAAAATAATAGGTGTACAAAATTTGGTTGAAAACAGTCCATTGGTTTAGGAGGAGATGTGGAACATAGCAATATACCCACAATGACTTTTATTTATATTAAGATTGCAAATTTTCCATTTTAATTCCACTAGTTGTCAAATAATGGGAATTTATATACACGTAATAAAACATATGAAAAATATTATGCATAAAATTTTTTATATATAGTATTAAAAATACTATATTTTTTTTTCCTTTTTTTATGTTTGTTCCTGATCTGTTATTGAGTTTTGACTTATATAATGTACTTGTAATAATAATGCTATGATTTATTTATGTAGTGTACAAGGTCTTTGCAGGATCTCTGGAAATCGGAGATGAATTTCTTTGATTTATGTATCCTTTATTAATTGGTTCATTTTACTATGTAGAACTTGTGTTAATATGAACTTCATATCATGTAATAAATGCTTTTATTCTTTCAAGTAATTTTTACCCAATATTATTGATTTTTATGCATATTAACTTTAACACAGATTAGATCTTGCTAGTAATCAAAACAAAAGTCATATGTATCCTATTCCAGTTCTCATCCGCAATATTGTTATTAATGGTGAACATGTAAACCTGGGTGAGTTTTTTTTTTTCTGCTGATATTTTTACTAAATACACCAAGCTCTCAATTCTTTATGTATATTTTATTATTTTCGCTTCAGCAACAGATTGAAAAAACAAAAAATTTCGGATTTTGAAAGATTGAAACAAGAAATTTCAAAAACTTGTGAATTGAGCTTGCACAAGAAGCAGTGCACATTATAAACAGCAATTGTCAAAATGCAACTGTCATTGCAGTAATATAGTTATTACTGCTTTATTTTGCTTTTTAAAAAATATGCATGCCTTTATTTTAAAACTAAAATAGTTTGTACACATTTATCTGAGTGTTGGGGTTATCAATTGTAGCCTCGGTGACTGAGAAACATAAAAAAAGTTGTCCTAACAGAACGAAAAGTTAGAATCGATAGAAAACAGAATTAGGTTATATTGCAATTTCAAAAATCACTGAAGACTTTCAGTAGAAATCACTACATTAATATTAAATGAAAAGAAGCATTAAGGGTGGAATTATAAGATTCTAAGTATCTATCACCCAGTTAAAAATAAATATTTATTTAGAACTTAATTTTAAAATTGGGTAACATTTGGCGGTGTGAAACTATCAAGAAATTTTTTTAAATATAAACTCTTTTGAAAGGTTGCACTCTATTACTTTATCCAGGAAACAAAGAAATTTCAAAATTTTGTGTATTCTTTTAAAGAATTTTTTATCGTATTTTTAACCTTTAAATTTTGATATTCTTTTATTTTTCTCCATACGTACACAGGGAGCAAGTACTTCTTTGAAGCATTTTTGTTTATGGCAGACATTTTGCACTCATCCTCAGATATTTTTTAAAACATGTAGATTGCACGCCTAAGAGTGATTTTTTTTTTTTTTTTTTGCGAGTGTGTGTTTAGAAAGAAAAAAACTGAGTAAAATTTTGAATGACGAAATAAAGATTATCGAGTTTTTGATTTGAGACATTTTTGTTTTTGACTTCATCTTAATTTATGATCTATAAAGTTTATTTCTAAAAGTGTGTCTCATTTAAATATGAAAATCATTTGTTAACCATTTTAAATCTTGGATGTAAAAAAACAATTTCTTTTATATATGTATATTATAACATGATTGATATTGTTCTTTTTTTCACATAATGTATAAAAATAATTTCTTTCTGATTAGTTGATTTTGGAATTAAGTTTAACTGAAAGCTTTAAAAGATCTATGGCCTTAGTTTACTAGAGTGAAATTGGCTAATAGGCAGAAAAAACAAAATTTCATTGAAAAAATAGTTTATAGAAATTATTAGATTATAGTTATTTGAAAATAAAATTTTTAAGGTAACTTTAAAAAATATTTATTTTATTGTTAATTAACTTTTATCATTCATGCTACAGGAAGGGATATGTCAAAGTGGCGATTAGTTCGACGATTTTTCCTAATTGATCATGTGAGTGGTATTGAAGAAGAAGCCTATATAAATGATAGACGTAATCATCCCTTTGCTAAAACATTTAGATATGCTTCAGAAGTTTCACTAAAGTAAATATTGCTTTTTTTGTGTATATTCTTTAAGTATATACAGTGTGTACAGTCTATTTATAGTGTAGAACATTTTGAGATAATTTCTCTATATAATATAATTTTCATTTATGAGGTTTACATATTGAAATTTTTATAAACAAAACATAAACCTGTGAAAAATTTATACCTGATCTGTTTTCAACTTAAACCTGGTTCTCGGTTGTTAGTACAAAATGATGTTTGTAAATTTATTCAATTTTGAGGGTGTTTTTTTTTTTGTAAAGTGAAGCATTTTTTTTTTTTTAGAATAACTTTTATATCAGATGAACAGCCTGGAATGATATACCCTCCATTACTTACCATTGGATATTCTGAAGCCAGACCTGATGATTATTTCAGAGATAAAAAAGTTACAGTTAAGTGTTTTGGAGTTATTTTTATTTCCATTTAATTTGCTATGGCATTAAACTATTGTGTAGATTTTGAAATTAATTTCTTTGTCTTTGAGTATACTTAAAAACTGCAACTGCTACAGAATTTGAATACTGACCTGTAAATGAAGAACGTTTACTTTATACATAAATTAAGTTCAGTTATTAAGAATGTTCTATATGCTTTATAATTGGCTTATCTTTGGTTCACAAATTACTTTCCTTACTATTCAAATGAATTGGACAAATTCTTTTAAAAATATTGTTGCTAAAAATGTAGATTATTTGAGATATAACAATTTTTACTCTGTAATAACTGCATTATATAATACTGTTCATTTTTGTGAATGATTTTATGCAATGGTAGATATTTGTTACATACACAATTAAAAATACATCTATCAAATTCACAGTTATGAATGATTGAGACTTGATTGGTAAATTCAGTTTTTCCATTAAGAATGCATTGTCATGTATATTTTTTTAAATCTTCATTTCATTTTTTAAAATGCTCGGTACATTTGTATCTTCAATTAAAAGGAAAATTTCTTTTGGAGAACTGTTCTTACAATTTTCCACATTTAATGAATAATTTTACTTTCTTTCATTCATTTCTAATTAGGTGAAGTTCTCGGTATCATATGAAATGAGTCAGGAATCAGTGATGCAAAGTGTTAAAGTGAGTATCTTTTAGTATTTTAATGTTTTTAAAATGCAGAGATTTCTACTTAGTATAGTTTTTTAAGTGTTTTCCTATCCATAATTTAGTTTTGTTGAGTGACTTAATATGCACAATAATTATTTATCGTGATGTGCTTTTCATGAAAATAGAAGAATTCGCATTAGAATTTCTGTCCCATAAAAAAAGAGAAATTATTTCTGTTAAAAGGAGCTATATTTAGCAAAAGCATGAGGGTAATAATTCTCAATTGTATCTTGTTGCCGTATCTTGGGCGTGAATGTATTTCTAAATTTAAAATTGAAATTTTTATGCAAAGCTTGACAACTTAAATTTTATTCCAGATAGTAGCATCTGTTCTTAGTACATTAGCATTTGCTTGGTCAATTCTTCAAACATTTAGCTGGTTCAGGCGTTCTGGAAAGCATGCTGTTGATTTAGTGGTAAATATTAAACTTAATACAGTTGTTCTATTAGTTGCTTATCCAATATTTCTTGAATTAATTGTTTGTTTTTGCAGACCCTTGGGAAATTTTTAGTCTTAATGAGTGGTAACTTGGCAACTGTTTTCTTTACTGTGATGTTCTGCACATGTTTATACTGGTTTTCCTTTTTTAAGGTATGACAAATTTAATATTGGTGTATGTGTATGTATATTTTTTGTTATCAATTTTAAAATGATCATGAGCATTATAATCTTTATTGCTTTTATGGCCTACATATTGAATATTTTCAAAGACATTCTCGTCAAAACTTGTTTATTTATTAGAGTAATTGAAAATTCTTATTATATAATGAGCTTGAATATAGTTGAAGCAATGGTTGAGTAGTTCTAAATATTTAATGTTAATGCAACTTTTCTTTGCTGAAATGTTTCAATTATTGAAACCAAATAATTGAAATCGGTTCATAAAAATGATTTTAATAGATTGGTAAAAAGTTACTTTTAATGGACTCGGAAAAAATTTTTTGCAAAGAAAAATTATTTGATTTTAACCCCTTCAGAACAAGCGCCGCATATGTGCATTTGCTCTAGATTCCCCTCGGGGCCGAGTGCTGCATCCATGTGTTACGGCGAAATTGACTGTGGGCTGAGTGCCGCGTATATGTGTTTGGCTTTTGGAACAAAATGTTTTCTATCAGATGGCATTACTATTCCATGTTTCTTTCAAAAGATTGGTCCTGTACGTTAGTATTTCTCTCTGAGGTCAGATTGTAGTCGATCATGTGTTTGTGAATCATTGGATTTTCGGGAGTATAAACGGAAACACGTTAACAAGTGTAAAGAGAGGTACATGTTAAAGAGCTCTTTAACTCATTTTGGATTGCTTGTTTATAATTTCTTGTCTCGCTTGGGTTGGGATTTTATGGGAGATATTCTGTCAAGGGCATGCTTCTCGGTTTTATCTCTGCAGTTATGGGTAAAAGAATGTGCTATCTTTCCGAGGAGGGAATATGCAAATTTTTAAATGACCCTTCTATGGATTTTTACAATTATAATGACAAAACAATGAATTATTAGAGTTCTTCAGGTAGTTCTCAATATTCAGATTATCAATTAAAAGAGGATAGTACTAATACGTCGGTTCCAATTCCGTCGTATCAGTAGAGTACTAAAATGGATTTTTTATAAGGCTTTGAAGTGTTAATTATTAAAATTTTCTTGAAGTATTTTATAATATTAAATGTAAATATTTATTTTTTCCTATGTTTTAATATTTTGCATCAATCTAATGTTAATTTAGGTACTTTCAATTTTAGTGAAATGCTCTACATTTTTATTTTTTATTATTAAAAATCAAGTATTTTAATTAAACTTTTTTTATTATGAATAGAATTTGATATCTTTTACCACATATTTAAGAATGGTATCATTTCTATGTAAAGGGCACTTTTTATGCATTATTATATAACGCTCTTTTTTTACGAAATAATGCGTGTTAGGCTTAGTGGGAGAAAATGGTTTGGCCGGTGGACACGCTTCCTTCAACAGGCATCTGCCCCAAAGGGGTTAATCAGTACTTTGTATTACAGGAAGTATTAAATTTTCTGTTACATTTTTTTTTTGAAATTTTTTATTTTTCAGCTGTCCTCCTTTGTTAAGATATGAAATTTTCTCCAGTTTTGTTATATCATTTAACTTTCTCGAATAATAATTACAGTAAACTGTCAATTATCCAGCATTCAAGAATTCGGAAAGCTCAACTAACCGGAATTCGAAAATGAGTTTTATAAAAATTTTACATCTGTGCCCCAAGATTTAGCACACGCCATTCCATTCACGGAGACAATTTATTTCTGGAATGCAATGTCCGCTCTGCATGGAGGGCATAGAAGGGAGAAAAAAAAAGCAATATACAGTACTGTGACGTACTCAGACTTGTTTATGGGGGGGGGAGTGAGACTCCCGCCAAAAAAATAAAAGGTTCTTGCCTTTCGCCGAAAAACGAGACCTAAATACGAAATCGACAACCAAAAAAAAAAAAAACGGTAAAGGGACAGAATCGAAAAAAAGCTCATGTAAATTTTACCTGATTTGTTCTATTTCTTTTCCTTTATTTACTCTCTGAATACGGGCAGATGTTGATTCCTATTACGTAATATCATGTGCGGGATAATTGGAGGAGCGCGTATTGCGCAATAAACCTTAAGATTTTTAAAAAGATAATTAGTTTTGTTATTCAATCTGGGATTTGTTTATTATCACTTAAGAGTTTTATTATGCTTGCTAAGTAGAATATTTTTTAGTTTTGTCGACTATGTTTATATTTTTACAATTTATATATTTATGGTAAAAATTCGGCTACAGATTATATATTTTTTTTTTAAAAAAATCATCAATGTTAAATTAAAATTTTCATAATAAGTTTTGTAAATATAATGTTATGGAAGATACAGAAGTATTCTTAAAAATAATATTTAATGCACATTTCAAAATGATGAAAACAAATTATTTAGCCGAGAAAAATCTTTTTTTTAAAAAAAGGCTACAATTCTATCCCCCATTTTTTCTGTCACGCTCAACTATCCGGACTTTTCAGGTATCTGGAAATCGGCGTTTCCTGAGCATGCCGGTTAGTTAAGCTTTTATTGAAAAAAAAAAAAAAAACATGCTAATTGAAACATGTATATTAGCTCAAATAATTTTATCAAGTCTGCGTTAGAATAGTGTTTTTATCTTCAGCTGTTGCACTCTGTATAAGCAATTAAATCTCCTGTTTCATTACTGAAACTAAAAAAAAAATATTTTTACTGTGTTTTCCGATTTAATGTTACTATATGCCATTAGTATTTTATTTTTCGATAAACCTGGGCTCAGGATCTATGTACCAGCAGTACTTCAAAGTCTGCATTACTGATGGGGAAAGGGGGGAGGCTTCTCCAAATATTTCATTATACTAATTTCATGCTTTTCGGAAGTTTCGTGCTATGATTCCCATTTGCAGTATTACTGGTTGCAATATGTATTGATTATTATGTATATGTATATATTTCTATTTTATACTTAGAGGCAAGATGTTATTTATGCTATTTTACCAAGTCCAGAAGCTGAACGTTTTTTAAGTGTATACATAGGAATAGCTTTTGCTCTAAAGGTATGATTTAACGTTGTCTATAACTGTATTTAAAGTTGAAAATAACAATTTTTTTATTGACCATGAAAGTATTATTTTATTCTGGATATTTTCTTTTCATTAAATTATTATTAGTGTATCTAAGGGGGAGAAATAATAAAACTCTTCCTAATCTAGTTAAAAAAATTTCTTGATAAAGGTCAAGTTAAATTTTGAGGAACTGTGCACTTTGAAATCTTCACAGAACTCTCTCCAACTGCAACAACATTAGTGTTTTTGAAGTATTTGCTGTTAAATTCTTTATACAGCAAGGCATAAAATGTGGAGAATGTTACACCACATATTTACAGAATTCTAATTTTGTAAACATGCAGTGCTGCCAGCGTAATGTTAAAGGTTTGATTTAAATCTTAAAACTGATCAAACTAAGAGCAAATTTAGTTGAGCAAATTAGCTACCTGTAAAATCGGTTGTAATTAAATCCATAGAGCTAGTTAATAATTATGTGCATTAGAGATGCTGTTGCTTCTATTTCATCTTTATTAGTCAAATTTTTTACCAAAATAAATATTGAAAGAGTGTAAAAAATTATATAAAATCTTTTTACTTTAACTGGTATGAAATTCAAAATTTTATTGTAGTAGTGTTGAGCAAAAATGAAAGATTAGGATTCAGATTTTTTCTAAAAAATACAGGATTCATATTTGTTAGATTTATAATTTAATAAACTTTTCTTGTTTTTTGAACAATATTTTTATTTCCAAAAATTTTTTCTTGTTTAAAAAGTACAAGCAGACGTATTAAAAATCTACTTTTGATAAAAACTTTTATTTTTGAATAAAAATATTTTGTTTAGTTCTCATTTAATTTTTAAAACTTTTCATTAAGGATCTAACAAAATAAATTCCTTTCTTAATTTGTAAGCAATGTCAAGTAATGAAAACTGTATATCGGGGTATCTGACTCGTGGGCCGCATGCAGCCCACAATGGATATCTTTATAGCCCAGCATACGCAACAGCATGAAAGAAAATTTTTAATAATAATTTTGTAATTTAATTTTTAAAATTCCTAATTATACATAAAATAATTATAAATAACAAACTTGAACGATAGCTTCTGGCTAGTTGATTGGCGATTACTAGTTGTGTTACGTCGACTAAGGTAAATGCGATCGAATGCTGTACAGATTTGGAGGCAACATTCACTGAAATTAAGAGACCTGAATTTTACAAATATTTGCTAGCTAGGTTTGAAAACATTCAAAAATTGACAAAAGAAATTATTTCCCTATTTGAAAGTACTTACAGGTGTGAGCATTTATTTCACTTATTGAAGGAACTAAGTCTCTTCTCAGATACAGAATTACTGACATTCACCTAAGTAAGCAGTCACCGTGAACAAGATATACATCAAAGTGGAAAAGGTGGTAGCAGAAAAAAGATACCAAAGACTAAAATGAAAACACTAATTGTACTGTTGTTCTTGTTCTTTTTAATATATAATAATGCAGGTTTATTTTTTCAAAAAATGAAAACTGAAGGGTTTTTTTCTTTCTCTCTGAAACCCGTATAAACTTTGGCCTTGTTTATTTGGTCTACGAGTGGCCAAGTCTTTGGCCATTTGAGTTTGACACACCTGCTGTATATAATTGAAATGAATGTTTTAGAAATTGAATAGATAATAAAATGATGGGTACCTGAGGCAAGACTAATATAATGTTAAATATCTGTTGTTTCTGTTACCCTATTTATTTTCATGATTTCTGTCATGTAGAATGAATAGCATTTCTTTATTTCTTTAAATGAAATATAATTTTCTTGTATTTCTTGAAATATTTTAACTCTAGTGTAAAATTTTTCTAATTTTTTTTATTCATTTATATTCATTATTTTTGAATTTCATTTTACTTTTTCAATAAATTTGACTTTTTTAACACACATTTGTACTAAACTATGTGATGAATGAACTTCAAATATTATAAGCAGTGTTGTTTTAATTAAGAAACATCCTACTTCAAAATTTGTTAGAATTTTTTTAAAACTTTTAGAGGAAGTCAATGTTTTTGAAAGAATTTTGCATATAATAAAGGTACCACTCAGATTAATCCTGTATCATTTTCACTGTCTCTCTTTTCTTTATATATGAAACAATAAATCCATTATGTGATGTGTAGAGTCATATCAAATGAAGATGGCAGTCGTTGAAAACTGAAAAATAGATTATTTCGATTTAGTCATTCTTAATTAAAATGCAGATTATTTCATGTAGTAATACAATACCTTACAATATAATTGTATTCAACCCATGGCCACGAGAAAATTTTATATGCAAAGGCAGCGCATGTTAGCAGGAAGTATCACATTATAAAAAGAGATGGTTACAAATACACGGTGGACAGAAATACTTTTGGGGAAAAAGGAATTCCCCGAAAAACGGAGTGTGGTTGTCAGTGAACTCGACACTACTTATTAAGTTAAAGTAGAAGTGCTTTTATTATGGGACTGAAGTAGAAGTTGCATTTATAATTAAAAATTAAGCAGCATTAAAAAGGATTCATTTTAGAGATGGGGAAAATTCTAAATCATTATATATAAAGGATATTTTTAGTAAATAAACGAAACGTAATTTTTAATTGTCTATTTTTTCCCATGCAGGCTATACAACTCGTCCATTTGCTCTTTGTACAGTGCAGCATAGATATATTTTATATTGACTGGGAACGCCCAAGAGCACGAGCTTCATCTGTTAGTGCCCGTACTGCAACAACCTCTAAAAATATTGCTGAAACTCCAGCAGGCTCTGATCATAAAAGGAGCTTTAGCAAAACCACTCCTGATAAAATTAATGCAGAAATGGCTGGTGTGAGCATTTGGAGGACATACTATGCTGCAAATGAATGGGCAGAAATACAGAGCAATCGCAAAACTAGTTTATCCGTTCAGCTGTTTGGGGTGCTGTTTATTTTACATGTAAGTATTGGAATGTGTTTTTTTATTTCTTTGCTATCATTTGCTGCACCAGGACCCTTTTTTTTAATTCACTTTCAATACATTTTTCTCAACATTGCATAGGTGGATTTTACATTTACAGCACAAATGTGTTTTGAAAATTGATTCCAGTTATCCATTGAAAATCCAAGGTACGCTGTTTTTTTCCCCATTGCGGTGTGTATTAAAATTGTATGGCCTGGCAATTTTATTCCGGGTAAAGAAATGAATTCCTGGAAATGGTGAATGTTGGGTAATGTATAAACAAAGAAAGGTAACTTGAAAATTATCAACCAAGTAAATTTCTGTTAAAAGAAAATCAGATGTAAAGGGGTATTTCAAATTCTATTTGCAGTCACAATTATCAAAAGAAAATTCAATGGAAAATTGGTATTTTGTATTTTAAGTATGAAACACTTGCCAGTGTTGTACGTTGTGTCTGGTTGGATGCAAATCCTGCTATATATTTTTCACACAAAATGAATTCATTTCCAGCCATACATATAATTAAAAAGAATTTCAATCAAAGCAGGCTTTGTAGCATGACATTTTTACATATTGAAAAAAATTCACTTCTGAAACTAAGAAATGTCTTCATATTCTAAAAATGTTGAGGTTTTTTTCGTACTTTGCTGAATCTTTTTAGAAATTGTGCTTTGATTTGAGCACTCTAAGCATGTCAAAATTTGATTTTAGTTAATCATTGTGATGTAATTTCTTGGTATAATGAATTTTAGAAAAAAAAAAAAGTTAAAAAAATATACATGCTGCATTCTTAGAAACTTGATTTTTAAAGTTCATTCTGTTTTGATTTTCTTGTAACAGGAATTTCATTGTGTAAGAATTCCTAAAGTTGCAGAAAAAGAACTATGGATTTTCAATTGCTTTAAGCTAATTTTTTGTATGCACTTTTGATTAATTGGTACTTTTTTATTTATCATTGTGGTTTTATAGCCAGAAAGCTTTATGAAATTTCCATTGTATACATTTTATATTTTTTTAAATTTAAATGTAACCTAATATTTTACATGACAAATATTACCTAATATTTTACAGTTTCAAGGAACTTTTAGCTTTAAGAGTAGCAAACGTCTTTAACTTTCTTTTCATTAAGAGATAATTCTTTATATATATTTTACACTTATTAAAATGAAGGAATGTTTGTTTCATGTTTATTAGGTTATTGTTGATATATTCAATAGAATCTACCATCATGATTATGTATTTAAAATATATTATTTCTTTATAATTTGTATTGATGAAATTAAGTTTTGATTTTTTGAGCAGTTAAATTTAGATTTATTTAAATTTATGATTTAATTTGTAACATTTAATAACAAACTTTTTTGTGGTTTTCTACTATTAGTGGTATTACATGTTTATATGGTATTATTATTTAGCTGTATATAAATTTTTATAATGGTTTTTGTTCTTACAGTAAGAGGTAACTATGGCTATTATCTTTATAACAAATTATATTTCTTGCATTAAAATAGAACTCTTTTTCTGTTTAGGGTTGCTGCATTATTATAAGAAGATTCAATTATTTATACATATTTAAATGCATTTAATTTAAAATTATTACATAGTTATTTGGCTTGTACCCCGGGAATTAAACTAAACTACTTATATTTCGTACTTATGAATTTTCTTTTTTATAGGTTTTAGGGTTTGAAAGTTCTACTCTAGCTGCTCTAAAACTAGCTGTACCTCCAGCTGATATCCATAAGTATGTGCCTTACAGTACTTGCTGCAGATTTGCTCTTGGAGCCCTTGTGTACCTATCTGTTGCTGTATTGCAGGTTAGTTATCATTCATTTCAGTTATACGATTAAAGTTGTGTATTAATAAAGTGTTTAATTAACAGTTTGTTAAGCAACAAAAGTTTAACTACCTTCTTATAGAAAAATGCTATCTTCAGATAAAATTTTGATGCAATGCCGAAATTGGGAGATTAATAAGAAATTTAGGAAGGAATAATTCATAGAAATTAGTATATTTAATTTTTATTAATTTTAAAGTAATTTGAAGTAGCATTCATTAATTGAATGTTTCTTTAAGGTCAAGATAATTTTGTCACTATTTAAATTACAGATATTAAATATTTGAAAATTGAACTTTCTTATGACTTTGTTATTGGCTGTGACTCACTATTTAAGAAGTCTTGCTTAAAATATAATTAACTTTCAAAAGCGTATAATGCTCAAAGATTAAAAATGAATTTCACATCATCCCCCTTCAAAATTTTCATAGGAATATTTTGTAATTTAATCTTTAATACACCTTTGAGTACCTTTAAAATTGTTTTTTTAACCTTTGAGTACTATTAAAATTGTTTTTATGTATAAAGTAGTAATTTCCAAGCAACTTGAAATGGAATATCATTCTTGAAAGATGAATTCATTTTTCCTTCCTAGATTATGAATGCTATTTTTTCATGAATACACAATTATGTATATTAGTAAAATTATAGGCACAGGAGAATTAAATTGTTTTGAATTAAAATAGAATTATTTTTTGAAATGAGCATGCGTACACATAAGTTATACTAAAGCATACAGTGTTCACTTAATGGATTTATTTAAGAATAGCAATTAAATTGCTGTTCATTGTGGATTTGTCTTTAAGATGCTATCTAAAAATGTATGAATTTTATATATATATAGTCATGAAGATGGAATGAATTGCAAAATATGATTTAACAATAACACAAGAGAACAGAGAACTTGCCCACAATTTGCAAGACTCAGCATTTATATACTTGTGGAATATTGCAAAATCATCCAGCTTTATTTTAAAGAAAGATGTAGAATTGCTTAGAGCATAAATAAACAATAAATAACATTTTGAATTAAAATACCAGTCCTTGGATTAAATTACCATGGCCAGGATTTGAAACCATGAACAGAGATCGAATGCTCTATCAACTTGAGCCATGGGGACCACAGGCTAGGTTTCTTTGTGCAGCAATATATATAAATCGATTCAGGAAATAGGTCAGTATTATGAATTTTTTTAATGGCACTGAAAAAGAAAACAATTTTTTTAATTCTTTTTGCTTTATTATTTTCATTTTTTTTTTTTTTAGGTGATTGTCCGCAGAGGGCTATATGAAAGATTTGTTGAAGACAAGCTGCAGCAGTATGTTGATCTCTGCTCAGTTAGTAATGTAAGTCATATGAAAATAATTTGATATTTGTGTAATAAATGTTTATTAAACCACAAAATTTGGGAAAAATTTGACTTAAAATATCTGATAGTCAGCTATCTGAAAATTAGACAACAGAATAAGCATTTGCAAATCAAATATTTCTTTCAAAAGATAAGTGTTATATTTTTCACCCATATGTCTGATAGAAATTTTATATCGTAATTTATTAAAGGATGCAGATATGTAAACCGTACTTCGAATCTGTTCTTGTTCAATTATAATTTTTCATCTGTATTCAAATTTTTTGTATTATGAAATTTTCATTTGTATACTAATTTATCCTCTTATCTTGCTTTTCTTGTGTATCGGTATCAGTTTTTGCAAATATTCTATACGCAGTTTCATATCCCACTATGCTTTGAGATTTTCTGTTAAAGCTTGTGTATGATATAGCTTAATCTAATTTGGATCCTTGTGCTTAAAAAACCTTCGCCACATTTAATTTGTATTAATATTGTTCATATGTTTAAATGATATATTATTTATTTTAATTGCTTGGAAACATTTTTTGCTTGAGAGAGTTCATTAACTGGGAATGAAGATTATTCTAATTTGCTTGCTTTTAGAGATTAATTTGTTGTCTGTCTGTTGATTTTTTTTTTTTACCGTAGACCCTCTTTATAAAAGAAACCAAGTGAAAATCCATTCTTTATTCTGTTTGTTATATTGTATAAAGTTGAGAAATTGTGGTCATAAAATATTTGCCTTGTACCTATATGTGTATATCTTTCAAAAGGACTTAGTATTTTTTTTTCTTTGGTATTTATAATAAAATAAGGGTAGTGTTAAAGTACCTGCGCATAAAGTGTTATTTGTGACATTGGGCACGGTCAGTACTTGGGAGGGTGACCGCCTGAGGAACACTGTGTGCTTTCGGCTTCGTTTTTGAGTTCGTGACTCATGGACTTTGTTAGTTATATCAGATCAAGTGGAATTAGTTTCAACAATTAAAATATCTGCGGATAAAATGTTATTTACTTTTTAGAATAAATGAGTTGTCGTGAATTTTTTTCTCTAATCTTAATAGTTTAAAAAAGATGTTTAAATATAATTCTAGACATTATTACTCATTGCTGAACTTGCATTCAAACCGTTTCTTCATTTCTACAAATATTTAATAATTTGTTTTTAATCCATTGGTAAAAACTGAAGTAGAGAGATGCTGTTTTTTATCGAATTCTACCTATTTTTGGATAGTCGGATTTGAAGGTACTGTATCTTTGGATAAAACGTTATTTATTAGGCAGTGTACATTCTGTTCAAATTATTTTTCTTCAATAGGAGTAATTGAAGCGACCTCGAAGCAAATATTCTTACATTTTTAAATTTAAATCACATGCAAGCATTGAGTAGTGGAAAGGGGGTAAGAATATAGTTATTTAAAATATACTTGAAAATTAACATGGTTCAGAAAATAAAGAGTAAAATCAAATTAAAAATTGAATTTGTAGACATAGCTTTTAAAAATGATTACGAAGATTTCAAATTCTTAAACAGATTTGTTTACATTTGTGAGTACGAAAAAAAACTTAACTTATTGGCCAGCTTCGATCCTATGACCTTTCGGTTTGTGAACAAGTATTTTACGACCATGCCAATCAGCCGTGATACGAAGTGGTACAGGGTTGTTTAGTTTCCTTCTTTAGCTTTTCACACTTTGTTAAAATTTTTAACAACGGTTAATTCTGCATTTTCTTCAATGTAAATTTGATTTGCAATTTGTAAATGGGATTATAGCAGATTTAAGCTATTGACTTTGGGGTTTCCGTCAACTACAAAGAGAAGTTTAAAATTTCGTAAGCCATCTTTCGGGTCCTTGGAGCAGAATTTTTGATAATTTGCCGTGAGGGTTAAATTTATGACTAAAAAAAAATCAGTAAATATATTTTCTCTACCAAATTCAATCAAATGAATTAGAAATCAGCTCTCAAGACCAAATTAAATGTGAAACAAAAACGTCTCGTGTCTCCAATGAGAAACTGAAAATTCTCACAAAGTAGCATTGATATTTCTTTTAATAATCTCATAAACAAAAAAAAAAAACGTTTCAAGTACAAAAAGAACATTTTAAAACTTCTACAGAAGCGTACTGAATTTGACAAAACTTGCAAGTAATCCGTAGGTAGAATATACCTGCAAATGTTTTATCCGTAGGTACAGTACTTGCAAATAATCAATTCCATAAAATAAAGTACCAGTTTTTCTTGTTCTAATATTAATTCTTTTGTTTTCTGTTCGAAACCCCTTTTACAAATTTTTAATGTCTTAATTGTGTTTGTAATATATTTTTAGGTAAGTGTGTTTATACTTGTGTCTAAAAGATTTGGCTATTACATTCATGGTCGCTCAACTCATGGAAAAGCTGATGTGAATATGAAGGAGATGCATGAATTTCTAAGGAAAGAAGAGGTAACATGATTCCTTTTATAGTTATGACCTTCAAAGTGTCATCATTTTATAATTCTGAGAGTATATTCTATGGCATTTAGAAAATTTCATAATAATACAAACAGAACTTTTTATGAGAGAAAGTACAACTTGAGTATCTATTTTTGTGCCTCGGTTTTTCTTCATCTTCTCATGGATAATTTCAGCTTGGTTTTCCTTCTGGTTATCTTCCTATCTCGTGTGGTTTTGGATCTTTCCAATTTAAAAGAAAAGTGTACATTGACACCATTTAGGCTAAATATGAGTTTATAAATATTATCTTGAAACTGATAATTCCAGCTCATTAATTTAATTAAAATAACTAAATACTTTATGCTAATGATTTCTAGTGATGTTATTGATTAAAATGCCTTGTCTTTAATATATCTCCATAATTTAAAAAATTGCAATTGCTTTTCTGTAAAAGTTGTTGTTGTTCTTGATGATGATCCCCGAAGATCAGCAGAGCTATATCAGGTCCATGAGTCTTGAATCACTCATGGATGGGGAAAAAGGGCAGCTTCTGTGGTCAAAGACTGGATTTTCTGTGAAAGTAAATAATATAACCATGCGAGTTGGGTAATATTTGTCTTTTGATGTGTAATTTGTTTTCCTAAATATATATATGTACAGTTATAAGGAATCAATCTGTGCATATTCTTCAAAAATTCTTTAATCTGTTTTTTTAAATAATTATAGGATGATTTATGTGGTCATCGGGGATTGTTACCTGATACAGACCAACAGACTTTTCAAATACTTTTGCCACCAGGTGTTCATGATCAGTTCCTTAGACTGCTTGTACCTCTTTCATCGGTAAGTATATCTCAGATTTTCAGTACATTTGATTTATGCACTTCTTTCTGAAATTTAACACACTAATTATTATTATTTTACAGTACACTCAAGCTGCTGATAGAATGCAAGGAGGTGCGTATATGCAACTAAATTTCTCTATTTTTCACAGCAATATCATTGAGAAGAACGTGCTAGAATTAGAAAATGCATTGCTTTGACAGAATTTTTGTTCAAAATCCAGGTTATGGCATGAATAAGTTACTCGGAACTTTGATACACTTGCTGCTTGAATCTTGGTAGGAAAAAAATTAGCTCTGATTTGGTGAAAAGGAATTCTATTTAATGAGGTATTTCAGAAAATGATGATAAATCAGATTATTGAATTTTAAATCTTCTGGAGTTTTTATTAAATGGTGAAGTTCACTTCTTAAAATTTTATAGAACTGATAATATAAAAATGCATAAATACTCATTAATGTAATTCTGGCTCTGTTAAAAGTAAAATTTGAAATATTTTTTATCTGTATGAGCAAATGTTGAAAGTATTTGCTGTAGAAAGTAAATAATTTTATAGAATTAATTCCATGAAACAAAACTGAATGGTAAGATTATTGGGTTTCCCTCTCCTCCTTTCTTTCTTGGAGCCTTTAAATTTCTCACTTAAAATAACTGAGCTTAATTATTATATTGTAATGTTTAAGCTTAGGAATAATTTAAAAAAGACGGATCTTGTTAAAATGAAAATGCTTATGTTATGAACAATTTGAGTATGTAAAAATGTCCGAAGTAATTTGCCTGTGCATAGATCCCAAATATAGGTATATTTTTCTAAAGAATATAATCAAAATATCAGTGTTTGAAAAGTCTTATTTATTTCTTCAACTTGCTTTACTTACTCAAGTTACTTTTTACTAGCTGCTTTCGGTGACCAACTTGTTCACCGGGAATATAAATTCAATCGTATCTCTTGTGTATAATTTGATATTCATGGTTCCCTTAACAAAACCATCTTAAATTTCAAATTGTGATAGACATTTAACCCATGTTCTTCTAGTTGCCTTGCACCTATTTTGTCTGTTGTCTGCATGAATGTTCCCAATGGAGTCAAGTAATTGTCTGTGTCATGCAACAGCATCGTGTCAGCATCAACTTCACTATCTTATTTCTCTTGCAAAATGTGCATTTGATTTTAACTTTAAAATGGCGTGGCACATTTTATGTCCAGCAGCATGTTAGCTGGATGAAAGGATGCTGTTTAAAACATAGCATTAAACATTAAGATATTACCCTAGCTTTCAACAATGGAAGAGAAACACACTAATAAATATTTGTTATACAATGATAACAGTTTGAATTGCATTTAAGCAATGAAAAGTATTGTAAATTATGCCAAAAAATATTTTTAAAAATTCATTAAAATGAGAGAAATAATTGTATGGCAACTTTATTGATATCTAAAAAGGTAATTTTTTGTGCTTTCAGATGGTGTAAAAATAATTTCTGTTCTGTAATATTTTGGGAAGTTATTAAGGAAAAATGCCCAAATTTTGCATAATTTTTAATTAAAATTTCAAAACAGGGGCTCTGAGGTGCACTTTCCCACCCTCAAAAGTTTATTTTTGCTAAATTTCGTAGCTCTTGGCCCAGCGATCTGTCCTGTAGAGCTCCAACACGCACACTCTCCTTTATTATTAGTAGAAATTTGCTTCAAATAACAAGTTTTTCTTGTAACATTTTTTTCAGAAATGAACTTACTGTTTTGTTAGTTTTAATGCTGCACTGTTCTGTTATAGGAATGTTCAATGGTAAAGCAGCTAATAACAAATTGTTTTCAAAGATGCTGCATCTTTAAGCATTTATATTCTTGTTTTTAAATACCAGCGCTAAACCAATATAGATTTCCAATTTATCAATAAGAAAATCGTACTCGGTTATCTAGAAATAGAATTGCCATGTGCACCATTTGTGCAGTTTACAAATGAAATACAATGTGATTATTAATTTTATTTTGCAGATTTATTATGAGATAGATTTTGAATATCAGTAAATCTTTATTTAACTGGATGTTCTATTCATAAAAATTCAACTAATACTGAATTTTTCAAAGTTAAGAAATTTTTAAAAATTATCAAGGACTAGAAAATTTTAAAACTTCTAAAAAACTATGAAAGGAAAATAAAAAAAACACCAACATGAACTGCTTTTTTATTAAATAAAAGTAAACTATCAAATTCATATTAATTTAAAAGGATAGTTTGTTAAAGTAGGGCTGAATTATTATTATATTGATTGTTTTGTTAGAAGTAAATCAATATCTCCAGTTCTTTTCTTCAAAATCGATTCTGCATTGATATTCAAAATGGATAGTTTGGTTAAATGAACTTGAAAATTCATTTTAGAAAACTTTAACAGATAGTTTCAATAAAATCATTTTATTTACATGGTTGTATAATCATTGAGATGGAGACTTCTGTTCTCTTAAATGTATACAAACTAGCAGTTGCAGAAACCATGCAAGTAAACTTTCTTAGCTGGCATTCTTCAAATGCTTGTAATAAGTTTCATGAGCAAAATATACTTTTAAAAAATGCTGCACGTCTAAATTTTCCATTATTTTATGCATCTGAACTTTCTTTATGCATGCTAATTTTTTAAAAATATATTTGTTTGGCAACTATTTATTTTAGAAATTTTTTTCTATTTCAGTTGGAGGTCGCTTAGCTAAAGTAGACATCGACAGAGTTGCAAATACTCATTATATGCTCAATAAATTTTTATCTGGCTTCATTGATCACGTAAGTTGCTTACTGAGATTTTTCTGAGCTTCCTTGTCTTTGTATAGTATATTGTATAAAACTAAATAAAAGTTATAAATTGTGTTACAGAAATTTTTTTATGAAATAAATCTACAAAGCTTTACTATTCCATTCACTTAATCATGATTTTAAAAGTGTATAATTATTATTTTTATACATAATATAAGGCTTCAATTTGAATTGTGTTATAATTTACAAAATTGCCCAATGATTGCTGAAAAGTCTTGGTGATTTGTTGAATAGAAGGGAACATATAAAGTTTTAAGAAATAGTTTGTTCTTAATTCTACAAATGTATATCAAATAACATAATTGATTATATTTGATAATGTTAGAATTATCATTTAGTGAAATTTTGCATTGTTTAAACCCATTAGCACCTAGGAGGACAGTTGCATTTTCATCCATGTCTAAACCGATCACATTCAATTGTTTTTTTTTTCTTTGTGTAGCAAGTTAATAGGTATTCCCAAACTTTAAACAATTTTCAACTGGCATAGACTATCAGTTAGCCAGATTTTGAAGTCAAAATATTGTCACTTTGAAATTTTTTGATTTTATCTTTGATTAATTTTTGAGGTAATGTAAAGAATTATAAAGTATTCTTTATTTTTTGATATTTTACTATTTTTAAAAAATCTTAAAAAAAGAAAGGTTTTAAGAAATTATTTTCTACCAATTTTTTTAAATATTTTTTTTTTCTATAAAAAAGTTGGTATTTAATTTTACTTCAGTTATCTTAATCTTGATGTTTTAAACATGGTTTAATAGAAATTTATTGAAATCTACGCTTTAAATTAATTTGAACATTAACAGATTAATGTTAGAGCATGTTTAACCAGTAAAAGACTAATACATTAAATTATGAAAGGACAAAAAAGTTTTTAATGATTGTGTTAGAAAGTTCTTACAATTTACATATTGTCATAAAGCTGTCAATGTTTCTTATTGTAACAAAAATGTGATTGTAAATTATTATTTTACTTGTTTCCATTTGATGCTTTTAATGGTTTTCTTTTAGTCATTCAAAGACATTGACTATATTGTGAAGGATAGAGTTATGCTGGAATATCTCTTAGACATCGAATGCTATGAAGTTGCTGATCGCGGATATTTCTATAATGGCAAGTTTATTACTTAAAAGCTTTAGATTTCACAGTTTTGTACTTATCAATTGCAGTTCAAAAGTGGTATAGATTTTATAAATTTTTCCTTTTGTTTTAAGTTTAATGATCTCTAATTATTTTGTTAATACATTTTCTTTTAGATGATGGTCGTTCCTTTTCTGCTGTCTTGTTTTATGGGAATGAATCAATTTTACTGCTGTTTGATGTACTTCTTTTCAGTATTATAGATATTGCATCAAGTGACTATGTTCTTTCCATGATACTCACATTTGGTATTGCAAAAGTAAGTATTTGATTTCCTACCTTCACATTTCAAGTTGAAAAAAAATATATATATAATTAATTTTATGTATGATTTAAATGGCTCTAATAAATGTATTGAATTATAAAAATCTGTCCCCACAGATTTTACTGATTAAAAACATTGTGTACACTTTTGCAATTTAATTGCTGTGGGCATTGAAATAAAACATATTCCTGTTTCGAATAAGGATCAAAAGTAATAAAATAGTTTTTGAATCAATTTATGTAAATGTAAGACAGATTCTGGAGATTACTTTTGATTTCAAAACTTCCCCCCCCCCTGCTCTAATTGTTTGAAATATTTTTTTTAATTTTGCATTTATTTAAAACTGATTATTGAACTTCAAAATTCTTTAAGTAAATCATATCAGTTCTGTATTATTTTGTTTCTTGTTATGTTAAAAAATTTTTTTACCATTCAAGAGGGAAGAAAGTTTCAAAATAATTCACCATAATAACCTGTCATAGGAAAATTTATTCAGCAGCTTTTGTAATCTTCCAGACATTGTAACAACTTTGTGAAGCAGATATATGAGTGGCTAGCCACTGGAAGAAACAACTGTGTTCTTGATTTATATTATTTATTTATTTTTATTCTTCAACTAACATAGGGAAAATTTATTTCACTTTAACAAAAACAGAGGACTAAAACTTACAAATGTTGTTTTAATGGTCTAAAAGGTTAGCTGTTTCACTCTAATAGTTTTAAAATCCAAAAAATTGCTTTTAAAATGAATAATTGGATCTTTATTGTATTCAATCGAGTCTCTGAACTGCTAAGATTTTATCCATGGTAGTTTAAATTATTAAACACATAAACATGAATTATCTGCTTTTAAACTGAACATGAAAAACAAGAAAATACAGCTCTTAGCATTTATAGGGTTAAATATATATGATGCTCAACTCTGTAATTAAATTTAAAATTCTTATTATATAATTTAATTTTTGATTAATAAATCAGTTTGCTTAGAAAAAAAATTAGAATTGGTTTAAAGAAATTGGAATGTATTGATTTTAAAAAAATTGATTACGAAAAAAATCATGATAGATTTTCTTATTAAATCGTGCTATAAAATGTGTTCTATTTTAAATAAACAAATATCCTTTCCTTTTAATATGAAAATTTAAATAAACTATAAACTTGCATTTTTAAGATCACCTAATTTGCAAACCCTTGCACTCTTATAGTTGGTGTCCTATAGAATTATTTTTGACATTATTCTCATTTATGGACTTTTTGATATATTGATGTAAATGCCTTTCCTTTGTATTTGCTTATAAGAAAGCATCTTTCAAAATGTTTATTGTAGGGCACTTGTTACTAAAATATTTATCCCTACTAAGATATATATATATATATAATATTGAATTATTTCAGATTATTCAGGGATTAAGACGAAGTGCTGGAAGGCGAAATTTGGTTCGGAAAGCCCTTGTTGATGAACGATTTTTAACATAGTGCCTACCTTAGTATTTATTCGGTTCCCTCGCTTTGCTGTTTAATCTTTCTCTCAATTTTACCATCTGTATCCATCCATGTTCATTTAGCTAATAAGGAAATTTTAATTTTTTATTCATTTTCTGTAAATATCATGTACATTGTTGATGAGTTTTCATTTTAACTGCTTTTCTAAGACAAAGTATTTTTGTTGTTATTGGTGTTTAATGAATTTATATATTAATATTGATCTAAAATGATTTTGTATTATTCCAAAGAAACTAGTATTCTTAAAAAAGTATTATATTTGTAATATTATAATCACTTAATATAAATACTTAATTTTACAATCTCGTCTTCATGATAAAAATACTTGAGTTTTTCTTCTTGGCAAATAACATATGCTGGATGATGTTCAAATGTTATATATTTCAGAATAAAGGATTTAAACATACAGCTTTCAATTCTATGAATGTTAGATTATTGTAGAAAAAAAATTGAATTTCTCTGTCCTTCATTTTAGAACTAACAAACTATTAGTATGTCTATAAACTGTGGCATTGATTAATTCTCCATGCATTATATAGAATATTTTATACTTTTTTGTTCAGAAAGGCGAAAAAAAAAATCTTATTTTGTAATGCTGTGAGGTAAATTAATCCTTAATAGGATGTTTCAAATAAACTTTTAGCTCTAACTAAATAATAAATTTATATGTTTTAATGAAGAATAACACATTTTTTTATTATCATTGATTATTTTGTATATAATTATTTTTGTGAATTCTGTATGAATTGTTTTATCTTTGTTATACCAGTAGTTTTGATAATTCCAGTAGTCATTTATTTTTACGAGTTGTGAAATTTAAAGAGCTGTACATATTATAGTCCCTCCATTTTCTGTAAAAGTGTTAAAGTTCTTTTTTGATGTACATTTATGAAATAAATTTTTAAAATCTTTTCTTATTTCTGTTCTCCTTTGTCATTCTATATTGTTCTATATATGTTTTATATTATGCATTTTTTTTGAAAATTCAAATTACATTAAATCCTATTGCATTCAAATGCATGCGAGAAATATGCAATTTTCTGCCATGGATTCTATTGCAAACCTTTTGTTGTTTTTATGAACAGATTCTAAAAACAATAAAATAGTGCAAATAAAATGGGATACTTTTCTGTTAGCCCAACAGCAGTTTCTGACAAGTAAAATGTGCAAATTTTCTGTTAGTGCCAAGTTGACAAAGTGTTCGTCAAGTATAAAATATTTTTGCTGCGATGAAACATTCTGTGTAGAAGTACGCTTTGGTAATTTTCTAACAAAAAATGTCAAAATAAAGTGTTAAACTACTACAGAATGTGATTTACAGTGTAATTCAGTTGTCTAAAAATGTTTTAATACATATTGCTACAAAAAGAATGTTTGAAAGTGAACTGGTGAATACCTCTTATCTTGGTTTCACTGACAACCCATTAATATATTTGGTATATTCCTCGTTGTCCCTAACCTATCTAACTCAAATTTTAAAAACTGAGGGGCGGGAGGGTCCTGTCGTGTATTGGAGCAAATTTTGTGATTAAGGAAGATTTAAATAAAAGATAGAAATTTGCATTTTATCATTTAATTGAGGTAGTAATCATAGGTGTAATAAAGTTTGAGAGCAAATATTCTTTTTAGAACTCCAAAGTAAATATCATCTCACGATGTGCACAAAAAATATCTGATTTGGTTCATTATGGTGACGACTCGAAGTAAAACTGATGTATTGTCTTTAATACAGCTCATGAAAAAAGTTGATTGTTATGCTTTATATCTAGTATCTTAAAATAACGTAAAATTGAGATTCGTTAGAAATATTTGATCATGCGTAACTGGAATGATCATTATGTTAAAAGAAAAATTGTAAAAAATTATGATTTTATACAATTCTTTCATGTAAAGAAAATGGCAGAAGCAAGGTTGTAAAATATGCTTATAAAGCAATTGGTGCAGGTGTTACTTTTTATTCTTTCATAATGCACCAATTGAAGTGAAGCATGTTTGCCGTACTTTTCACCTGAGACTATATTATTTATAACATTTGGGAAGGCGTTTTGACACCATTATTTTGCTAACTCAGTGTTTGTGCTGTGTTTCATACAGGCTAGAGGTATTTCTAAAACTAATTATAGTTAAAGACGGATGATTTATTCTTATATTGGAGCTGCAGTGGCCTAGAGGTAAGGTCTCGGCCTCAGGGTTGGAGGGTCGAAACTAGATTCTACTGAAGATCTACCAAGTATTTGGGCCATTTGCGTGTTAAATCATATGTAGTAGATAAAACGTCCTCTCGCTGGCATAGTGTGAAAGTTTGGAGAGGGATTGCCAGTAGAGATATAATGAATAGTAATTTGGACGAGTAACAAATATTCGGCCAAGTACCATATTTTTGAAAACATTTCACTTCTGACTATAAATTAAATATTTTTCAAATTTTAAATGAAAAAATTTAATATAAAATAAATTTGACTTTATTATTTGTATATTTAAAAAATGTTAATACCTTTTTGTATATTTTAAATTACAATAAGAAATAAGAAATCCTGATCATTTTGGGATTGCTTCAAGGAAATGAGTCATCATTGCAGAACATGACAATGACAAACACGGAAGAAAATTGAATGGATAAATTAAAATTACTAGAAGTAAATTCCTATTTTGATAAAGAACTTCTAATTGGTAAGATGGAGTGTCCATTTAATTGGTGGAAAAAATGCAGGAAAATTTACAAGGTTTGTAAATTTAGAAAGTTAATATCTTTCAGCACCTGTAAGCATTATGCAGTGATCGTTTATTTTTTGAAGTTGGTAATATATATGAACAGTGACGAATCCAGGGGGGGCTATCTGGCTGCAGCCCCCCCAGAAAAACATCAGCGTCTTCGCTTTCAGCATAGCAGGGAACTAGTAGCTCCGCTTATTCATTGAGAAATGAAACACACAGAAAAACATGCACGGTACTGAACTGATATTCCATCCGAAGAATTCCAAACGAAGTTTTATTGAAATTCGAATTTATCGACTAATTTCATCGAAGAGTTGAACAGAACAGTCCAATCGAAACGTGGAGCAGTATAGCCTGACAGTTGCGAATCCAGGGGAGGGGCTATCGGGCCTCAGCCCCCCCCCCCAGAGCTAAACCAAAATTCTTGATTTTATTTAAAATCACTGTTCTTAATTTTCATTAAAAAAAAATTATAAAATTGTGGCAGCATTGCTTTCTGGCTTGACAGGCTCGAAAAGTTTCTTATTTTTCTAGTCATTCCACTTGTACTTGTAGTGTTCGTGCGGTGAAAAACATTTTTTTGCTAGTTATTTCATTGTATTTTTTATTAAATTATCGAAAGTATTGTAGTGTTCTTTATGATTCTTATTGTCGGTTGTGGAAAATCTGTAAAGTTTAAGTGTTTTGGTTTACATAATCCATAAGGTTGGACATTTGTCACTACGATACAAAATTTTTATGACCTCAGCCCCCCCCCCTCAAGACCTGGATTCGCTACTGTATATGAATCCATATGGAATGTACTTCTATAAATGATGTGCACCATTATTAAATACACTTCTTTACTAAGCAACTTAAAATTGGATAAATGTTAGATTTTCTTTTATAATCAATGAACCAGAATTTATTTCTGCAGTATTCTTTATTAAATATATTTAAAACATATTCTATCCTGAATTTATTCTGCTGAATAGCTGTTTAGCATTCAGCCAGACCAAATATTCAGGAAAGGGCTGAATAGGCCTTGAATCGAATTTTCTCTAGTTGGTATTATTTGTGTATGAAACAAAACGGAGCAAACTCCCTCCAGAAAATGCTAAAAAAATTATTGTTCTTGCATCATAATCTCAGGCTTTACAATGATGAATGATATGTAACTCTATTAAATGCACTTATGCAACTTAAAATTGAGTAAATGTTAGGAGATTTTTTTGATAATATAGTGAAATGTAATTCTGCAATATTCTTAAGGCTGCAGTGGTGAGGTCTTGGCCTTGAGGTAGGAGGGTTCCAGGTTTGAAACCCGATTGCAATGAAGATCGGCCGTGTATGGTGCCTGTTGCACGCTAAATCATATGTAGTGGCCAAATGTCCTCCTGTTGGTATGGTGTGAAAGTTTAGAGAGAGGGGTGCCATCTCAGGTGTCGTCCTCGTCATCTCGCCGTGGTTTAAAATTACGAGGTCCGTCCCAAAATAGCCCTCGTGTTGCTTCAAAACGGGATGTTAATGGAACAACTAAACTGCAATATTCTTTGTTAAATGTGTATTTAAAAGCACATTTAAAAAATTATTATCCTGAATATATTCGGCCGAATATCTGCTTAGTATTCGGCAAAAGGGACAAATACTTTTGAATCTTAGATTTTATTAAATTAGTTGTTGATTTTGCTTGTGATGCATGTTTGGTATGAAGTTCGACTTTTCTAGGTATTAACCTTCGACAACGACAGCAGGTTATCTCGCATATTTTCTGTTAAAACTGTGATATAATTTTTTTAAAAACAAGTCGAGATTTTAAAATGCGGTTATTGAAAAATTCTTTTCGTTAGGCAAATTTTTGAGGAAAGGTCGCAGTAGTAATTTTTTTTCTTCCATCTAAGTAGTTGTAATAGGTGTATATTGTGAACAAGGGAAGTTCAACTTGATGCGATACCCTGGCCATTGATTCAAAGTTCAAAATGACTGCTTTTGCATGACTCCTTGATTTTTGTGAAGGTGGTCTTCGCTTGTTCGAGTGGGAAAATCACTGCTACATTTCAAGATAATGCTAGCTGGATTCATCAAGATAAGAAATTTGAGTTGTCCTTGCTTTCAATTTTAAGGTAACTGCCTACAAGTGAAAGATATGTTAAAACAAAATTTCAACAAGAAAACATTGTTACAAATTGCATTTAAAATTGATTTAAAAAAATTAGATTATCAAAAAAAATTGTAATTTAATTTTTTAAAGTATATAAAATTAGGGACATGTTACTGCACAAACACTAAGTTATCGAAGGAAAATGTTAACATTTTTATTAATTAAAATTTTGAAAAACCATCATTAGTGAGCACATATAACCCAAGAAGTAACTACGTGCCAAATTTGGTAGCTCTAGGTCCGAAGTTCTGCCCTTTAGACTGGGCCGCGGTGGCCTAGTTGTGAGGTTTTTGGCTTTGGAGCCAGAGGGCTCCAGGTTCGAAACCTGATTCCACTGAAGTGCTGCTGCATGTAAAATCTGATGTAGGTCAAACTTCATCCGCTGCTGCAGAGTGGAAGTTTGGAAAGGGAGGCGCCAGCTCGGATGTCGTCCTAGTCATCTGACTGCGGTTCAAGATTACGATGTCAGTCCCAAAATAGCCCTCAAGTTGCTTCAAAACAGCATGTTAATGAACTAAACTAAACTACCCTGTAGAGCATTGTATTTTGTACGCTATGTTTTTCCATGTCACACAATTTACTAAAAGTATGCCACCCTAAAAATATTATGTTAAATATTGCTTTCTTTGGACATTAATTCCAAAACAAAATTTTGGCTTTTATTAACAGATAATTTTTTCAGGCTGGCATTCTTTCTGTAAATTATGTGATGTGAAAATCGTTACGCTCAGAATGCAACGGCCGATACAATCAAAACGAATCGAGCCTAAAACATTTGTATGCTACAATGTTGTGGACGAGCAGTTTGGGTTTCTTCTTTTTTTTTTTTTCTTCCTAATTTGAAATGTGTGTGTGAAGCGATTTTTCTTTGAAAATAAATCTGCGTCATTTTTAAAAATCGTTTTAATTTTCCTTTTCTCTCTTTGGATATATATGATTTAAAGAGGAAATTTACAGAGCTAGATGAAAATCTCTAACATTGGTAACTCACAAGAGTTCGCATTCCTAACTTCTGCAATTTTACTTTCTCATGTATATAGTGAGAGAGAATAGTAATCGTAAAAAATTTCTGTATGCAAGCCGGAAATCGAAATTAATTTAATTTGAATTAAAGAGTTATGGGATTTGAAGCAACAAAGGCTGTTATCCCCTAATTTCAAGTTAAACACAGTATAGTTCGTTCCAAAAACACGATTCCATAATGATGATTAGATCATTCCATAAAAAATATTGTATCAATCTTTCCATGCAGAAGAAATCCGAAATTGATGATCTCGGACGGCGGGGAAAAAAAAAAAATACAAGTAGAGCAACAAAGGTGCCGAAACGCTGGATGCCAAAAGGATGCGACTAAAAAAATATCAAAGTACTTGAGGGCTTGAATGAAGATGATCATATGATTCTTGTTGGTAAAGGCATGAAACAGAACATCATAAGTAATGTTTGGTTCGACGACGTTCAATTTATTCCAGAGAATAGCTCTGAAAGATGCATATTTTTTGCACTTTAGTAGGATGTGAGAAATATCATTGATTTCATTACAGACAATGCACAAAGGATCGGCATGAAGGTTGAATCTGTGAAGGAGACCGAGGTTATGATGGTTTTGCTAATTATGCGTGCAATTAGTCTGTCCTGTACTCTGTTTCCAGTCCATTTAGAGATGGTTTGAATGTCCGGAACGTTTCCAATCAATGCTTGTATTTACTTTTACTGTAGTTTTCATACGTAATTTGGATAGACTGTTTTTTTAAGTGGGAAATAATGTCCTCTGAGGCGATCCAGTCTATAAATGGCGTGGAATCAGTAACTTGCTTTGCAAGAGAGTCTGCCTTTTCATTCCAAAAGATCCCGGAATGATCAGGAACCCATAAGAGGGAAATTTTTTGATTCATATTTTCTCTGACATGAATTTTTGAAGCAAGACGTTGAATGATTTTGGGAGAGTGAAAGGTTATGTTTTTAAGAGAAGATAGTGCCGAATAACTGTCTGAAAGGATTAAAATATCCTTTTCAGGAACTGCTAATTCATCCAATGCTTGGCAAATCGCTAAGACTTCTGCTGTGAAAACGGAATTTAAAGGATGAATACGATAAGAAAATTGTTGAATATTAGAGAGACCCCCGCGATTGACGTGTAACAGTGTGATTTCGAACCGTCACTAGCAATAATGTAATGATTTGGGAAAAGGCTTTGGATGCATTCAGTGAAGCTAGTGGTGATTATTGAAGCTAGGATTTCTTTGCTTTGAAAATAAGTCTTTAAGAAAAATTTCGCGCAAGTTGTTGGAGTGTGGAAGAACTGGGAGGGTTATTACATGGTCTAGAATGCAATTAAGATTATGAAAAGTGACTCTGAGGGATTCTGCATTTTTTTCAACCAGCTGTAAATTAAACTTGTCAGTTGTATGGGTCAAAGGAGAGAAGGGGTGAGTGGCAATTTGTTTGATGAAAAATTTAATTGCTAAACGCCTGATTTTTACCGACAGTATTTCCTGCCCTGCTAGCTTTAATCGAATAATATTAGGAGTCCAGATTGGTACCCCGAGGGCTATTCTAAGAGTCGTTGACATTACAAGATTTGAGATGTGTTTCTGAAAATTTATTAATGATATGACTACCACAGTAAAAAAGGCCGGGCCGTTTCTTTTATAACCTAATATTTTAAGAGCATTAATTTTTTAAGTGCCTTACTCCTTAAATTTCTAAGGATACGTCCATTTTGATTATTTTTTGCAAAATGGATTCCAAGATATTTTATCGAATATATATAATATCGTGGAATACCAGCGTAAGTTATGGGCGGAAGAAAGGTTAAAATTTTGTTTGATAAATCAATTATAGCGCTTTTATCTGGGCAGATAGATAGTTTCCAATAAGAGCACCATTTATATATGTGTTCCATAGTGTTCTGTATTTTAGTTTGGATATAGGTCATAGAATGGTGAGAGCAGTATACAAAAATATCATCGGCAAAAACAGAACATTCAACATTTTCTTCCAAATCTGAAAAAAATTACACAAAGAATTGGAAAAAGTACTCTACCCTGGGGCAGACCTTTAAAAAGAATGTTTGTATTAGAAAGAGTGTTACGCCATCTAATTTGAAATGATCTTTCCTGTAGAAAGTGGTGCGTCCATTTAGCTACTTTGCCAGTAATACCCAGTTGAAGGCATTTGTAGATAACATCGTCAATGTGTACAGAATCATAAGCTCTTTTGATATCAAGACTTACACCAACAAAATTTTTTTGTTTTTGCGGGCCTCAGAAATCGCAGTAAAAATTTTGTAGATCGCCGTATGATTATCTCTAAACGGAAGGAACCCATGCTGGTTTGAATTCAGTTTTTGACAAGTGAGGTAAATGGTAATAAGATGCGCTAAAATGTGTTCAAAAAGTTTGCAAAAGACTGAAGTAAGGGCTATTGGTCTATAGGAAGTTAATTTTGTTTTTTCTTTATTGGGTTTAGGAATTGGAATATTAATAGCGTGTTTCCAGTTTTTTGGAAGAACAGAAAAATCTAGTTGTTGTTGAAATATAAAAAGAATTTTGTAAAAGGATGCATCGTCAAGATTTTTGAACCAATTTGCCGATATATTATCAGCTGATGGTGTGGAATTTGTAGTTTTCTGCATTGCTCTTTTGAGCTCACAAAATTCAATATTTCTATTTAAGGATTCATTGCCACTGTCATAATCAAAAGGAATAGGCTGAAATTCATGAGTTTGAGTTGAAAAATGTTTTGCAAATAAGTTAATTTGCGTCGTCGGGTGGGTTATGTACCAATTATTATGAAAAATCATATTTTTTTTTAACATTGGGGTTCGTATAATTAGAAAACTTGTTTAAAATTTTGAAGAAAATTCTGGGGTTTTGAGACATTTTACTAATGCTATCCCAGTAATTGTCTTTGTCTCTTTTAAAATGAAATTTGAATTTACTTCTATATTTTTTATAACTGATCCAATCTAAACTCGAGATATTTCTTCTGGCTTTTTTCCATGTATGTTTTTTTAGACGGCTGAAGTAATGACAAGCGGCATTCCACCATGGTGGAAAATCTTTATTATCTAGAATTTTACTTGTGGTATGATTACTAATGGTCAGGGAAATTTGGCTTGTAAACGTATCTATAGTAGGCTGGTTTGTTGAGTTAAATATCTCTATTGATTTTTTGATGATTGGATTTCTATTTAGTTTTGATATATCTGTACGCATTCTGGAGTTTTGACCAAGAAGTGACAATGGGAATATGATCGCTTTCAAATGAGCAATCAAAAACATAACAACCAATCTCATTAAAAATGGAAGCAGAGCATAAAGTAAGATCGAGAATAGAGTATGCACTAGCATTAATGATATGAGTTGGGGTGGAGGTGTTAAGAGTAGTAAAGTTCGAATTGTTTAGCCAGTGAACAAAATCCTCGTTAAGTGACGATTGAGAGTCCTCCCCCCCCCCCAAAAAAAGGGTGGTGGAGGTTGAAATCTCCAAAAATAAAGGTCGGAGTGTTTAGGCTATTGAGGAAAGTTTTAATGGGGTTGATGTTAAATCCATGTGGTGCATAAAAATTTATTATAATGAAACTTTGGTTCTTAGAATGGACTTCAACAGCCAGGATTTCCAGATTTGGATCATTCTCTTTACTATAAACCACTCTTCCAGACAGATTTTTCGGGATACCAATTAGTAACCCGCCGCCAAGTCTATTGCTTCGATGGGTACGGAAAAAGATTTTGTTTGGATTCGAAAAATTGTCATTTGCTTTTAGGAGGGTTTCCTGGAAAATCCGGAGGCTGGAAGTGGAAAAGGGAGGTTGGTGAAGACAAATTTGTTTGTTTTTAAGACTACGGCAATTCCATTACACGAATGACATGAAATTTGAATTAGAAAATATTATGAAAACGGAAATCTGTTTCCTCACACAAAAACGATGATAAGAAAATCATGAAAGCAAACAACTGAAAAAATAAATACAAGCGAATAAGAAATGCAAAAGTGGCGGATAACAAGTGGAAAAAAGTTGGAAAAAAGAAGAAAAAAAAAAATCCCAGCCAGGATTGTGGACTGAAAAAAACAAAAACAAACCACCAACAAAAGACATTGGCCCAGAGGCATGTCTTCTGTATCCCTTGAACCCCGGTATCCCAAAAAGTGATGGAACCAGACATTTAGCTCAAATTACTAAAGAGTTTCTTTTTACGAACTGGAGAAGAACTTGAGTTGACACACTGAGCGATGATTTTACATAGGTTTTGGCAAATACAGTCTATAGATTTTTGGAGCATATCCGAAAAGATTGCCATCTGCCTTTCGAACCTGTCATTCATTGCCTTAAGAAGAGTCTCAAATTTAGAATTTATAGTATCTTCAAGATTTGTAACTGCTGGCATTGTTTTCACAGTTTCGATGTATTTAGCATTTTTTGCTGAAAAATACGCCTAGCCTCACCAGTGGTGATGTGGTTGCTGCATTTTAATTCCAATATTTTTTGTTCGTTTATATAAAATGGACAAGATCTGGATTTAGCATTGTGTGAACCATTGCAGTTAATACATTTCTCAGGTTGTTGGCAAGGGTCGATGTGAACTACCTCACAAAGATAACATATATTTGCCTTGCATATGCGTGATGGATGCGTAGATGAGAAACATTTATTACATTGCCTGGGCCGATCTATGAATTGTTGTAAGCGTTCATGGACAAACCAAATTTTTATTGCTTCTGGTACTGTTGTACCAAGAGTGGTAACCAGAACAGGTGATATTTCTTTAGTTGAGTTTAGTTTTAAGAACCGTCGCATTTCAACTACTATGCAAACATTTTTGTCTTCGATTTCCACAGCCAATTCCTCCAGGGGATAGATGTAGGTATATCAAAAATCAGAAATCGAGCGCATACATTTCCCAAATTATATCGGTAACAACATTTATACCCTTGAACTTTTCCAAAGTGAGCAATTGCACAGCGCATATTGGGTCTTTTGTTGTAAATTGAATCTTACCCTCTCGGATATATTTCATGTTTTCGATTTGTTCGTGGCGATTTTTTGATTTTTTTATAAAGTCTTGGACCAAAAATGGGTTTGTCTGAGGCATCTTTTTGGTTTTCTCTGTATTAGCGATAATGATATTGATTTGTTCATATTTTTGGTTAGCCAGACGCATAGCAAGTTCGTTAAGAGTCTTGGCACTTTTAAAGAACATATTGTTTGAAGCAGAAGCCATACTGATTTGTTGGGAAGAGTTTAAAGTTGAGGCATAATCCGAAGTCAAAATGGTAAAGTTTGAATACGTTTTGATTGTAGGCAGATATAACATGGGAAACAGATAAACTTACCTGTTTACAAAAAAAAAGAAAGAAAAGCAGAGACGAAAGGGAAAAAAACCACCTGAGATGAAGGCACAAAAAAATTTGAAGTCAAAGAGCGCGAAAACCACGCCACGTCAACCAAGACCGAGTTGATATTTTTCAAATCGAAAGTCGATTCATTTTGTTTGGATGCATAAAAAAAAGAGATTGCCACCACCCTCTTCCTCTCATTTCGTAAAGGTTGGACTAAAAGGATGAAAGAGGCTGGAAGAGAATGCAGCTGATGAGAGCTTTCCGACGAGGTGACACAAGTTCAAGTTAAAATGCAGTCGCAGTTTAGAGGCTGAAAATCACTTTTCAGACCCTAAGTTCTAAGCATTTGCACCTATCGAAACACTTTCAGTCCAAAATTTATTCGTATGATGAGGCGATAAAACGCTTAATTTGAGTTATATTTCTAACTTCAATCGTAAGGGAGTTATAGAGAAACCCAATTATTATATTTCATGCTGTTCGAGTCAATAAATGTACTGCTGAAGAAATTAAGAAGTCTAAATTTTCATACAGTCTCCCGGTCCTATTAATCAGGAAGTATTTTTGTCCCACTAACATTTTAAATAAAAGAGCATCCACTCTTCTACGACTGAAACTGACATAGTTATGAAGTTTTGAATATCACTATTTTAGATCATTTCAATGACCGCCTCGAGGAAGGCGGTCATTGAAATGATCTAAAATAGTGATATTCAATTCATTCTTGAGGCGGTCGTTGATTGGCTTAAAATAATGAAATGGCACTTAATCATTAATGGGTCTATTCTGGTACCCCCGGTTGGGTTCCGCACGTTAACAACGGAACCCAACCCAACCGGGGATACCAGAATAGACCCCTAAATACGATAACAAAAACACAGCGCGCTACAAGGATGAAAATTGGTATGTGTCCTTTAAACCAAAAATGTAATTTTCTATCAACTTTTGAACGAAACCCGTCGAAGGAAGTTTGTCTGTCTGTCCACCCATATGGATATCATTATGATAACGCTGAAACGCAACCAAATAGTTGGTTGAAATTAGAGACCTAGTCTTATCACTAGAATTGTAGTCGATCAAATATTGGGCCAAATCCGTTCAAAAGTTGTCTGCTTTTCGGTTTGAATATTCGTGTGTACGTGAACGCAGTATCTCGAAAACACAATAAGCTAGATGGATGAGTTTTAGTATGCAATTATGCAACCTTTGCTTCAAAATTGTAGATCTGTGTAAAATTTTGAACCAAAATCTTTGAGAGGTAGTCTATCTGTTTGTCTCTCCGCATCTATGTGAACACGAGACACAAAAATACAACGAGCTAGCGAAATTAAATTTTGTTGTAATTGTAGATTTGTATCAAATTTTAGATTCAGACGGTTATTGTGATGGGCTCCAAAGGCATACTCGATTCTCTTCACTACACGACGAAGCTATACACAAAGCGTTCTGTTTATTTTTCTTTCAAGTTCTACCTAGGGCCATAATAGGAAGAAAGCAACAAAAAAGGAAGATTCCTGCTTTGGCTGTATGATAGTGGCGTAGCGACCGGGGGTGGGGGTGCAAGGAAGGTATAGATGCCTCGGGGACCATGGAGTTAAAACATTACTGTGCTTCCGGCATTTTTAAAGCAAAATACGATAAGAGGGAGTACAAATAATATCTTTCTCCTGGCGCCATTCACGCTTGTTAAGCCACTGATGATGACTGGGATTTAAAAAATCATATTTTCCGGCCACCGCTTATTCTCACTACGCCATTGACCATGGTGACAAATTAATGCGTTTATGTTACTTTTTAAAGTCAAACACGATGGGGGGGGGGAATATCCTGCCCAATCCTCCGTTTACACAAGAAGAGTCACTGATAATGAAGGGGGGCGGGAAATCATATATTATGACCCGGGCGCCACTTACCTCGCTACGCCACTGAAAGCTATCTAAAGTGCTGATTTTCAATGCATACATATCTACATACTCTCAGAGTACTCTTTAAAAAAATTAAAGAGGATTCGAAATTCTAGTCCGAAGCATCAGAACTTTAGGCTTGATTCGACTGTCTTCTCTGGCTTGATTGCATCAGCCGTTGCATTCTGTGTGTAACGGTTTTTACATCACGCAATATACAGAAAGAAAGCAAATCGAAAAACATTATCATGTTAAAAAAACATCCAAACTGGGAAACTCAATATTTATTTTTGCTTAATCGCACAAAGCTCTTAAAATATTCACATTGATTATTCACAATCTTGCTATTTTGTTGTACGCCAGTGGCGAATCCAGGATTTGGGTCTGGGGGGGTGAGGTATGAAAAGTTTTGTATCGTCGTGACTAATGTCAAATCTTATGGCTTATGTGAACCAAAACATTTTAACTTTACCGACTTTATTCACCTAACAATAAGAATCATAAAGAACACTACAATATTTTCCATAATTTAACAAAAAATATAATGAAATAACTAGCAAAAACATGTTTTTGACCGTGTCAACGCTGCAAATACGAGTGGAATGACTACACATGTTGGAAAACTTTCGAGCCTGTCAAAAACCAGGAAGAAATATTTTCATTTTTTTAAAAGGGAGATTAAGAAAAAACAGCTGTAGTGATTTTAAATAAAATAAAAAATTCTGGTCTAGCTCTGGAAGGGGGGGGGCTGCAGCCCGATAGCCACCCCACTGGATTCGCCACTATTGCACGCGGTTATACAAAGAAACAGCAGTGTTACAAAAGTACCGTTAATAATTAAAAACATAACAGCCTTGTTACAAAATGAACTGTTATTAACTCTCTGAGTGCATAATTTTTTTGAATTACTATTTAGATGCGATGTTTTAAAACATATTCAAATACCGTTGAACCAAGCTAATTGTTATTTACATGCAGGGCTTTATTAGCAGAGTCGGCCCGAACAAAAGTGGGGCCTGGTGCAAAGTTGATTTGCGGAGCCTTGAAACAAATTTCGTGCAATAAAATAATTTATTGATTTTGTTAATCATATTCAAAATCGTTCACAAATCAAATAACAAAAATAATTGCTTGATAAACTCATAAAATACAATTTGGAATGCGACTTGCTTGAATAAGGTAAGAATATGTTACTTTTGTTTCATTTTCTTACATTCATTATACCAAATTCGTTGATAATATAGTCATAATTTAAATTTATAGATAATTCGGATTCGACAGATATCATGGCTGAGAAAATGAATCGCTCTTAACAAATGTTAGATCTCAAGTAATTTCTTTTTTTTTATTTATTATTTTCAATCATGAGAAAGATATTTCTGCAGATACAGTTGTAATTTCTTTAGGTAAATATATTCTTCGGAACAGTCACAAAATTTGGATAACATTTTAATAATTTTTTTAAAAAAATGAATATTGTAATACTGTGATCTTGAATGGCAAAACTCGACGACAAATTTTGATTTCATTAGATAAATCAATATCGCCTTGCAACGTTGCATTTAAGTCTTTGCAACAACTAAGAAGATCGTCTTCAGACAGTTTGTGAATATTATCCTAATTATATAAAAAATTAATATGACGTCTTTTCTCGTGATAAATTTCGAATCTTTCCTGAAAATAAAAAATGGCACGATTGATTATGTCTAGAAAATGGATGATTGATAGATGAAATAGACTGATAGGTTGCTTCAAAGAAAAATTGCTTTTCTTTCCATCCAGTTCTTTGATTCTTAAATTCAGGGATGTCTCGCCTTCAACTGACTGTTCAACTATTTTCTTTGAAGTTGTTAAAAGGAGATACGAATGCCAATTCACGATATTTCTCAAAACGAAATTTTACGACATTTTTGGTCGCCAACATTTTCCTTTCAAGTCTTTTGCCGTTTCACGCAAATATTTCTTGTAAACAGGGCCGGATTATCAAATAGGCGACAAATTATTGGGGGGGGGGGGCCCAATGCCTCATTATCTTTATTATGCAGTATTTTCAAGGTAATTTAATTTAGTGTTTTCATTTAATTTATAAGAGCCGTATACTCGAACTTATTCAAATTGAAATCAAGTATCACTTAAATTTCAGAACTTCAGAATTTTTTATGATTTTTTTTTTCGTGTTTTGAATTTGGCAAGCAAATCAGTGTGATTCAGTTTGTTTTACCGTTTTGCTGGCTGCTAAACAGTACTGCAAATTTTATATTAGATTATTTAGAATGTGTAAAAAAAATTGTAATGTTTTCACCATTCATTAAAAAATTACTTTTAACTTTATATATATATTATTTCTAAGATATTGAAACCTCTCTCATGAAGGTGATCGGCAAATTAAACATTTTGTAAAAATTTCAGTCTCCTTAATATTTGTTACTTAATAACCACTTGTACGAAAAACAATAAAAAATATTTAGTTTTGAAACTAAGAAGGGAGAAACCAAAACTTGTATTGTCTTTATGCCCCTACAGGGCTTAAATCGGCCCTACTTGCATATTTACATCACTTTCAGAATCATATACATTAACATATCTTAAAATAATAAACAATTGTTCTTGATGGCTCACGCCTGGAGTGCAATCTAATAAAATTGTGAAAAGCTTAGCTTTCTTACCTAAATTTGTTGTTTCCTTTTTAAAACTAAATATAAAATAATAGCCATTTTATAAATATAAAATTATAGCCATTATTCATACACAAACACATTTTGAAAGTTGTGTTTCGTTTTTAACTATTTTTTCATATTCTCTGTGAATAGTGTTTCTCAGTTTGAAAGTCTTCTTAATTTGTAACAATATGTGTGTAGCTTGTAAGATATTCTAATCATTCATGACTTTAAAATTAAAGAACCTTGCCTTAGATTGATCGACGTAAAATGTGCACAAATGGCATAATTATATTCAAATGTATGTACATTTCGATTTAAAAAAAATAAAGAATTTTCATTTTACAAAATCAGTCAGCGGCGCGGGGCCTTCAGAAAATGCGTGGACTAGAGCGGTCGTGCCGTTCGCACCCCCCTCCGTCCGGCCCTGTTTATTAGTATAATATGATTCAATGTTTTAAAAGTACTAAGTAAACCCATTAACTTGCGAAAATCGCAGGATGCAGCAGAAAACAG